>BSBK01005284.1:1825000-2260111 GCA_027943335.1 Chamaecyparis obtusa | reverse complement strand
ACTTTTCAGTTGTCCAAAACTGCATGAAAATGTATGTTGACTTTTTAGATCATGATTCAAGAATGCAGATTTTACATCCATTTGATACACCTTGAAGTTCTTATGTGCAACATAAGCCAAGAACAATCTTACTGCCTCTATTCTAGAAATAGAAGAAAATGTTTATTCAAAGTCTATTCCTTCTTGTTGTGAATATAATTTGCATACTAGTCTTGCTTTATTCCTTATGACAGTTCCTTCTTCATTCAATTTTTTTCTAAAGACCCATTTTGTTCCTATTACATTTTTGCTTTTAGGCCTAGGAACCAATTGCCGAGTATCATTCTTCTTTATCTAATTTAATTCTTCTTCCATAGCTTTTAACCTTGATTTAGGGTATGTACAATATCATGAGCCGCCAAAAGGTGGCGATGTAAAAAAAACCACTTTTCAGTTGTCCAAAACTACATGAAAATGTATGTTGACTTTTTAGTAGGCCTCGGTGTCAATACACCTGGGAAAACCTAACACCAAAGCACAAGCCTAATCAGGTACCTGATATTTTTTGGTACCTGACCAAAAAATATCTGGTACCTGAAACATGTGGCATAAATCAAAACCCGCGAGTCATTTTATGAAAAAATGGCGAGAGTAAATGAAAAAATTGAACTTTTATATATAAAAAGAGGTATATATATATATATAATGTTTAACTATGAAATATGAACTTTGAAATATATAATGTTGAACTATAAAATTAAAATTTGAAATATGTATGATATCACTATATATATATATATATATATATATATATATATATATATATATATATATATATATATATATATATATATATATATATATATATATATATATATATATATATATATATATATATATTATAATATCTTAAGGGTTTTAAATTGTATGTCATATATATTTTATACTATAATATTTTATAAAATATTTTTTATATATTAATATGTATTGTATATAATTATATTTAACGTTTATATTATATAAATATATGTACAAATTAATTATATATGTATATATATCTACATATATATATATACATATATATATATACATACATATATATATCTATGTATATATATATACATATATATATATTATATATATATACATATATATATACATATTTATATATATATATACACACACATATATATATATACATGTATGTATGTATATGTATGTATATGTATATATATGTATATATATGTGTATATATATATATATGTATGTATATATGTATATCTATATATATATATATATATATATATACATATATATAGATACATATATATATACATATATATATATATATATATATATATATATATATATATATATATATATATATATATATATATATACATATATATAGATACATATATATATACATATATATATATATATATATACATATATATAGATACATATATATATACATATATATAGATACATATATATATACATATATATATATATACATATACATATATACATATATATATATATATACATATATATATATATATATATATATATATATATATATATATATATATATATATATATATATATATATATGTATATATATATGTATATATATATATAACGTTTAAGGGGTATTAAGGGGTATTATGTAAATATTTTAATATTCTTTTTAATATATATTATATATAATTATCTATTTTATATATTTTATATTAAAATATTTTATATTATAATATCTTAGAATATTTAAATTGTATGTCATATATATTTTATATTATAATATTTTATGTTAATATATTTTTTATATATTTATATGTATTGTATATAATTATATTCAACAAAATTATATTATATTTATATGTACAAATTATATATATATAATGTTTAAGGGGTATTATGTAAATATTTTATAATATATATATATATATATATATATATATATAGATCATAATATTTAAATTGTATGTCAAAAGGGGTTACTGAGACTTCCTAGGGGTCCTAGTACACCTTATCACGCGTTAGGATCTCTAGGAAGTCCCCATGACCCATTTGGACACATTGGATAGCTCAAGTGAGTTCACATGAGCTATCCAATGTGTCCAAATGGGTCATGGGGACTTCGTAGGGGTCCTAACGTGTGATAAGGTGTACTAGGACCCCTACGAAGTCCCCATGACCCCTTTTGACACATTGAATAGCTGAAGTGTGTCCGAAGGGGTCCTATGAGCCCTTATGACACACTTGAGTGTTCTAATGTGTCAAAAGTGGTCATGCAGACTTCCTATGGGTCCTAACATGTGATAAGGCATACTAGGACCCCTAGGAAGTCCCCATGGCCCTTTTCGAGATAGTTGAATGCTCAAGTGTGTTCGAAGGAGTTGTAGGACCCCTTAGGACATAGATGAGCATTCTAATGTGTCAAAAGGGGTATTGGGGACTTCCTAGGGGTCCTAACTCGTGATATAGCATACTACGACCCCTAGGAAGTCTCCATCATCCCTTTTGACACATTTAAACCCTCAAGTGTGTTTGAAGGGGTCCTACGACCCCTTAGAACACACTTGAGGGTTCTAATGTGTCAAAAGGGGTCATGGGAACTTCCTAGGGGTTCTAACATATGATAAAATGTATTAGGACTCTTAGGGAGTCCCCATGACCCCTTTTGAAATATTTGAATGCTCAAGTGTGTCTGAAGGGGTCGTAGGACCCCTTAGGACACACTTGAGTATTCCAATGTGTCAATAGAGGTTATGGGGACTTCCTATAGGTCATAATGTGTGATAAGGTGTACTAGGACCCCTAGAAAGTCCCCATGACCCATTTTTAAACATTTGAATGCTCAAGTGTGTTTGAAGGGGTTGTAGGACACCTTATGACACACTTAAGCATTGCATTCTTTCAATAGGGGTCATGGGGACTTCCTATGGGTCCTAACATGTGATAAGGTATACCAAGAACCCCGGGAAGTCCCCATGACCCCCTTTTGACACATTTGAATGCTCAAGTGTGTCCGAAGGGGTCATAGGACCCCTTAGGACACACTTGAGAATTCCAATGTGTCTATAGGGGTCATGGGGACTTCCTAGGGGTCCTAACATGTGATAAGGCATACTAGGACCTCTAGGAAGTCCCCATGACCCCTTTTGACACATTTGACCCCTCAAGTGTGTCTGAAGAGGTCATAGGACCCCTAAGGACACACTTGAGGGCTCCAATGTGTCAAAAGGGGTCATGGGGACTTCCTAGGGGTCCTAATGCATGATAAGGTGTTCTAAGACCCCTAGAAAGTCCCCATGACCCCATTTGACACATTTGAATGATCAAGTATGTCCAAAGGGGTCCTACAATCCCTTTGAACACACTTCAGGGTTCAAATGTGTCAAAAGGGGTCATGGGGACTTCCTAAGGGTCCTAACTTTTGATAAGGCATACTAGGACCCATAGGAAGTCTCTATGACCCCTTTTGACACGCTGGAATGCTCAAGTGTCTCTAAAAAGGTCCTACGACCCCTTCAAACACACTTGAACATTCCAATGTGTCAAAAGGGGTCATGGGGACTTCCTACAAGTCCTAACACATGATAAGGTGTACTAGGACCCCTAGGAAGTCTCCATGACCTCTTTTGATACATTTGAACACTCAAGTGTGTCCAACAGGTTCCTACAGCCCCTTAGGACACACTTGAGGGTTCCAATGTGTCGAAAGGGGTCATGGTGACTTCCTAGGGGTCCTAACAAATGATAAGGTATACTAGGAACCCTAAGAAGTCCCCATGACCCCTTTTGACACATTTGAACACTCAAGTGTGTCTGAAGGGTTCCTACAACCCTTTATGACACACTTGAGTGTTCCAATGTGTCAAAAGGAGTCATGGGAACTTCTTAGGGGTCATAGTACACATAGTATGGCATACTAGGATCCATAGGAAGTCTTCATGACCCCTTTTCACACATTTGAATGCTCAAGTATGTGCAAAAATGTCGTATGACTCCTTAGGACACACTTAAGGGTTCCAATGTGTTAAAAGGGGTCATGGGGACTTCCAAGGGGTCCTAACTCATGATAAGGTGTACTAGGACCCCTAGGAAGTCCCAATGACACCTTTTGACACATTTGAATGCCAAGGTGTGTACAAAGGGGTTATAGGACCCCTTAGAACACACTTGAGCATTCTAATGTGTCAATAGGGATCATGGGGACTTCCTAAGGGTCCTAACATGTTTTCAAGCATACTAGGACTCCTCAGAAGTCCCCATGACCCCTTTAAAAATATTTGAATTCTCAAGTGTGTCTGATGGAGTCATAAGACCTTAAGACACACTTGAGCATTCCAATGTGTCAGTAGGGGTCCTGGGGACTTCCTAGGGGTCCTAACATGTGATAAGGCATACTAGGAACCCTAGGAAGTCCCCATGACCCCTTTTGAAACAATTAAATTCTCTAGTGTGTCCGAAGGGGTCATAGGACCCCTTAGGAAACACTTGAGCATTCCAATGTGTCAATAGGGGTCATGGTGACTTCCTAGGGATCCTAACGCATGATAAGACATACTAGGACCCCTAGGAAGTCCCCATGAACCTTATTGACACATTGGAATGCTCAAGTGTGTCCTAAGAGGTTCTACAACCTCTTAGGACACACTTGATCATTCCAATGTGTCAATAGGGATCATGGGGAATTCCTAGGGGTCCTATGCATGATTAGGCATACTAGGACCCCTAGGAAGTCCCCATGGCCCCTTTTGAAACATTTAAATGATCAAGTGTGTCTGAAGGGCTCGTAAGACCCCTTAGGACACACTTGAGAATTATAATGTGTCAATAGGGGTCATGGGGACTTCCTAGGGGTCCTAATGCATGATAAGGCATACTAAGACCCCTAGGAACTCCCCATGACCCCTAGTGACACATTGGAATTCTCAAGTGTCTCCTAAGGGGTCCTACAACCCCTTAGGAGACACTTGAGTATTCTAATGTGTCAATAGGGCTCATGGGGAGTTCCTAGGGGTTCTAACCTGTGATAAGGCATACTGGGACCCCTCAGAAGTCCCCATAACCCCTTTTGACACATTTAAACCCTCAAGTGTATCCAAAGGGGTTGTAGGATCCCTTAGGACAAACTTGAGGGTTTCAATGTGTAAAAAGGGGTCATGGGGAATTCCTAAGGGTCCTAACACATGATAAGGTGTACTATGACCTCTCGGAAGTCCCCATGACCTCTTTTGAAATATTTTAATGCTCAAGTGTGTCCAAAAGGGTCGTAGGACCCCTAAGGAAACACTTGAGCATTCCAATGTGTCAATAGTGTTACAAATTAAAGTCCACCAAGATAACTGAGAGGGGGGACTGAATCAATTATCAGATAATTATAACTTTTATCATCTTCAATAGAAATTAACAATGTAAGCAATATACTAATCAACCATAGAAAGATATTCATACACAGTGACACAATACCACAAGATATGTTAACTAGGGAACCTCTTGATTAGAGAGTAAACCCCAGTGGGAATGATTCCCACAAAAGATGCACTAATATGAATATTCCTTGTGAGAGGATGGACTCTATTAGGAGTCTTATGAAATACATTCAGTACATATAAATCCCTATTAGGAGATTTTGAATCCCTGTTAAAAGATTCTAACCCTGTTAAGAGTTATGGAAGATAGAAGGACCCACTACCCAAATAGCTTCAATGGAAAGATAATTGAACACACTATCCAAATGACCTTAAGATTATTCAATAGAATAATATGAAATATGTTACCTCCTCACTGTGCCAAAACCGCACTCACTGCTACAACAGATCTCAATTCCACATCTTTGTACTTCACATGTCTTCCTTCACAACTTCGATTCCATCTTTCACTTTCATATCCAATTCTCACTTTTTCCCACTACAACAAGGAAATACATTCCTTACTTTATACCACACTCAAATAATTACAAATGAGTTGGCATACAAATTCAAAATAAAAGATTCCATACGCTACATCAAATTTACTCAAAACTATCAGCTTCCAAATACAATAAATCTTCACTCGTGTCACCTCAAAGTTTGCATTGTCAACCACGTCACTACCAATGTGTCTCTAACATCCCTTTAATTTTGAAAAACTAGATTCCATCCTGATTAAGAGATACAACCTTATTTCTGAAAACTGCTACTCAAGAACACTATCTAAACACTGCTTCCACTACAATGGTCATAACTTTCATGAATAAATGAATTACTATCTGTGCTCTTAACCATAGACAAATGACATATCAATGATCATAACATCAACATCGCAAATCACCAACTACAATATCCCACATGCGCTAATCCAAACACTATCTGCAACTCTGCAACTCCAGAATATCACTGTGTTGACATCAATGACAATCATAGTCATGAATGCAACAACAACTGCTACAGAATAGATACCAAAAGACTTTGCATTAATTCCTAACAATCTCCCCCATTGGCATTGATGGCAACATAGATGAAAAACATCTACTGTACCAAAAATCCAACACTGCAACATTACTGCAAAATATCAAATCAAATCTTGCTTCATTATCCCATTCAGCTCTCTCAGAATGTTTTCATTCTCATAATGTTTTTCATGTATACTTCTCTCCCCCATTGACATAAATCACATAAATTCCATCACTAAGTCAACAAAAACTCAATTTCAAAAGAAACTGTTCAGAAAAATACATTAACAAGAGTCCTCATGACTCAACTCATATACTCCCCGATAGAGGAAGTACCAACATCCAATCCAAAAGAAAGATAAGGCTCATATACCACTAGATGGATGCAACCATCTGCATCAATTCTCAAAAATAGGCTGGGGCATAACTGATCTAAATTATTTTGTCAATTCAGAGGACAATACCGAAAGAAGAAACATTGGTATTGTAAATACACAATAAACAATTTTAAAAATTTTCTTCATTCATAATTCTAAGAATCTGGTACAATTTTTGGACAATCTCATAAGTGAGATGGATTCTCATTAATCGATTTCCTTGGAAAAAATCGTAGATGATTTTTATGTCGAGTTCATAGAAGTTGGGTTATCCCATGAATGAGATGTGTGTCCTCAAACTCTATAAGAGTTGGGCTATCTCATGAATGAGATGTGTGCCCATAAACTCGTTGGGAAATCCCATGGATGAGATGTATGCCCATGAACTCCATAAGATCTGATAGCAATCTCAGCAAACAAGATGTGTCTCCATTTCTTTTTGCTCTTGAATTTGGCTTCAGCCTCTTTATAAATATTCATTTGAAGTTGAAAGGTCATTACATTTGCATTCCCATTAGAAGTTGAACAAACAACCTAAACTTGAAAGTTCATTATAATTAAATATTCATAAAAATCTCATTTAATGAGATGTTGAATAATTTATGAACATTCCTCCTTCCTTAGAAGGCAATGGGCCCCATTTCCCTACCATCTTCCAAATGAAGCAACGATTTTCCAAAGTCATAATTCTTTCATGAAAATTTTTTTAGAGCACTCGTCTGTATTGGGTAGCTGAAATTGCAAATGAGTGTGTGAATTTTTCATTGCAAGAAGAGGAGCATAACCTATGACTACACCATAGAACCCACTTGAAATGGGGATTCACAGGTGCATAACCAGAACAATCTATAGAGGAACAAGAAATTGTAGAGCTCTTATGCAAGACTGTCAGACACAAAAGTGAACTTTCAGATATGTTGGTGTCCATACAAAACAATGTGATACGGGCCTTGTTTGGCACATGGCTCAGAATTTCTTCCACCAGATATGATATGAGAGGTAGAATCTTCTTTTCCATTGATTCTTCACTTCCAAGAGGGCATTCTTCTGAAACCCATAAAGCCCAACCACCATACTCAGTAGTCCACTCACCACCCAAAACAAAAGAGAAAGTTACACACCATGTAGAGCCCCCCGGAGCCAAAATTGTGTGCAATTAGCATAAAGTTTCTTAGCTGAACCAACACAATATAGCCACAGAATGACTACTTTAAATAAAAAACAATGGAGATGGCATATCTTTACAATAATCTAGGCTTTGGTGATAATCCCTCCATATTTATATGCTACATGATTTCCCGAATCTCTAAGAAATTTGCATAAAATAGAGCAACATAAGAAGAATGTAGATCAATCTAAGGACTGCACTGCACTAAATATTAGAAAAATTTTAAAATAATCCTCATTATGAAATAATGAAACATTCTTAAAGAAGTCTACAGTGCCTCTCATTTGTTGTATCTCATCACATTCTTCCATTTGGTCTGTAGCTTGACTAGCTTAAAGAAGAGAAGGGTATTATCTTGCACCATTATCAAGTCTCCAATTTTTTGTAAATTCAACATAACTCCCACATAGAGAAAGACCATATCTATGGCCCTTGGTGTTTCACCCTTTGTCAAGAACTCAAATTGACTTGTTATGGCTTTGTTGCTTCGACTTCCACCATACAGTGAAAAATTCAAACAATTATTTCCCCGCATGAAAGATGAACTATCATCAAAGGAAACTATTGAGAAGAACCAACAGATCTACCATTAAGTAATCACTTGTGCAGGCTTCTTTGTCATTATACATGATGATTATGAGCCTTGTATTGATGAGACCCAATGCTAATTTTTTGAGGGAGAAGATTAGCATACCTTCATTTTGGGCTAAATCTGATTGTAGACAAATTTAAAGTGATCGAACTTCAAACTTGTCTCTGATACCACTGATATGAATTATTTTGTCAATTCAAAGGACAATACCAAAAGAAGAAACATTGGTATTGTAAATACACAATAAAAAATTTTAAAAAATTTCTTCATTCATAATTCTAAGAATCTGGTACAATTTTTGGACAATCTTGTAAGTCAGATGGATGCTCGTTAATCAATCTGCTTGGACAAACTTGTAGATGAGTTGTATGTCAATTTCATAGAAGTTGGGCTATCCTATGAATGAGATGTGTGTCCTTGAACTCTATAAGAGTTGGGCTATCTCATGAATGAGATGTGTGCCCATAAACTTATTGGACAATCCCATGGATGAGATGTATGCCCATGAACACCATAAGATCTGATAGCAATCTCAGCAAACAAGATGTGTCTCCATTTCTTTCTGCTCTTGAATTTGGCTTCAGCCTCTTTATAAATCTTCATTTTAATTTGAAAGGTCATTACATTTGCATTCCCATTAGAAGTTGAACGGACAACCTAAACTTGAAAGTTCATTATAATTAAATATTCATAAAAATCTCATTTAATGAGATGTTCGAATCATTTGTGATGAATAACCCCAAGCATACCTCTCAGATACACAAATGTATCCATAGGTAAAGGCTTTGTAAATATGTCTGCTATCTATTCCTTTGTGCTTATGTACTCTAGTCTTACTTCTTTTTCTACAACTTTCTCTCTTACAACATGATACTTGATCTCAATATGCTTAGTCTTAGAATGTAATACAGGATTCTTAGACATACTAACTATACTGGTGTTATCACAATGTATAACAATAGGCTCAACAAATTTGATTCCAATATCCTTCAACATCTACTTCATCCAAATTATCTAGTTACAATTGTTTGCTGCTGCTACATATTTTAATTCTGCTATACTCTATGAAATACAATTCTACTTCTTTCTTAGCCAAGAAACTAATCTTCCTCCAAGAAAAAAGGCTCCTCCACTGGTGCTTTTCTTGTCATCAACACTACCTCGTCAATCAGCATCTATATATGCACATAGGGTAAAATCATCATATTTTTCATACCACAATCCATAATCCATTGTTCCTCTTAAATATCTCAGTATCCTCTTCATTGTTGCATAATGTGATTCTCTAGGTTCATCTTGAAATCTTGCTACCATTCCAACTAAGTGTGCTATATCAGGTCTTTTATGTGTCAAGTACTACAATCCTCCAATTATAGATCTATATTTCTTCTGCTCAACTACTAGTATCTCATTTGTGTTGGATAACTTGTGTCTGGTTACCATAGGTGTTCCAACAGGTTTGAAATCTTCCATTCCAAATCTTTTCAATAGATCATTCAAGTACTTAGTTTGACTTACAAATATACCTTCATTGTTATGTGTTATCTATAATCCCAAAAAGTATTTCATCTCACCAATCATACTCATTTCAAATTCAATCTTCATTTCATTTACAAATTTATCACTAGCTTCATCTTCTCCTCCAAAGATAATTTCATCAACAAAAATAACTATAACCAACAAACCATTCTCAATTTCTTTTGTGTATAAATTACTATCTGTTGCTCCTTTAATAAATCTCAACTTTAACAAATACTTATCCAATCTTGCATACCAAGTTCTAGGTGCTTGCTTTAATCCATACAAATCTTTCTTCAGTTTACATACCATATCTCCTTCTTGAGTCAAAGGAAAACCTCCAGGCTGCTCAATGTAGACTTCTTCTTCCAATTCACCATTCATAAATGTTGACTTCACATCCATTTGATACACTTTGAATTTCTTGTAGGCTGCATATGCTAGAAACATTCTTACTACTTCAATTCTTGTCACAGGTGCAAAGGTTTCTTCATAGTCAATTCCTTCTTGCTACGAGTATCCCTTACATACTAGTCTTTCTTTGTTTCTTATCACTTCTCCTTGTTCATTCATCTTGTTTCTGAATACCCATTTAGTTCCAATCATATTCTTGTCTTTAGGTCTAGGGACCAATTCTCATGTCTTGTTCTTTTCAATCTGTTCTAGTTCTTCTTTCATAGCATTAATCCAATGTTCATCTTCACAATCTTCATTAGTAGTCTTAGTTTCAATTTGAGAAATCAAACATAAATGTAATTTATTTCGAGTCAAAACTCCTTTGTCAAAACTTCTAATAACTTGTTCAACAGGATGGTGTCTTGATATGTACCTATTCGGTGTCATAGTCACTGATCTTGCTTCAACTATAGATTATTCTCTAGATTCCCCTCTGGCTTCTTCAGTATGACTTTCATTCAACAAATCATTGTTAGTTTTAAAAAATAATTTTGTATTTTTAATGTTAGGCTGAGGCTATGGTTCTTCATTAAATTCATAATCAAGCATTCTTTCCTAAATTTTAAACTTCTCATGAACTTTAACATTTGCGCTCTCAATAATAGTTTTAGTTCTCTTATTGTAACATCTATATGCTTTTCCTTTCAAAGAATATCCAAGAAAAATTCCTTCATCACTTCTAGGATCAAACTTTCCAATATCATCATCTCTCTTTATATAACATTTTCTACCAAAAATTCTAAAATACTTAACTGAGGGTGCATGTCTGAACCATAATTCATAAGGTGTCTTGTCTGTATCTGCTCTGATTTGTACTCTGTTCATTGTATATACTACTGTATTCATCGCTTCTCTCCAAAAGGTCTTCGCCAAATCATTCTCAAATAACATAGCTCTGGCTACTTCAGTTACTGACTTGTTTCTTCTCTCTGCAATACCATTTTGTTCAGGTGTTCTAGGGGCTCAAAACTGTCGTTTAATACCATTCACTTCACAAAAAGTATTAAACTCTCTAGAAGTAAACTCACCACCTCTATCAAATCTCAAACATTTAATCTTCATTCCAAATTCATTCTCAACTTTTTTCTTAATGATCTTAAACTTATCAAATGCTTCATATTTTTCTTTAAGAAATGCAATCCAAATCATTCTTGTAAAATCATCAACAAGAATCATAAAATACCTTTCTCCATAGAATCCTCTAGTCCTGGTAGGACCACTCAAGTCTATATGAACTATCTCCAACTTCTCTGCCAATGTGAACTTCTTACTAGGAAATGAACTTCTCTTCTGCTTTGTCATCACACATTCTTTGCAAATCATGTTAGTAGGCTTCATAATTCTAGGTAAATCTCTCACTGCAAGTGTAGTACTCACTTGAACACAATATTATCAAAGTTTATGTGACAAAACCTTCTATGCCATAACCAACTATCATCAATCTTAGTAATCAAACATGTCATCTCAATAGGGTTCAACTGAAATACATTACCTCTGGTTCTAGATCCAGTTCCAATCATGTTTCCATCTTTATCCTTTATCATACAAGTTTTCTCAGTAAATCAAACTTGATATCCTTTATCAACTAATTGTCCAACACTTAATAGATTATGTTTCAATCCATCAATAAAGTAAACATCATCAGTGTTAGTCTTTCCATCAAGAGTAATAGATCCTATAACCTTAATCAAACAAGGTGCATTATTTCCAACTCTAACAACTCATCCATCATAATTGTTAAGTTTTATGAACTTTTTCATATCTCCAGTCATATGATGTGAGCAACCATTGTCTATAATCCAATTTTCTTTCTTTTCAACTTGAGAAACTAAGGCTTTATCTTCTTTCACATTAGTTTTAGGTTTCTCTTCTTTAATTGCTATAAATCCTATCTCATCATTATTTTCAGTATCACTTTCACTTAGAGTTCTTTCTATACAAGCTTCAAGATCTTCATCATTAGCATAATAACATTCCTTAGATTTTCTAGGCTTGAAATTATTTATGTACTTCTTAACTCTCTTAGGAAACTTAGATGCAAAATGACCATATTCTTAACAGGTCCAACATTTAAAAAATTTCCTACCATCTGGTTTTCTTTTCACAAGCAAGGCAATACCTTCTTCAATCTTTTTGTCTTCTTCATTTCTAGATCTGCTACTACTACCATAATCTCCACTCACACTATTACTTCTTGACAAAGTACGGTGGATGCTAAGAGCACTGAATGATGTCTCCATTCTAGGTAAGTCTCTAGATATCCTTAGATTCATTTCTGCTACTTCCAATCTTCCAAGAAGAGTCTCTCTTGTAAAGTTCATAGTACAAGGTATAACTTGTTCAATCATCTATGTTGTCTTCTTAAATACAGGATTCAATGTCCTCGGTACTTTCCATATCACTTCATTCTCTATCTTTTTTCCTCCACAAGATTTTATTCCTACAACAATTTCTGACGTTATACCAATATAGCTTCTAATAGATTCATCTTCCATCATTCTTATATCCTCAAATGCACAAATCCAATTATGTAATCTAGCTCTTTTAGAATGTTCATCACATTCAAAAGTAGAGTGTAAATCTTTCCAAATTTCATGAGATGTTTTCAAACATTTTACCTAACTATATTCATTCTCTGGAAGTGCTGACAAAAGTGCTTCTCTTGCAAGTATGTTACACATGAATAGATCTAACTCATCTTTAGTTCCTACCTCAAGATTGTCTTCCTTAATAATAGTTTTCTCATTCTTTGTAATCAACCAATAACCTAGTCCTAAACACAATAGGCATGTCTTCATCATTTCTTTCTAGCTATCAAAATTTACTCCATCAAACTTAGGGCTTTATTTCCTAAAATTCACCATGGATCTCATTAAGCTATTAAACTTCTCTTTCAAGGACCTGCTGCTCTGAAACCAATTATTAGAAAGTAAAGTCCACCAAGATAACTGAGAGAGGGGGGGGGTGAATCAGTTATCAGATAATTATAACTTTTATCATCTACAATAGCAATTAACCATGTAAGCAATATACTAATCAACCATAGAAAGATATTCATACACAATAACGCAAGATATGTTAACTAGGGAACCTCTTGATCAGAGAGTAAACCCCGATGGGAATGATGCCCACAAAAGATGCACTAATATGAATATTCCTTGTGAGAGGATGGACTCTATTAGGAGTCTTATGAAATACATTCAGTACATATATATCCCTGTTAGGAGATTTTGAATCCTTGTTAAAAGATTCTAACCCTGTTAAGAGTTATGGAAGACAAAAGGACCCACTGCCCAAACAACTTCAATGGAAAGATCACTGAACACACTTTCCAAATGACCTTAAGATTATTCAATAGAATAATATGAAATATGTTACCTCCTCATTGTGCCAAAACTGCACTCACTGCTACAACATATCTCAATTCCAGATCTCTGTACTTCATATGTCTTCCTTCACAACTTCGCTTCCATCTTTCACTTTCATATCCAATTCTCACTTTTTCCCACTAAAAAAAGGAAATACATTCCTTACTTTATACCACACTCAAATAATTACAAATGAGTTGGCATACAAATTCAAAATAAAAGATTCCATACGCTACATCAAATTTACTCAAAACTATCAGCTTCCAAATACAATAAATCTTCACTCGTGTCACCTCGAAGTTTGCACTATCAACCACATCAATATCAATGTGTCTCTAACATCCCTTTAACTGCACAAAACCAGATTCTAGCCTGATTAAGAGATATAACCTAATTTCTGAAAACCGCTACTCAAGAACACTGTCTAAACACTGCTTCCACTAAAATGCTCATAACTTTCATGAATAAATGAATTACTATCTATGCTCTTAACCATAGAAAATTAACATATCAATGATCATAACCTCAATGTTGCAAATCACCAACTACAATATCCCATGTGCGCTAATCCAAACACTATCTACAACTCTGCAACTCCAGAATATCACTGTGTTGACATCAATGACAATCATAGTCATGAATGCAACAACAACTGCTACAGAATGACTGCCAAAACACTTTGCATTTATTCCTAACAAATAGGGGTCCTGGGAACTTCCTAGGGGTCCTAACGCTTGATAAGGAGTACTAGAACCCCTCGGAAGTCCCCATGACCCCTTTTGAAACATATGAATGCTCAAGTGTGTACGATGGGGTTTTAGGACCCCTTAAGACACACTTGAGCATTCTAATGTGTCAATAGGGATCATGGGGACTTCATAGGGGTCCTAATGCATGATAAGATGTACTAGGACCCCTAGGAAGTCCTGATGACCCTTTTTGAAACATTTGAATGCTCAATTGTACCTAAAGGAGTCATAGGACCCCTTAGGACACACTTGAGCATTCTAATATGTCAATAGGGGTCATGGGGACTTCATAGAGATCCTAACACATGATAAGGTGTACTTGGATCCCTAGAAAGTCTCCATGACTCCTTTTGACATATTTTAATGCTCAAGTGTGTTCAAAAGTGTCATATCACCCATTAGGATACACTTGAGTATTCTAATGTGTTAATAAGGGTCATGGGGACTTCCTACGGGTCCTAATGTGTGATCAAGCATACCAGGACCCTTAGGAAGTCCCCATGACCCCTTTTGAAACATTTGAATGCTCAACTATGTCTGAAAGGGGTTGTAGGACCCCTTAGGACACACTTGAGCATTCCAATGTGTCACTAGGGGCCATGGGGACTTCCTAATGGTCCTAACATGTGATAAGGCATACTAGGACCCATAGGAAGTCCCCATGACCCCTTTTGACACATTTGAATGCACTTAGGACACACTTGAGCATTCTAATTTGTCAATTCGGGTGATGGGGACTTCCTAGGGGTCCTAACACATGATAAGGCATACTAGGACCCCTAGGAAGTCCCCATGACCCCTTTTGACACATTAGAATGCTCAAGTGTGTGTGAAAGAGTCATAGGACCCCTTAGGAAACACTTGAGCATTCCAATGTGTTAATAGGGGTCATGGGGACTTCCTAGGGGTTGTAACAAGTGATAAGGTGTTCTAAGACCCCTAGGAAGTCCCCATGACCCCTTTTGACACATTTTTACCCTCAAGTGTGTTTGAAGGGATTTTAGGACCCCCCTTAGGACACACTTGAGGGTTCCAATGTGTCAAAAGGAGTCATGGAGACTTCCTAGGGGTCCTAACATGTGATAAGGTGTACTAGGACCTCTTGGAAGTCCCCATGTTCCCTTTTGCAACAACAGTCAAAATAATAACAATTCTAACAAGGACAAAGGTAAGAACACCCATTGGATTAAGAACAAACAAGTGGTTAATGATGGAGTTGTGGATTCCCCCCAGCCTAAAGATTAGGGTGTCCTCAATTTGACTAGTGTTGTGCAAGCTATGAAGCTCAACACACCTCCTCAACAAGAGAGTAGGCCAAGGTATCAATATAAGCCTAAGAAGGAAAAATGTTAATTTTCCAAACTTGGTGACTCATATGAGGATGTTTTCAAAATGCTTATTACCAACAACCTTGTACATCCTCAAGATCCAGCAAAGTTCCACATACCTGACATTAAATCACATTGGTGGGATGAGAAAGCTTTCTACAAATTTCATAATGGCGTTGGGCATACCATTGAGAATTATTGGAAGCTCAAACACATTATTCAAGACCTTATTGAGAATGGAAAGCTTAAGGTGGATGGATTGAACACTAATGCAAATCATAAGGCTTTTAAGGAACCCTTGCCTAAGTATGAGAAGGGGGAAACCTCTAAATCAAAAAATCACAATGCTAAAATCAACTATACCTACACAGTTGTGAAAAATGTGGTTAACATGCTTGAGGTTGTGGAGCCAAGTATTAATATGATGAGGAGCAAGGATTCTAATGATTATGATTCCAATGTGAACTCTCCCCCTATTTTTGATGAAGAACTTGTTGCATGCTAGGGGGTCCTCACTCTAGGCTGTCATCCCAGACCCTTAATGCTATCACAAGGAGTCAAGGCCTTGTTGTCATTAGGGGGCCTAGTTCAGGTCTGTCCAATAGACCAAAGCAAGTGGTATCTAAGAATGCCACCACAAAATCAACTATCAACCCCAAGTGAAATTATAACCTTGGTTATTAGTTACAGAAAACTCTATCCAATATTTCAATCTTGGATCTTTTAGAATTGTCCCTGAGACACAAGAGAGTCCTTGAGGATGCTTTGTGCGAAGCAAATGTTCGCAACAATTTAAACATTGACCAATTCCAAAGCATGGTTAACCATATTGCTAGCCCTCACCATCTTACCTTTTTAGAGGATGATGATAAAGATTTGAGCCACCCACATAATCTTGCCCTTCATATCAAAGTCATGATTCATAAAACCCATGTCAGGCATGTGTTGATAGATGGGGGTGCTGGGTTAAATATTTTTTCTTTGAGTTTGTTAAAAACCTTGGGCTATTTTGAGCAAGTGATTGACACCAGAAAGAAGATCACTATAAAAGCTTATGATGAGGCAAAATGGAGTTCTAAGGGGTTGGTCGTCCTTCCTATTAGGATTGGCCCAGTTGAGAAGGATATTTTGTTCCAAATTGTTGATGTTGGACCCCTTTCATACAACATTTTACTTGGTAGACCATGGATTCATGACATGCAGGCAGTATCATCTACCTACCATTAATGTGTTAAGTTCCCTTACAATGGATTTGAAATTTTCATACCAAGGGATAACACTTTATCAGTCAATTCAATCACAGCAAATGCTCATGTCCCTCTCAATCGAGAAGTAGAGGATTTTAAGGAAACCTTAGCAGAATGTAAGGAAAAGTTCAAAACATTAGACCTTGGCATGGTGGGGTATCAACTTGACTCTTTTTCAAAGATGCATGTTTCCCCTAGGTCTCATGGTAAACCTTCCCAGGATACGAGACCTTCTTCTTTGGCAATGACTTTGTTTGACACATTTTTTGAGTCTTCAATGCCTATACACGATGAAAAAGAAGTAGTTGTTAAAGATTGGATATATAAAGAAGAGAAATATCTACACAATAAGAATTTATCCCCCTCTACTAAAGCTTATGGGAGAGGATACACTTTGGTCAAATAAATGGGCTATCTTAGACATGGCCCTCTCAGTCATAGATTAGATGCTAAAGCCATTGATCATGGCCTTTTTGGACTCAAGTCTAAGGAAACAGTTGGCCTAGGTTTTGTACATCATACCAAGAACAGTGTTCCTAATCTTGATGAGTCAGATAAGGAAGATGAATCAAAGTACTTTCCAAATTTGACAAATCAACAAGACATGTGAGATGATTGGAGTCCCTCTACTAGTCTCCTTTGGGTAAATTCAAATAATCCAACTGCTCATACAACAGTTGCAAGTTTAGACCAAGATGGACCAGCTATAGAGGATTCTATCAAAGAACATCAATGTCAGGATTTTTTTAGGGAAGGTGTTACCTTTGGTGACATTAAAACTTCCACGTCAAGACATCTCAAGTATGCATGGTGTAAACATCCCAGTCAGGATTCAGACACAGATTCACATGAATATGAATGGGAGTCTCTTTCTGATTCCTCTATAGTTGACATGGATGTAGGTGTCATCCATACTTTTAGTTCTTAGCCTGACATAGCTAATGAGTTGTATGTAAGATTAGAGGATCAAAACTCACTAGTGGCCTTAGTGGACAATGCTTTGCTTGTTAGAATGAACCCTGATTTGGGTAACTTAGAAGGATACT
The DNA here is from genome assembly GCA_027943335.1 of Chamaecyparis obtusa. Classification (NCBI taxonomy): domain Eukaryota; kingdom Viridiplantae; phylum Streptophyta; class Pinopsida; order Cupressales; family Cupressaceae; genus Chamaecyparis; species Chamaecyparis obtusa. The sequence continues at coordinate 2,241,838 of BSBK01005284.1, read as the reverse complement.
TAATGGACCCTAATTATATGGTCACCAGAGATGACATCATTCATATTCACAACATTGAACCAGTCATTAACCTACCCCTCATTAACCCCAACCTTATTGATTGGTCTCAACATTATCAAGAGTCTGAGATTTTAACATTTCAAAATGACATTTAGATAACTTGTTACCTAAATGTCATTGAACCCGCAGTCTCTTCCACCAGTGAACTGACTACCAGTATGACAGAACCAAACATCAAGTACCTTAGTTGAAAAATCAAAATAAAATAAAATAAAAAGAACAGGAGTTCTGATGGTGAAAACCACTGTGTGGCGGTGTCAGAACCAAAAGTAGTAAAAATAAATGATGTATCCAAAGGTGAAAACCTCTCTGAGGTGCCTGAGGATGAGGTACTTGATCATCTTCCCAATTATTTTCAACACAGATTGTCAGTGCTTGTCGAACCTACAGAGGCTATTAATTTAGGCACAGAAGAAGCTCCACAAATTGTACACTTGGGTCAATCCTTATCATCTCAAGAGAAGAAAGCATACACTGAGTTCCTCCAAAGAAAGAAAATCAAGTTTGCATGGACTTATTCAGACATGCCAGGATTGGACACTAATCTCATTATGCATCACTTGTCCATAGCTCCAAGTGTGAAACCAGTCAAACAAAAGTTGATAAAAATGCATCCTCACATAGCTCTCCTGGTGAAAGTTGAATTAGAGAAGCTTCTTGGTGCAGGATTCATTAGAGCCATAGACTGCTGCCTAGATATCTAATATTGTACCAGTTTCAAAACATGATAAATCCTTCTGAATCTGCATAGACTATAGATATCTTAATAGAGCTTTCCCAAAGCATGATTTTCTAGTCCCCAACATAGATATGATAGTGGACATGATGGCGGGTTATGAGATCTATTCTTTGATGGATGGTTTTTTTGGGTATAATCAAATTAAGATAGCTCTTGAAGATCAGGCAAAGACTGCATTCACTTGTGCATTCGGTACCTATTGTTGGAATGTCATGCCTTTTGGATTGAAAAACATAGGAGCCACATATCAAAGAGATATGACAACAATCTTCCATGACATGATGCATAAGAATATGGAGGATTATGTGGATGACACCCTAGCTAAGTACAAGAAAAGAGGCACACATTTAGCTAACTTAGAAATCATTCTAGATCATATGGAATAGTTTCAATTGAGATTAAATCCAAAGAAGTCTACATTTGGCATCACCTCTAGGAAATTATTAGGATTCATCATTTCTACAAAAGGGATAGAGGTAGACCTGGAGAAGGTCCAAGCCATCATAGACATGCCACCTCCCAAAAACATTAGTCAAATGAGGAGTCTTCAAGGACACCTTCAATCTATAAGGAGGTTTATTTCACAACTGGCAGATAGAGCTCAGCCCTTCAATAAGACTTTACATAAGGGGGTTAAATGTGTGCGAAATGAGGATTTTTAGAAAAGTATGGATCAGATTACGGAATACTTGGCCAGTCCTCTCATTTTAATGCCTCCTATTCTAGGGAAATCACTCATTCTCTATGTCTCAACAACTGAATCTTCTCTAGGGGCATTATTGGCTCAACTTGATGAACAAGGGAAAGAAAGGGCCATATATTACATTATCCATACTCTTGTTGCCTATGAGGTCAATTACACCAATATTGAAAAATCTTGCCTTGCGGTAGTGTTTGCTTCCCAAAAGTTGCGACATTACATGCTTGTGCACACAATACACCTCATAGAAAAAGTTGATCCACTCAAGTACATTCTCGGTAAGGCTTCTCTCAGAAGTAGGCTTGCTAAATGGATGATGGTTCTTTTATAATTTGACATAGAATACGTTGAGTGCAAAGCAATCAAATGCCAAGCTATTACAGATCAATTGGATAATTTTCCAATTCAAGACAACATGCATATTCAAGTTAACTTCCCAGATGAGTATCTTATGTACATGAATGATAGATCATGGAAAAAAAAATTTGATGGCTCTTTCATGCAAAATGGTTCTCGAGCTAGTGTGTTATTTGTCTCTCCTCATGGGTATACTATTCCCAAGTCTTATAAGTTATTGTTCCCATGCACAAACAACATTGCTGAATATGAAGCCTTGACAAATGGACTAAAGATGGCTATAGAATGGAATATCAAAGATTGCACACCTATGGGGATTCACAGCTGATTATTAACGAAGTTAATGAACAATATCAAACAAAAGATGACAAATTGGTACCCTACAAGAAAATGGTTCACTCTTTGAGGTGGTATTTCACATTTGTCACATTTTAGAAAATCCCTAGGGAAGACAATAAAATAGCCGATGCTATGGCCACACTTGCTTCACTTCTTTAGTTAGAGGAGCACGAGTCTAGATTTGCATTCCTGGTGGAAGAGCTACACTACCCTATTTTTGAATCTCAAGAAAGACATGTTATGTGTACCCTTGTTAGTCACAAATCATCCTGCTATGGTGCCATTTACTCTTATCTCCGCCCTAGACCAATAACCCATGTGGAAACCCTGTTAAGGGAAAAACCACCTTGGACCGATAACCCAAAATAATTCACTCTTCTCAAGTGAGCTTGATTAGGAGTCAACCCTGTTAAAGGTTAAAAACACAATGTAAGGTGTGACCTGGTTAGAGGATTTATCACTAACAGTTCTCCCTTGACCAACATTCACTATGGGGTCAACAAGAAAACAATCAACATTCTTTGAATGTCATATTGAAATAAAAAAAGACTGTTAAGTCCCACTTAGTTAAGAGATTTTGCTATAAAAATGGTTAAACTGATACAGTAATGATCTGATTCATAGGTGCATGCAAACAATTTGTTCACACAAATTATCCTGCAGCAGGCTCAATAATGAATCTCATGTCTCCTTATATAGACAACATAAACCGTTTTCTTTTCATCCTTTAGATTTTGCCTCTTAATCTCCATCATTCATTTTCTCTCTTTAACTCTCCTCAGTAGTTGTGTTGCTAACACATTTCACTCTCCTTCATTTGATCAATCTTGAAATTTCTAAGTCATTGGATCATCATAACAAGCTTTATCTTCTACCTCAGAATCATAAGCAATTGTCCATCTCATCAATTCAATCGACTGTTATAATCTTTATTTATTTCTTTCACTCGGTCAATACTAGAATTGTTGGATATAAGTGTCTGAAGGACATTATTGGATTATCTATGTGTTGTCTTTGATGTCACACAAATGTCATATCAATTATCATTCTGAGTGGTTACCGAGCTTAGTCAGTAAGCTAGGCAGTTCTCAGTGGTTACCGAGCTCAGTCGGTAAGCTAGGAAGTTCTTAGTGGTTACCGAGCTCAGTCAGTAAGCTAGGTGGTTCTCAGTGGTTACCGAGCTCAGTCAGTAAGCTAAGTGATTTTTAGTGTCTACCGAGACCTCTCAAGTGTTGAAAGAAAACATGACAGAAAATATTGTTAACTGAGCCTCCTTCGTTATCGAAGCAAAGTTATTCGTTACCGAGCTCACTCGGTCTCCAAAGGAAGTTGCAAAATTCGCTGTGGTTACCGAGTTCACTCGGTCACCAAAGGAAATCCTTTCAGGATTAATGTTTACCGAGAAAGGTCATCTCTTCAAATGATTTTGTTATTAAAGTTTGTTTATCCCAACCGACTGTTGTAATGATTATTAGTGCCGACTTGATAATCTGAATGATTAATCCAAATGGTATATATATATAGAAGGTCAAGTGATGAATGAAGATATACAACATGCAGAAATCATTTTGAAGAAAGGTGTATGTGAATTTGGAAGGATGGTTAGATATCGTTGAGGAGTAGAAAAGATTTATTTGATCAGGAAGGATCTAGTGAAGCAGAATAGAGATCTGGAATTAGCAATTCAGTTGCAAGTCATTTCATTGTTACTTTCTTACAATTGTAGCAGTGATATCAAAATCTCTTAACCGAGTTGGTTTAACAACCATTTTGTAAATCCTCTAACAAGGTGAAAATTCCATTGAATTGTTTCAAAAGACCTCTTACAAGGCCACTCCTAATAGGGTGATTAAATCCTCTAACAAGGTCACACCTAATAGTGTGTTTTGTAACCTTTTACCGGGTTGGCTTCTAACTAGGCATCACTTCAGAAGAGTGAAAAATAGTAACTAGTTACATTGGTGGTTTTTCCCATATTGGGTTTCCACGGTAAATCTGGTGTCTCTTGTGTTCATGTTATTTACTTTACTCATGCATGTTAATCAATGATGAATGCTTAAGAATAGTTATAATTAATATACTCTGTAAAGATCGAGTTTCAGTATTTCTCTGTATGTTTACCGAGTGATAGCAGTGAAATATTTAATAAGATATCTAAGGGATTAGTGGTAATATTTTTGTGGTTAACTGTTTCACCCCCCCCTCTCAGTTACTGCATCTATATTTCCAACAATTGGTACCAGAGATTTTGGTGCTTGCAAGAAGGGTTTCAAGGACCTAAGCTAAAGATCAAGATGTCTTACAAGAGAGAAATTCCAAGGCTTAACAGAAATAACTTTTTAGCATGGCAAGGTCTCATGAGCCTTCATCTAGCTTCCATTGGTGATTCAAGATGCAAATACATTGATCAAGAATATACAGTTCCTTCTGGCACATTAACTATTGAAGACATTGCAGAGAAGAAGAACCATAACACTATGATGATAAACATTGCATCAGCTCTTAGCTATGAAGAATTTGATGAAATCAAAGACTGCACAACTGCTCATGAAATGTGGAACAAACTGAAGAAAATCTATGGTGGTGATGACAATGTGAAGAGAGCCAAAGCAGAAAGCCCAAGAGGACAGTTTGATAAGATGTCAATGAAAGAAGATGAAAACATTGCAAAATATGTTGAAAGGATCAAGGCAAGTGTTAGTGCAATCAAAGCTTCTGGAGGAACAATTGATGATGAAACCATTATAAGTAATGTTCGAAGAACTTTACTTCCTATCTATGCAATAAGAGTATCTACTATTCAAGAAAGAAGATGTGAAGAAAATCACAATATAACTTTAGATGCCTTAGTTGGGAGATTGACAGCATTTGAACTGGATAACTATGGCAACTATGTTCCAACTTCTAAAAATATTGAATCAGCTTTTGAGGCCAAACTTTCACTTAAGAAAGGGAAGAAAATCCAATCAAAAAGTGAAAAAGAATCAGAGGAAAGTTCTGATAGTGATCTTGAAGTTATTGAAGCATTACTTGCAAAGAAATATTCAAGAGGCAAAGGAAAATACAAAGGTAAAACTCCCTTAATTTTTTTTTCATGTGAAGAAATTGGTCATATTGCAGCTAGGTGCCCTAACAAGAAAAAAAAAGATGAGAAGAAAGGTTTCAGGTACAATGGCAAGAAGAATTTCAAATCATTCAAGGATAAAGGTAAGAAAACATGTTTCTTAGCTAAAGATTCTGATGATAATGAAGAAGAAATTGTTTTCATTGCTGTAAAAGATGAATCTGATGATGATGAAGATGAGATGGCACTTATTTCTCATATAAGCAACAATGATACATGGATCATAGACAGTGGATGTTCACATCATATGACTAGTGACATGACTAAGTTTGAACACATTGAAAGCTATGATGGTGGTAATGTAAGGTTTGGAAATAATGAGCCTTGTTGTAAAAAAGGAAAGGGACGAATTTTATTAACCAAAGAACTTATATGTGATAATGCATATTGGGTTGAAGGACTAAAGCATAATCCTCTAAGTGTAGCACAGCTAATTAACATTGGATGCAAAGTTGAATTCATGAATGGAAAAGCAAGACTGTTGGATGACAAAGGAAAACTAATAGGATCAGGAAAACAAACTAAAGGTAACTTGTTTTATCTTGATCTTGGTGAATACTCATGTTTTATAGCTCAAATTGAAGAAAGTTGGTTATGGCACAAAAGGTTATGTCATGTAAATTTTGATAACATGATGAAAATAAGAAAATTCAAGAAAGTAAGAGGTATTCCTACTTTGAAGAAACCTGATGTTGGTCTATGCAAGAATTGTCAGATTGATAAAATGGGAAAGTCTAGTTTTAAAAGTAAAAACTATCAGTCTGAAGATATTTTGGAAATTGTGCATACTGATTTATGTGGACCTATTGGAATTGAGAGCTATACTGGAGAAAAATTATTTATTCTCTTTGTTGATGATTACTCTAGAATGATGACTGTTATGTATTTAAGAGAAAAGTCAGAAGCATTTGAGAAATTCAAATGGTATTTGGCAAGAGTAGAAAAGGAAACAGGAAAAAGAATAAAATGCTTGAGATCAGATAGAGGTGGTGAATTCATCTCCCATGAATTCAATAATTTCTGCATTGAAAGAGGAATCAAAAGATAGGTACCAGCTCCGAGAACTCCTGAGCAGAATGGAATAGCTGAAAGAAGAAATAGATCTATCATGGATTATGCAAGGACTCTAATGATTGAAAAGAACATTGCTATAAAATACTGGAAGGAAGCTATCATCACTGCAGTTCATACCTTGAACCGAGTATAGTTGAGGAAAGACACATTCAAGACTCCTTATGAGCTATGGTATGGCTATAAACCAAATGTAAGTTACCTAAAAGTATTCAGTAGTAAATATTATATCTTGAAAGAATATAGAAAAGGAAAATTTGATGTAAAAGGTGATGAAGGAATATTGTTGGGATATTCTTGCAAAAGCAAGGCATATATATGTCTAAATTTGTCTACTCACAAAATCATAGAAAGTGCACATGTGAGAATTGATGAGTTTGCAGAAAAGACTGAAGAAGAAAGCAAAAAGGAACCTGAGGATTACAAAAGATTTGTTTACATTGAACCTGATACATTGCTAGACACATCTGTCAATAAGGAAACTACATCTACCGAGCCCAGTATAGTGACCAAGTCACAAGAAGAAGTTCAGACTGAGTCATAGAGTACCGAGTCTCAGTCTGAAGCTACCAAGCTAGTATCTACCGAGCCCAAGCAACTTGAACCTGAAGATGAAATTGAAGAAGATGACAATGTAACTCATTCAGGAGGCAAGGAACCTGTATTGGCCAAATATTTCAGGAAGCATCACACACTAGATCAGATCATTGGAAACAAATAAGATGGTACTATGACAAGAATTAAACTAAAAGGTACATGTTTATTTTCTGATTTTGAACCTAAAAATGTCAAAGATGCATTAGAAAATGAAAGCTGGATTGAGGCTATGAATGGAGAAATAGAGAAAATAGAGAAAAATAAGACATGGACTCTTGCACCTAGGCCTAAAGATAAAAATGTAATTGGGACAAAATGGGTTTTCATAAATAAGTTGAATGAAGATGGTCAAGTATCTAGAAACAAAGCAAGATTGGTATGTAAAGGATATTCTCAAGAAGAAGGAATAGATTATGGAGAGACTTTTTCTCCTGTTGCAAGATTAGAAGGTGTGAGGACTTTACTTGCATATGCAGCACATAAAGGATTTAAGGTATATCAGATGGATATAAAATCTGCATTTCTCAATGGTATTCTTGATGAAGAAGTCTACATTGAACAACCTGAAGGTTTTATTGATCCAGACAAAAGGGATATGGTTTGTAAATTACACAAAGCATTGTATGGTCTGAAACAAGCCCCTAGAACATGGTATGAAAGATTACATAACTATCTTACTCAAATTGATTTCAAAAGAGCTAATGACAATGGTAATCTATACATCAAAGAAGGATCAGATAACAAAATTATTTTGGCAGAAATATTTGTGGATGATACTGTGTGTACAGGAAATGATGATCAGTGCAAAGAATTTTTAGAGCATATGAACAAAGAATTTGAAATGTCTATGTTTGGTCAGATAAAATTTTTTGTTGGACTTCAGATTCAGCAAAACAAAAATGGTATCTACATTACTCAGTCTAAATATATCAGGGAAATACTTAAGAAATTTGGTATGGAAGATTCAAAACCAGTTGGTACACCCATGTGTACTAGACTGAAGCTTACCAAAGATTATGATTCAAAAGAAGTAGATCAGACCTTATACAAATCAATGATTGGAAAATTACAGTATGTAGTGCACACAAGGCCTGATATTGCCTTAGTAGTTGGTATAGTGGCAAGATTCTCAGCAAAACCCAGAGAAAATCACATGATGGCAATCAAAAGAATCTTGAGGTACTTGAGAGGAACTGAAGAGTATGGCTTGTGGTATGAATTTGGAGGCAATCTGGCTTTAAAATTTTTTACTGATGCTGATTGGGCAGGAAACATTGATGACAGAAAGAGTACAAGTGGTGGAGCATTCTTTCTTGGCAAGAGGTTAGTATCATGGACTAGTAAAAAGAAAAATTGCACATCCCAATCCACATCAGAAGTAGAATATGTTGCTACAGCAGTAAACTGCTCTAATATTGTATGGTTTAAATAGTTTTTGGAAGGCATGAACGTTGAGATCAAAGAATCAGTTGTTATGTTTTGTGATAATACAAGTGCAATAAATATTTCAAAGAATCCAGTAATGCATTCCAAAACCAAGCACATTGCTATAAAATATCACTTTGTCAGAGAATTGGTGTAGGACAAGGAAATCAGATTGGAATATGTTCATACAAAAGAACAAATTGCAGATATCTTCACCAAGCCACTACCTAAGGATGCATTCTTGTATCTAAGAGGTAAGTTAGGGGTCACTCCCTTGTCCAAGGTTCACTAAAATAAAGTTTTAGTGATGCATCAACCAGAACATGTTGAAGATCAATCACTTGATGCAGCAGAGTCAAGGAATCATTGCATATGAATCAGTACTTAAGGTACATTGCTATTCACCGAAACTATGTAAGTTGTCTTTGGCATGTGTTGTCAAAGAGGGAGAGTTTGCTGTCATTTCAAGAAATTTATAAGCAGAATAATTTGAGAAATTAAGAGGGAGAGTTCTCAGTCAGAGAGAGAAGTTTGAAGATGATGAGAATCAGAATGAAGCTAAGGATATGTTCCTTACTCTATGTTTCTTTGTGAAATTTCATTGTGCTATGACATGTTGTGTTGCCATCAATGCCAAAGAGGGAGATTGTTGGATATAAGTGTCTGAAGGACATTATTGGATTAGCTATGTGTTGTCTTTGATGTCACACAAATGTCATATCAATTATCATTCTCAGTGGTTACCAAGCTTAATCGGTAAGCTAGGCGGTTCTTAGTGGTTACCGAGCTCAGTCAGTAAGCTAGGCGGTTCTCAGTGGTTACTGAGCTTAGTCGGTAAGCTAAGTGATTTTCAATGTCTATCGAGACCTCTCAAGTGTCAAAAGAAAACATGAAAGAAAATAGTGTTAACCGAGCCTCCTCGGTTATCGAAGGAAATTTAGTGGTTACCGAGCTCACTCGGTCTCCAAAGGAAGTTGCAGAATTCGCTGTGGTTACCGAGTTCACTCGGTCACCAAAGGAAATCTTTTCAGGATTAATGTTTACCGAGAAAGGTCGGCTCTTCAAAGGATTTTTTTATTAAAGTTTATTTATCCTAGCTGACTGTTGTAATGATTATTAGTGCCGACTTGATAATCTGAATGATTAATCTGAATGGTATATATATATAGAAGGTCAAGTGATGAATGAAGATATACAACATGTAGAAATCATTTTAAAGAAAGGTGTATGCAAATTTGGAAGGATGGTTAGATATCCTTGAGGAGTAGCAAAGATTTATTTGATCAGGAAGGATCTAGTGAAGCTGAATAGAGATCTAGAATTAGCAATTCAGTTGCAGGTCATTTCATTGTTACTCTCTTACAATTTTAGCAGTGATATCAAAATCTCTTAATTGAGTTAGTTTAACAACCATTTTGTAAATCCTCTAACAAAGTGACAATTCCATTAAATTGTTTCAAAAGACCTCTTACAAGGCCACTCCTAATAGGGTGATTAAATCCTCTAACAAGGTCACACCTAACAGTGTGTTTTGTAACCTTTTACCGGGTTGGCTTCTAACCAGGCATCACTTTAGAAGAGTGAAAAATAGTAACTAGTTACATTGGTGGTTTTTCTCATATTGGTTTTCCATGGTAAATCTGGTGTCTCTTGTGTTCATGTTATTTACTTTACTCATGCATGTTAATCAGTGATGAATGCTTAACAATAGTTATAATTAATATACTCTGTAAAGACCGAGTTTCAGCATTTCTCTATATGTTTACCGAGTGACAGCAGTAAAATATTTAATAAGATATCTAAGGGATGAGTGGTAATATTTTTGTGGTTAACTGATTCACCCCCACTCTCAGTTACTGCATCTATATTTCCAACAAGAATATGTCAGTGATTACTACTCAGTTAATACTATACTCGGTATACACTATACTAGCTCAGTGTAAACTGAAATCCTCTTTTACCGACCAAATAAACTTGTTTAGTTATGATCTTCAATAGATAAAAAAATGATATAAAGTAATCAGGTCATTAACATGATGCCATAGACTCAGTAATAAGTTACCCAATGTATACCATAGTCATATCTTTCATATCCATCTCATCTTCATGTAGATATCTCGCTCCTTTACCATTTTCTTTCTTAGATGTTCATAACCATCATGATAAGTACAGTCAAAACTAGTTGGCATCAATGAAAATACATTAACTAATTTAATTGTCTTACATATTACTTTAGTAGCTTGGTGACCATCAATCGCTATCTTTCACTTGTCCATTCTTTTCATTAAGATATTCAATTAGTTATAGGTTATCAAACTCTCCCTTTGGGGTTAATGGAAACACAATATGAAATATTCCATAGAATACCAAACATCTATTCTATAACTATATAAACAAATGTTGTATCTCAGTAAGCTCTCCCTAGTAGCTTGTTCATTTAATATGTTTAATCACTATACAACATTATCATGCAGACTCTCCCTGCAGATTTGATCTTCTCCACTCTGTTTTCTTCTCTCCCTTAAGTTTTGTTCTCTCCCTATAGATAGATATTTCATTAATACTTCTCTCCCTTTGATAGTAATGCCAAAAGAATAAGAAACTCTTTAGTAGCCAAAATATTATCTTTGGTGTTCAGGTCAGATCAAGTACCTTTCATGTGCCAATATGCAATATCAGTTTGTTCTCTAGCTTCCCTCTTTCAGAACCTTAGGAAACCTAAAGTGTGAATAATATGCATCAACATCATTTGATATTCTAATAAAGTGTAGGTTGATGCAACCTCCTGATTACCTTAGTGACCGAAAAATAGTGGATGGACCCCTATTCTAGTCCTCAAGTACTCAAACATATCCTTAGGTAAGGGTTTAGTGAATATATTTGCAAGTTTTTCTTTTGATTTCACAAACTCCAATTTCACTTGCTTGTCTTGTACTTTTCCCCTTAAGTAGTGACATTTTATAGACATATGCTTTGTTTTCACATACAACACTAAATTCTTAGAAATATTTATAGCAATGGTTTTATCACAATATATTATCATTGGGTCAATGATCTCCTCATTCATACCTCCCAAGAGTTGTTTTATCTATGCAATGTTGAACAATTAGTAGCAGCAATAAAATATTCTGCTTCGGTAGTTGACTGAGAAATACATGTTTGTTTCTTGCTTATCCAAGTTACTAATCTTTCTCCCAAAAATAATGCTCCACCAATAGTGCTCTTTCGGTCTCCAGCCCAATCTTCATCGGTATAAACTTGTAGTTCAAAATTGACCTCTTTCTTGTACCATAAACCATAGTTCTCTATGTTTTTCAAGTATCTCAAAATTCTTTTAACAATAGTCATATGTGATTCTTTAGGATTAGCAAAACATCTTTCTACAATTCCAACTGCATGTGCAATGTCTGGTCTACTATGCACAACATACATCAATTTACCGATCATTGATATGTACAATGTTTAATTTACCTTATTTGATTGATCATCCTTTGTTAAATCATCAGTGTACCAATTGGTTTTGAATTTTCCATACCAAAGGTCTTCAATACTTCTTTGATGTACTTTGATTGTGTGATGAAAATATCTTCACTTTGTTGTAGAATTTTCAAACCAAGAAATAATTTAATCTCTCCAAACATTGACATTTCAAATTCTTTTCTCATTTCATCAACAAATGATTTGCAAAGATCATCATGTCCTCCAAATATGATATCATCAACAAAAATTTCAGCAATAAGAATTTTATCATTAGATTCATCTTTCAAGTATAAATTGTTGTTGTCACTTGTTCTTACAAATCCAATACTAATAAGATACAAATGCAGTCTTTCATACCATGCTCTTGGTGCTTGTTTCAATCCATATGGTACTTAGTGTAACTTGCATACCATGGTTTTTTGATTTGGATCAAAAAAACCTTCATGTTGTTCAATGTATATTTCTTCCTCAAGTATTCCATTGAAAAATGTAGATTTGACATCCATTTGATATTTTTTAATCCTTTGTACGTAGCATATGCAAGCAATATTCTAACTCCTTCAAGTCTTGCAACTTGTGCAAAAGTCTCACCATAATCAATACATTCTTCTTATGCATACCCTTTGCATACAAGTCTTTCCTTATTCCTTGTGACTTCACCATTCTCATTCAACTTATTTTTGAATATCCATATTCGGTCTCGGTACCAATGTCCATGTTTTGTTTTTTTTGTATTTTATCAATTTCTTTATTCATTCTTTAATCCATTCATCCTTCTTAAGTGCATCTCTAACATTTTTAGGTTCAAATTCACAAACTAAACATGTGTTGTTTCTCAACTTACTTCGTTTCATCATGCCAGCTTCCTTGTCTCCAATAATCTAATTATATGGATGGTTTCTTCTCACAAATTTTTCTAGTACTTTCTCTCTTCTTTTTTATTCAGTTGGTGTAGGATCAGGATCTTGCTCGATAACTATTTCCTTATTCTCAGTCTCTATATGTTGTTGCTCAGTATCATTATCCCATTGCTTGGTAATGCTAGGTTGTTGCTCAGGTAGAGTATCAGGTTTCTCAATGTATGTAAATCTACCATAATCTTCTAATTCCTTTTTTATTTCTTCATTATTTTTCTCAGCAAACTCATCAACCCTCACATTTTCAATTTCAATCATTTTGTTAGAAACCTTATTCAAGCATTTGTAAGCTTTGATTTTAGTAGAATGTCCTAAGAATGTTCCTTCATCACCTTTTGAATCAAATTTCCTATTTCTATCATCTTTTAGAATGTAACATCTAGTTCCAAATATTTTGAAATAACTTACATTTAGTGTGTATCCATACCATAACTTAGAGGGTGTCTTGTTTAATTTCTTCAATTGTACTCGATTCAATGTGTATACATTAGTAGTAACAACTTCTCTCCAGTATATTTTTGCAAATTCTTTTTTAATCATGAGTGTTCTAGCACAATCAACAATAGATCTATTCCTCCTTTCAGTAATTCCATTCTTATGTGGTGTCCTTGGTGCATAAATTTGTCTTTTAATTCCATGCTCATTAAAAAAGTTAGTGAATTCATTAGAAATAAACTCACCACCTCTATCTAATCTTAAACATTTTAACTCTTTTCCACTTTCCTTTTCCACTTTAGCTTTATACCATTTAAACATCTTGAAAACTTCATATTTTCCTTTAAAAAACATATCAATCATCATCCTAGAGTAGTCATCAACAAATAAGATGAAATATATGTCTCCATAATAACTCTGAGTTCTCATAGGACTACACAAGTTGGTATGAACCAACTCTAAAATAGCATTAGATGAATAATTTTTGCTCCTGAAACTAGATTTTGACATTTTTCCTATTTGACATTGTTTACACATGACATGGTCAGGTTTAGATAAACTCGGTAAGCCTCTAACTTTCCTTTTCTTACTGATTTTAACCATGTTGTCAAAATTCACATGACATAACCTTTTGTGCTATAACCACACATCTTCAATTCTAGCCAATAAACAAAATTTTCAGCATTATCAAGATAGAATAGATCACCTTTAGATTGTTCACTAGTACCAACCAACTTTCCAGTCTCATCATAGATCTTCACCTTTCTATTCTCAAATGAAACTCAATGGCCTTAGTTATTTAGATGTACTACACTCAACAAATTGTAGTTAAGTCCCTTCACCCAATATGTATTCTCACATATGATCTTATTGTTCAACAAGATAGATCCTTTTCCTTTTACTAGACAAGGTGCATCATTTCTAATTTTAACATATCCACCATTATAATGCTCAAGGTATTCAAATTTTTCTTCATCACCAGTCATGTAATGTGTACAACCACTATCAATAATCCAAGTATCATTATTGCTAACTTTATAAATAAGTGATGTTTCGACATACCTTTCTTCTTCTTCTTCTTCTTCTTTCAAAGCTATGAATACCACCTTAATATCTTCATCAGTGTCGGTGCCAGTGTCATCATCATCATCTTCAACAAGGTAACAAGCTTTCTTTCTTTTGTCTTTATATTCTCAATTGCCTCTTCTATCATACTATTGGTTCCCTTTGTGTTCTAGATTATCTCTTCTGTCAAACTTTCTTTCATCGGTTCTCTCATTGTCTTTGTCATCATCTTTCTTGTTAGGACATCTAACTGCAATCTAACTAATCTCTTTATAATTAAAACATACCAAGGGTAATTTCCCTTTATATCATCCTTTACCTTTCCTTATTCTTCTAGCCATTAATGTTTCAAGTTCGTCAAGTTCATCATCATCATCACTGTCACTATCACTTTCATTTTGTATCATGTTTTTACTACTAGATTTACCAATATTCAAGGATGACATAAATGCATACTCAACATTTGGAACAATATTGTTATCAAAGTTATTCAATTCAAAACTAGTCATTTTATCGATTAGGCTATCAAGTGTAAGAGTGTTACCCAGAGCTAATCTCATTTCATGGATTGTAGAGATTCTAATTGTTGGATATTGCTAATGAATGGGGAGGTGATTAAAACATGTAATATGTTTAATCACTACATTACTGAATGGCTAATCATATTTTTGTCATTTGTGTTTTGTCACTAATGTCAACATATATTTGTGTAAGGAGATCAAGCATTTAATATGTTTAATCACAGTGTACGGACATTGTACAGATGTTTCATATGTTGCAAAAATAGATGAGATTTCAAGAGGATGTTGTGGTCTTATATCCAAGATCACACCATGTAATGTTTCATATTAGATAAGTTACAGATGTTTTAGTGAAGTCTGGTTATTGGCCTGTGACAGTAAGAAAGGACAAAGTTAGTCTCTACGATTCTAGTGTATCTTCTAGATGGTATGAATTCAAACTAGGTGAACTTGAGGGATGATAGACAAGGTACTAAAGAATGTTCATTGGTCAGCACAAGGTATGGAATGCATGATGATGTCAACTATGGCATGTGCTCTAGAAGGTGATCTATTTGGAAGCTGACTACAGAGATGTAGTGTTTATGACAGATGGAAAACTTTAATTAAGGATGTTGGTCCTTAATTGTTATGATATAATCATTGTATACTTGTTATAGATACCGTGTGTATCTTAGCAAGGGTTTATGTAATTATTTGTAATTAGGAAATCCTTATGGGCCGACCTATTTATATGAATTGTAATAAGGTATAAATGAAATATCTTTTCTTAGAAAGATAGAGATGAGAAGATGAGATAGAAAGATTGAGAAAGTTGTGAGCTTGTGTCTATTGTATGTAGAGAAGAGGTTTGTTGGTGGAATTCATTAGAACTGATCTAGCAAAGATAGTTGCTACCAAATAGCTCAAAGATTGTGTATTTCCTCATATACACTTGTGTTGCGAACATTGAGTTTTGAAGGTGGATTTAACCTTCTTTGTGTAGTGAGCCCTTCCTTTCTTCTTGACTCCTAACAAGTTCTGTCCTCTAACAAGGACTATGTACTGTAGTGTTTTAATAAGCTCCTAACAGGGCTAAATCTTCTAACAAGGATACTATACTCTTAGTACATATTTGTGGGTGCTAATTCCCACCGGGCTTTTTACCTTTAATAGGGTTTCCCTGACACCAAAATATTATGTTATTGTGTTAATTTTTATTGTGTTCATTAGATCTAATATTGTTACTGCTTAAATTTTAAAGATTAATAATCTTCCATACAACTGATTCACCCTGCCCCTCTTAAATTTATTGTGGATTGTTATTCCTAACAATTGGTATTAGAGCTTGTGGTCCTCAGAGAGAAAGCTTAATAGCTTGAGGTGATCTTGGAAATGGAACTCTATACCTAAGGATGGTCCTAAATTTGATCCTGAGAACTTTGATAGTTGGAAGAACAAGATGCGAACACATTTGCTATGTTTCTGTCTGTGAGTTTTTACACCTTCATGAAATTAGGACAATTAACAACAATTCTATGGAAAGAAAATAGAAATTTAATATAAAGAATTATATTTAACATCCATATCATCTCATGGTTCTCTATCTAAGCTTTTCAAGTAGAGCTCTAGCCTTATTCTCTACTAGTGACAATCCTAGGATGAGAAAATTATGATAAATGCCTAAATCTAGCTCAATTCTCTCAAAATTATACAAAGATTAACTCAAATGCTTTCATAAAATAATACGATCTCTCAATTTTCTCTGAAAAATGCTCTCACTATTTCTCAAGTTTCTATGAAATTGCCTATAATGAGTATGTTTTGCATTCAAATTTTCTAGGATCCTTGTTCTCTCAAAATGACTTCTATTTATAATAAAATCCCAAGGGTGGGGGGTAGAATTACTTGATCTTGGTTTAGCCTTGGTTGAGTGAAAGGCTTTCAGATGTTTTCAAATAGGGGGACAATTTAAAAGATTGTCTCAAATGTTTGGACAAAAAGACAAATTTGAGTGATTGAGATTCAAAGTTGAAAAATGTGTGATTGAGATTCAACAATTTGGAGTGATCCATGTGCATTGTGTTCTCAATTCTCATTGGTTGCTCAAATTATGTTGAAAGATATTTAGGATTAATTGAATTCCATCAATTAATTAAATTAGCCATGTAGGGGAATAGGTTCAATTTGATTTTTGATTTAAAACTATACAATTAATTGAATAAAATCAATTATATAGTGTGATTGATCCCTTTAAGCTTGTATTTAATTATTTGATGTCATGATTTGATTTTTCCTTTTATTTAAATAATTTTATCCAATTTTGATTAATGAATGTCTATTTGAAATTGATTTGATCCATTTTGATGAAAATTAAAGCATTTGGCTAAGATTTACCAATTTGAATGATTCAAAAACACCTGCCCAGTTTTGGGTGTCTAAAAATTCCTCTCTTTGAATTAATGTGCGTAGCGCATTAATTCAAAGAAAATTGCATATCCTAATTACTAATTCGATACTTCATTGATTGATACAAAAGTGATTTGAACCCTGATTTGAAACTAATTTGATTGATAAAACGTGATTTGAAAATGATGCCACATGCCCCATTGATAAAGTTAGAAATTTTAATGTCACAGATTTGATGTTGATGCAGATTTGATACTCTGATGATGCCCCCTCAGAAATAAATAGATTGATCTCCGGATAGAAAAATATGATGAAATTGATTGAAAACTAATCCAATATGTTTTCATTTTTTAAAAACATTGATGATAGTCAAGGCCACAACAAAAGCCCCAGTTTGATAGATATGCAGATGTAGGTCAAAAAGTCAAAAATATCTTCAAAATTAGGTCAAATAGCATTAATAGGTTGAAAAACCCAAAATTACTATTCATTTCACTTTTTACTATTGATATTTTGCTCTGATCCTAAGAAAGTTGATTGTAATGATTATCCCAATTTGAGAGCATCGTTTCGAGAGAGGATGACGATATCAGAGACCGTTGGATTACGTACCTTTGAAAAGTGACTCTAACCCTCCTAGTTCATTTATTACAAGTTTTTCAACATTTATAGCATAAAAAAACATGATTTTTATATTAAATTTTGTGAAATGCCACCTAGGAAAGTTAAAATGACGCTTAGGTAGATAAACTGCTACATCTGCACTTTTAAATGTCACCTATGAACAATTTCATACCACCTAAGAACTAGGGTTTTTGTCAAACTATGTGTAAAATACCACCTGTAAAACCCTTAGAAATTAAATGACACCTAGACATGTTTAAATGCCACCTAGGGTCATAAAATACCACTTAAGAAATGAAATGTCGCATCTGCGTGATAAAGTATCGCTTATGAAAATTTTTTCACCACTTGAGGTAAAATGCTACTTTCGTGTAGGCAAATGACACCTATAGGAATTTTGATAAAATTTTAAATTTTGATGCTCAAACCTTCTTTTTTTTTATTAATTTGATGTCTCTAGATGAATGATTGAATGACCAAGATAGATAGGTCTGTTGTAGTTAAGTGAACAAGTGATTAGGATATCAGGATAGTCATAACAATGAATGTTTGATTTATCAATCTGATAGGATAGAAAACTAATAGGATAGATAACTGATCAAATTGGTCCTGCCTCAAGATCTAGAGTTAGGAACAATAAGTTGATTGCACTTGCAAAGAGTAAAGATTGATTGAATTTTATTGATTAACTTGGAATAATCCACTGATATAGAATATTGATATGATTCCCTTGATTTGAAAAATAGGCACATTTCCATAAGTTTTATGTACGGACCCTAGCTGCTTGGATCCTAGATTTATGTCAAGAACTGACCAAACTAGAGTACCATGTGATAGAGATGTGTGGTTTGAGTTTCCTTTTAGACATACCTTGGTTTCAATTGAACCAGGGTCTTTTGATAGCCATGGCAGAGCAATGGCACTCTGACCACAATACTTTCCACTTGCCATTAGGGGAGATGACCATCACTCCCAAGGATGTATACAGATTACTCTGTATCCCTACTCGGGGAGAGAGAGTATATTATGATTCCATGTATGATGAGACTATTTGTAGATGCCTTTTTGGTGATGGTTCCATCAAAGATGATCATATTACATGGGCACAATTTGCTTCATTTCCTACATTGCCAATGGTCTTAGGTTCTTTGATAGGAGGTTTACTGCTTCTAGACCGATGAGGTCGAGGATTCTCTATTGGATGGGGCTGTATATTAGAGGATTTGATTGCACAGCCTCAGCATCTTGATTGGGGATCCTATGTACTGGTACAGTTATATCATGATTTACATGAGGTTGTATATAGATATAGTGCAACATTGTCAGCAGGTGTAGTTTTGTTATAGTTATGGTTATGGGAGCATCTTCCCATTACTAGACCAGTATCACTATATGTCTGACGTCATAGTTATCCATATGTATTTTTTTATAGTGGCATGGTTTTCCAACATCATTTGGGCAAACTAGAGCATTGGTGTCACATGATCGATGATCTGGATCAGGTCGTATGGAGACCATATCTGGGTTGTGAGAGTTGGTGGGAGGATGATGATGAGCTCCCATAAATGTTTGGATTGAGATGGATGATAGGTTGGTCACCACTCGTGATTGAGAGAATCTTCTTCGGTTGAGTATCTAGGTAGTATGGTTGATATTAGGATATGTCCCAGGGTATTGCATTATATGCTTGAGTCCAGGAAGAGAGATCGATGTGGGGTGCACAGATTGACTTCCAGTTCACATGAAATTAGATAGATAGATATCATATGGGACATGTTAGCCCATGTTGCAGATGTGGGGATGTTCATGGAGTATAGAGATTGGTTTTCTTGAAACATATTTTTGATATTCACAAATCCTGCAGAGCCGATCCCAAACAAAGATGATCCATCAGATGATGAGAGTGGAGATGATGATGGGGATGGTGATGATAAACCTAGATGACATCAAGCTCATAGAGTACAAAGAACTCCTAGGGTTGTAGGTAGAGGATGAGAAGGATCACAGATACGAGGTGGTCACATCAGAGCCAGGGATATAGATGTCAGATAGGCTCAACATGTATAGGGACCTAGATTTGTACAGCCTAGAGATGCAACCATATGGGGACAATAGAGAGTTAGATGACAGGTTCACATTACTGTTGCGAGATAGGTTCCCAAAGGACTGGATCCCACATAGGTTCCATTGGTACAATAGGGATAGATTCTGACACAACAAGTGCCTCCTCAAATACCTAGGCCACAAGATATGGGCCAGGCTTCACAGGTTTCTCAGAGACCATAGTTTACATAGGATCCTCTGGGCATATAAGTTCTGACACAAGATGTGCAGACATTATAGATAGATTTGATAGGAGTGGTTGGCTGACTGGATCAGGTAGCTATTATGATGTAGCAGTTCATGACTATGATGGCTCAGATGCAGAGTGTTTCTAGCACTAGTCAAGGTCCTTCTCGTACTTAGGACAAATCAGGTGATAGGGGACCAAATGGTATAGGTGATGGAGCATTTGCCCCTACAAGATCTTGAGATAACAGATTATGGATCTTCTCCTTTTTGATGATATTGTATCATGTTATATTTATTGATCAGGACTTTGATGTATCATCTTGATGATATTGTATCTTTGATATACATATTTGATGGAGCTTTGATGTTATGGACATTTATGTGATTATAGACTTTCCTTGATTCTCTTGATGTGTTTATGTGATTTTATCTTTATATACAGTTCTATATGTTGTATGGATGAAATGTATCTTACATGTGATATAGATAAATAAATGCAAATGATAATGTAACTTTGATATGTTTTTCTGATTTTCAATATATGGATGATTTAATATGGAAATATGGATAATGAATGCAACTATGTTTTTTATTTTTAGTGTATGCAACTCTTAAAATCAAAATACAATTCTTAACTAAATGGATGCAAATGATTAATGATTAATGAATCTTTTTCTCATTATTTTCAAATATAAGAATAATGAATAATGAGTAATGCTATGAATGAATGCAAAAGATAATCCCACATCATTGATTTGAATGAAGGATAAATTTTTTAAAATTGAACCCCCCAAATGATTGATCAAGATAATAAATAAATAAAAACCCCTTTCACCTGGAAAAATACTCCAAACAATGCACTTAATCTAACATGAAAATGCAATGCAATGCAACTAATTGTCACCAGCTTTTTTTTGAGAAAGAACTACAAAAGAGAAATATTTTCATCATTGAGTATTGTGGGACTAGAAAGAAAGTACAAGCATCACTGACCACATCATGATGATATGAATATTGTTTTATATCGCATTTGGTAACCGTTAGGAAACCAGTACAGCTCTCACTAGTTGAATAACCAACTATGGGAGTATGAATACCGGTTTCAACATATTCAATGTTAAAATTGGCTGTTGGTATTAAGATATGGAAAATCTAAATAGCCAAGGTATTCGTTTGTGTAAAAAAACAAAGGTCAACCCTCCAACCTATACGAAATTCCTCGATGGTTCTTTGATGACCATGTCATTAAACGAATTCACATAAGTTGGTGGATCTCCCTCAAGACACTCACTCAAAGGCATGAAAAATATCATGTCTCCATCATCACCAATCTAGTTGGAACATCATCAATTAGCTAAAAAGACATGATAAAAAGCCAATAAAGATCATAAAAAAAAACTTCAAGTGTTTTGCAATGTATCAGAATTTTCAAAAAAGAAATTCCAAACATTCTGATCATTTAAGTGATGAAAATTTTAATCCCGAATAATAAAGTCAATGAAAGTACAAGGATCAAGTTGTAGGATCAAAATACTTGGTTGTGAACAATGATATCCATCAAAGGTTCAATAAAATTCTTTCTTCTAAAGCTCTGATAAGTTCTTCTGATGTGTGACCTAAAGTAGAAATACTGAATCTGTTTGTACCAAAAATCCAATCCTTTCCTGCCCCCAAGTGATAAATGTGTTCGTGTGACAAACTTAGGGCAATATGAAACCTAAAATGCAATAATGCAGCTAAAAAGTTTTATTATGACTATGCACAAATGACAGATGCAATGAAGCTTTACAAGTGAGATGATGGAAATGCAATATGTACACATGCAATTAGGAAAGACCTAGGGGAACAAAAGGCGCTTGATTGCCAAGTTTTCACCTTTTGGGTTTTTTGCTCTTTTTTCTCTTTTTTTTTTTTGCTACCAAGGCGCCTATTTGCTAGGTTTTCACCAAGACAATGATTTTTTGATTTTTGAATGTTTTTACTTTCTTCATGCTCAATTTTCTCCTTTTTCTGATTTTCTACTTTTCCATTGTTTTTTATCTTTTTGATTTTCTCTTCTTTTTTTTTTGAACTTTTCTCAATGTTTTTTTTATCTTTTTGGTTTCCTCATGTACAAAAGTGATGCTAGAGTCATCAGATACACACTCGTCTGATACTCACTCATCTAATTAAGTATGAAAACTCTTTAAATGGATGCTATTAATGGGCTCTTATAATTCTTCCCAATCACAATTGGCTAATTTGTAAGTCCTTGTTCCAAAAGAGGAAACAATGAAAAAATGACCAATCCAATTTTCTTCCCATTTACCCTTCTTTTCCCTTTCTACTTGATCTTTAGGGTTCTATCTTAGCACTAGATCACCCACTTGAAAGACTCTTGACTTAATGTGTTTGTTATAGTTCCTTGAAATCCTATTTTGGTAAACTTTCAAATGTTTGTAGGCTTGTGCTTGATGTTCCTCCAACAATTCTAATTTTTGAAGTCAGGCAACCCTATAATCCTCATCTATTATTAATCCTTGCAATGATACTCTTAAGGATGGGATTTCAACCTCCAAAGGTAAAACAACTTTGGCTCCATTAACCAATGAAAATGGTGTAGCTCCTATAGGTGTTTGAATACTAGTTCTATAAGCCCATAAAGTTGGGTTGATTTGTATGTGCCAATCCCTTCCTGATTTGTTCACCGATCTCTTCAAGATTTTAATGATATTCCTATTAGTATCCTTGGCTTGTCCATTTCCTTGTGGATAGTAAATGGAAGAAAAGTGATGGGTAATATGAAAAGTATCACAAAGCTCATCCACATCTTTGTTCTTAAATTTTTTTCCATTGTCAGTAATTATGGCAAGAGGAATACCATATCTACAAATGATGTGATTAAGGATGAACATAGAGATATGTTTTCCTATAGCAGTGATCAAAGGAATGACCTCTACCCATTTAATGAAGTATTCTGTAGCCATGATAATGTATTTGTGCCCATTAGATGAAGATGGATAAATCATGCCAATCAAGTCAAACCTCCATTGATAAAATGGCCAAGGTGTAACAAAAGGATGCAATTCTTGAGCCAGTATATGTATCATATCACCATAATATTGACATTTTGTGCATATCTTAACAAAGTGACAAATGTTTGTTAATCTCTATTGAGAATTTAAGGTTAGAAATTTTTGTATATGGAGATATAAGGATTATATAGAAACAATTTTTGTCTATATACATTTTGAAGTTTTGATACTAATGCCAAAGGGAGAGATTGTTAATCTCTATTGAACATTTAAAGTTGTCATTAGTATCAAAGGATAGTAAATACAACAATCGGTAACCTATATTGAGTTGGTCGGTAACCAGGAGAAACACAGAGTGGTCGGTTAAGTCTTTAGACCAAGCATCGCACAGTTTACCGAGCACCAGTAGACACCGATACTGACGGTCAGTAACACTGAGCATTAAAGTATACACCAAGCAGCATACACAGTGTTTACCGATGATCATAGAAAATAGCATAGTAATTTGAAATGGCACATTAATCTATGCAAGTGGTTATAACAGATCGTAAAATAGTTTACCAAGATCGAGGAACATTTAATTGTAATAGATACTCATTAATTGTAATGTTTATCTTATTGTAACGATTGATCAAGGTTTATTTTGTACCGTAGATCTTAGGGTTATGATATCTTTGTATGACCTAATTTTGTAAAGCAGAAAAAATAGAACACTATATATTTGTGTGTTCATATCATTTTGATGTGAGACTGATATATATGAAATGAGGACTTGAAGCACATAGCCTATCTTCAACTACTATCAGTTGAACAGAACACAACTGACAACAAAGGATATCAGATTAAGCAGAATCAGTAGAGGCTACCGAGAATAATAGAGTAGAGATACATCACAGTCAAGGTGATATTTTGACAAGTACTTATAGATCTGAATCAGACAATTGAGTTGTCAATAGCAGATACTTTCCTATTGCTTTCTAATAATTGTAATAGATTATGGATAAAATCTCTTAACCGAGTAGACTTAACAGTCTTTTTGTAAATCTCTTAATAGAGTGCACACTTCATTAGTGTTGCTAAATCCTATAACTAGGTAGATCTAGCCAATCTAACATGTCACTCCTAATAGGGTGAGATCATTAGAAGTGATCAAAACTTGTAGCCCTAATAGGCAAACCTTTTCTATCTACAGTAGTGAAGAATTTGTGGGTGTCATCCCCACTGCAATTTTTACCTTCTAACAAGGGTTTCTGCGTTACCAAATACTTGAGCTATGTGATTATGTGTTATGTATTTCATGTTATTTACTTACCTATGTCAAGTAGATAAATGATTTATGCAATTTGATTCAAGTTACTTTGGTTGGCTACTGGTATTACAGCTTACTGTTTTGAAGTTCAGAAAGTTTTACAAGTTAATTTTTTGTAGACACTGATTCACCCCTCCCCTCTCAGTATCTATCTCTTCTAATTCCAATAGCATCCTTCTCTAAGGTTTTCCAAAAATACCCCATGTGAAGGATCTTCTTAGCTAAGTTGAACCTACTTGAATGTGAACCACAAATGCCCTCATGAACCTCACGTAAAGATACCTTAGACTCTTCTTCCTATAGACATCTAAGAAAAGTTACATCAAGACCCTTACGATACAATGTATCGGAAAGGATAGTATAATGAGCCGATTGTCTGATGAAGTGTCATTTTTGGGCTCGGGATTGGTCTAAAGGTAATACCTGGTCTTTAAGATATGTGTAAATAGGACCATACCAAGGTGAGTCATGTTTATTAAGTAAAGAAATAATTTGGGTATAGGGAAGGTCAAATGGCAGTTTTGCAAACTCCTCCACCAAGAATTCATACCTTGCATTTTGATCATGCTTTTGGTGTAATGAATCCAAGGTAGCTATTGCATCGGCAACTCTACTTCTCTCTTGGATTTTTCTCAAAGGTTATCAATACAAAGTACTTTTTCCAAGCATCAATCATTTTCTTTTAAGGCATTAACTTTTCATCTTTGGTGGTGTACTCATCATTGACTTGATTGATCACTAATTAAGAATCACCATACACTTGTAGCTTGGTAATATTCCATTCTAAAGCCATCTTGATACCAATGACTAAAGCTTCATACTCAGCTATGTTGTTGCTACATGGAAATAAGAGCTTGTATGATTTAGGAATAGTATACCCTTGAGGGGTAATAAAAAATATGCCGGCTTTGGAACATCCTAGTGTGTATGATCCATCAAAGTACAATTTCCATGTCTTAGCTTCTGCATTGACAATTGCTGCATCAAGAAATTCTACTTGAATGAGATGTGTAGAAACCAATGGATTTTTAGCTAAGTGATCTGCTATCACTTGTCCTTTAATAGCCTTTCGATCCACATATTCAATATCAAACTCACTTAACACCATGACCCATTTTGCTATTCTTCCTATTAAGGCAGTTTTGCTAAGCAAGTATTTCAAAGGGTCAATCTTTGTAATGAGCTTCACATTGTGCATCAACATGTAGTGTCTCAATTTTTGGGAAGAAAAAATAACAACCAGGCATGCTCTTTCCATGAAAGTATAATTTAGTTCATACTTGATCAATGTTCGGCTCAAATAATAAATAGCTCTCTCTTTTCCTTGCTCATCTTCTTGTGCCAAAAGAAGTCCTAAAGACCTCTCAGTTGCTGATATATACAATAGAAATGGTTTTCCTCTAATAGGAGGTATTATAATTTGTGGATTGATTAAGTAAGTCTTCAACAAAGTAAAGGACTTGTCACATTCTTCATCCCATGTAAAAATGGTGTCTCTATGGAGCAATCTAGTGAATGAGTGACACTTTTCAGCTAGTTGAGAAATGAACCTCCTTATTGATTGCTTTTCTACACATCTCATAGTTTCCATGGCCATGATTGCTTGAATCTTTTTGGGATCCACTTTAATGCCTTTTTCTAAAAATATGTATCCTAATAATTTCCCAAATTGAACACCAAAGGCACACTTTTTTCGATTGAGTCTGACTTTTTGAATTGTTCCAAGCGTGTAAATATCTTCTCTAGAATTTGTAAATGATCATTTCTTTGATGTGACTTAGCCAATATATCATCTACATAGTCTTCTAAGAATGTGTGCTTCATATCATGAAAAATAGTAGTCATTGCCCTTTGGTAAGTAGCTCCAGCATTTCTGAGGCCAGAAGACATTACATTCCAATAGAAAGTTCCCCACGGGCATGTGAATGTTGTCTTTTCTTGATCTTCAGTTGAAATCTTAATTTAGTTGTATCCACTAAAACCATCCATCAATGAATACATGGAGTGACCAATTGTTAAGTCCACTATTGCATCTATACTTGGAAGTGGAAAGTCATCTTTGGGACATGCAAGATTAAGATCTCTAAAGTCCATTCATACGCGAATGGATTTTTCATGCTTGGTAACAAGTACAATATTTGATATCCATTCCGCATAAGCAATTGCCCTTATGAACCCCACTTTTAACAATTTCTCCAAATCTCCCTTAACTAGAAGAGCAATGTGTGGATGCATTTTCCTCAATTTCTGCTTGACAGGTTTAACCCCTGGTTTGACATTCAAGTGATGCATGATGAAGTTTGGATCTAATCCTGACATGTCAGCATAGGGCCATGCAAAATTCACTTGCTTTTCTTGGAAAAATTCAATAAAATCCTTTCTCTCTAAAAATGTAAGTGAAGCTACTAAATGTATGAATTTGGGCTCCAATTTAGTTCCAATATTGATTTTCTCTATTGGCTCTATAAGAATTGGTGATCTTTCTTCCTCATGTACTAGTAAGGTATCCAACCTCTCTTCCTTAGGTGCCATAGCTAGGTTTTCACCTTCAGAAATATCCTTTATTTTTACTTTTCTTGGTTCTAGTACTACCACATGGTGGTTTTCACCACTAGAACTCTTCAATTTTTTACTTTTTTTCATTTCTTTTGGATTAAGAGGTTCCCCTACCTTTCTCATCATGCTTGGGTTAAACTCATCAATGGAAGAGGGCTAAACCACATTTAGGTATTGTGCCATTGCTTGGTCATTGGGCAAGTATAGTAAATCATTTTGTTCAATTAAGTCCCAATCAATAAGCTCAGGTTGCATTAAGGATAAAGATTCAATTGGAAAGTTTTCATTGTCTGGGTTTAAGGACATGACCTCATTAGATGGTTCATACATTGTATCTTTAAGGTCAATAACATGATTTTTCTCAAGCTAATCCATGGAAGAAGGAACAAAGTTTTCTTCACTTGAGTCCTCTAAGACTTCTATGGGAAAGAAGACATGTGGGTTATGTTAGTACCTACAAAATAATTTCCATGGCTGCACCTTTCCCCTTTGGTCTCTGCAATTGTTTTCCTGTCTCTAGCCTTAATCCCTAGGTCAAAATTTTTAAATTTATAGCCATTGCTTTGAAAAATCCCTAATTGTCTTGAGCCCTATTATGTTTAAAAATTACCTTTTTCAGGCCACTTAAGTCTTCTCAAACCCACGTGCTTAATTCCTTTTATCACCATGTCGGAGCCTCTTTAAATTTTTCCTAAGTCTAACACCTGGCGGTTTATTTTTTCCCTTGGCCTAAGTTTCTGGAAATTTTTCAAATGTCTACCCTTTTAGAAACTTGTGGCTATCGTTAGTCCGTAGCACTACAGGTTGTTAGAAAGTGTGACATGCGGATTAGTGACAAGGTGCCATCTGTCCCAGCAGGCCCAACATCTTAGTCTACTTCAAGATCGACGATGGGTGTATGATCTCATGGAATATTCTTCACCTATGAGATCATACGCCGACCATCTAATTCTCTAGCCTATTCTACCTGACTATGCGGCAGGTCCACTACCAAGTGTGCACAATTGGATGCTTTTCATTGGTTGCAATAAGTGGTGATGGGGATGTTGTCAGGGGGCCCGAGCTCTTTAGTCTTTGGAGAAGGTTAAATTCCCACATGATCTTGTGGTTTTCGTTATACCGTTAAGATGAGATGCACAAAGTTTAGCATCGTGGTATAGCGACAACCATTGATCTTGTTTGCTGATGGGTAGTGGGTCCATTGCCATGTAAGCACAAGTGGCTGTTTCTCATTGGTTGTAGGATAGTGATACAACATTTTTCAATGGGACCTCCCTACCAGTGGACGCTGACATGCTCTTTCCTGATTGGATGATGTGGATAGTGAGGTGGAGGTTATCAGAGGGACCGGCGTGCATTAAATAAAGTGGGACCATTTGCCAGGTGTTGTAGACATGGTCTTCTCTAATTGGTCGTGGATTTGGTGACTTGGCTGTTGTCAGTGGGGCCGCAGTCTGTGGATTTTTTAAAGCACTGACAGATCTTGTGGCTGTCGTTATACTGCTGGGGTAAGATGCACGTTCTTTAGCATCACGGTGTAGTGACAACCGTTGATCTTGTCTAAAGGGGGCTTGCTTGCAGTGGGTTCGAGGTGCTACATGGTGCTAAGGTGCCTAATTTTTATTGGAGTGGTGTTGTTGATGAGGCCGAAGACTTTTCAACAGGCCTGTGACTGTTGCGAAGCCTGGGAAAGTAAGAAGATCTGACGGTGATGTTTTAAAGTTGATTGAGATTTGAACACTTACTGTCGATATGACATCTTACGCCCTGATTTATTTGTTTCTTCTAGAGTCAAATATTTTAAGGGTTTTTCAACCACTAGAGGACTGAAATTCAATGCTGGTGTAACTGGATCAGGTGGATTTTGATTGTTGTTGTGGTGTGGTCCAGAGGCTTCCATGATTGATTGCAGGACTATACCGTGGGAAAATGGGTGAATTTGTTGCTCGAGGCATTTTGCAGGTGATGATTAGACTATTTGACATGGTAAATTCATGATCCTCAGTACAAATTAGAAGAATTATCATTATTGAGGATCATCCTAGGACCTGTTTTGACCTAGTTGCTTGGGTTTCCTCCCCTGTACTAAATTTTGATTAATTTTAGTTGGTTTGGTGGGTAAAACCCTAACCCTAGTCATCTGTAGCTTGTTGCATCCTATTTTTGGGATTCCAAGATGACAAGGGGTATGTATTGTATAATTTTTTCTATAATAGGTTGTTGATGGTGTTATGTTGATTTTTAATGTAAATGACTGAACAAGGAGAGCCTGGATTTTGGGTTTGTTTCCTAGCATTTTGTTGTTTGACAATGTATTGATTCTCCAAATCTTAATGAGAATACTATTGGATTCCAATCTCATGTTTTTGTATGTCTTCTTGTTTTGATCTTGGGCTCATATATGTTAATGTCACAAAGTAGGTTAGCATATGGTAAACAAAGAGTATTGTGGAGTTATCTTTCAATTCCTAACAAAGTTAGGATTAAAGTCTTTAAGGTGATTTCATTGAGTTCATGGTTGAATAGGAATCTGATGTCCAAGTATGTGAGGAAGAGGGATAATAGGAAAAGCACTTATTCTGAGTCCAAGAGTGTTTGAGATTGGGTTTCAGTTGATATGAATTGTTGATGACTCTATGCCCTAGGTTGAGCCACTATTCCATTCTCTAGAAGTAGTTCATCATCATCAATCACACACACAATATAAATGATAAAATCTTTAAATCAGTTTGTAAAGGGTATAGTTGTATATTATTTTGTGACCCCTTTGAAGAAGTGAGTCAAAGGTACACCCACCTAAGAATCTAGGCTCAAATTGTAGGAGGTTCTCCTTGATCCTTGTCAATTAGCCCTTTTCCTTGCAGACTTTGGAGTTGTGATAGAGTCAGAGACATTAAGTTGTCAATCATAGTGTAAACCTGCAAGTAGAAAGAAAAGACAACCAATAGGTTAAACCTAACATTCAAATCACCCTAACACAAAGGTACCCAAGGTTTAACTACCCATGGATGATTAATGTGTGCTTTTCCTATGTTAGATTTTGGTGCATCAGGTTGTATGTATGTAGGATTTATCTTTGGATCTTCACTGGCTTGAGTTAGATCTTTAGGAATATTAGCATAAGAATGCATTATGAGAATCTCTTTGTCATGGAAAGAGTCTTCGGAGAGAGAATCCCACTTATACTTTCTTGAATCATCATCACTATCAATATCAGACTCTATCATGCTCACTTGTTTATAAAAATCATGCATAGGGCTAGAACTCTCTCCTTTGTGTTGATAACCTATTCCTAATTTTTCTTCCTTTGATCTCGAAGAAGGTTCAATAGGTTCAAGAAAACCTCTATTCCTTATACCTAAGGGTCCTCTTGTTATGAATGAATGCAAAATTTTTGGCAGTCATTCTGTAGCATTTGTTGTGTTCATGACTTTGATTGTCATTGATGTCAACACAGTGATATTCTGGAGTTGCAGAGTTGCAGACAGTGTTTGGATTAGTGCACGTGGGATATTGTAGTTGGAGTTATGAAATGTTGAGGTTATGATCATTGATATTTCATTTTTCTATGGTTAAGAGCATAGATAGTAATTCATTTATTCATGTAAGTTATGAGCATTTTGGTGGAAGCAGTATTCAGGCAATGTTCCCTGAGTAGCGGTTTTTGGAAATCAGATGATATCTCCTAATCAGGATGGAATCTAGTTTTTCATAGTTAAAGGAAATTTATAGACTCATTGATAGTGACTTGGATGATAGTTCAAACTTTGGGGTGACACGAGTGAAGATTTATTGTATTTGGAAGCCGATAGTTTTATGTAAATTTGATGTAGCGTATGGAATCTTTTATTTTGTAATTGTATGCTGACTCATTTATAATTATTTGAGTGTGGTATAAAGGAAGGAATGTATATCCTTGTTGTAATGAAAAGTATGGAATTAATATATGAATTTGTAGTGAATTGGAAGTGAAGTTGTAAAGGAAGACATGCGAAGTACAGAGATCTAGAATTGAGATCTATTGTAGCAGTATGTGCAGTTTTGGCATAGTGAGGAGGTAACATATTTCATATTATTTTTTTGAATAATATTAAGGTCATTTGGATAGTGTGTTCAATGATCTTTCCATTAAAACTATTTGGGCAGTGGGTCCTTCTGTCTTCCATAAAATCTTAACAAGGTTAGAATCTTTTAACAGGGATTCAAAGTCTCCTAACAGGGATTTATATGTATTGAATGTATTTCATAAGACTCCTAACAGATTCCATTCTTTCACAAGGAATATTCATATTAGTGCATCTTTTGTGGGCATCATTCCCACCAGGGTTTACTCTTTGATCAAGAGGTTCCCTAGTTAACATATCTTGTGTTATTGTATAATTGTGTATGAATATCTTTTTATGGTTGATAAGTATATTGCTTACATGGTTAAATGTTGTTGAAGATGATAAAAGTTATAATTATCAGATAACTAATTCACCCCCCCCCCCCCCCCCCCCCCCTTAGTTATCTTTTTGGATTTTACTTTCTAACAATTGGTATCAGAGCAGTAGGTCCTTGAAAGAGAAGTTTAACAGCTTAAGGAGATCCATGGTGAATTTCAGGAAAGAAAGCCCTAAGTTTGATGGAGTAAATTTTGATAGCTAGAAAGAAATGATGAAGACACACCTATTATTTTTAGGACTAGGTTATTAGTTGATTACAAAGAATGAAAGAACTATTCTTGAAGAAGATACTCTTGAGACAGGATCTGAGGATGAGTTAGATCTATTCATGTGTAACGTACTTGCAAGAGAAGCACTTTTGTTAGCACTTCTAGAGAATGAATACAGTCAGGTAAAATGTTTGAAAACATCTCATGAAATTTGGAAAGCCTTACACTCTACTTTTGAAGGTGATGAACATTCTAAAAGAGCTAGATTACATAATTGGATTTGTGCATTTGAAGATATAAGAATGATGGAAGATGAATCTGTTAGAAGCTATATTGGTAGAATGTCAAAAATTGTTGCAGGAATAAATCTTGTGGAGGAACAAAGATAGAGAATGAAGTGATATGGAAAATACTGAGCACATTAACTCCTGTATTTAAATAGACAAAATAGATGATTGAACAAGTTATACCTTGTACTAAAAACTTTACAAGAGAGACTCTTCTTGGAAGATTGGAAGCAACATAAATGAATCTAAGGATATTTGGAGACTTACCTAGAATGGAGACAACATTCAGTGCTCTTAGCATCCGCCCTACTTTGTCAAGAAGTACCAATGTGAGTGGAGATTATGCCAGTAGCAGCGGATCTCGAAATGAAGAAGACAAGAAAACTGAAGAAGGCATTGCCTTGCTTGTGAAGAGAGAACCGGATGGTAAGAAAAAATTTTAATGTTGGACTTGTCAAGAATATGGTCATTTTGCATCTAAGTGTACTAAGAGAGTTAAGAAGTACAGAAATAATTTCAAGCCTAGAAGATCTAAGGAATGTTATTATGCTAATGATGAAGATCTTGAAGCTAGTATAGAAAGAACTCTAAGTGAAAGTGATACTAATAATAATGATGAAATAGGATTTGTAGCAATTAAAGAAGAGAATCCTGAAACTAATGTTAAAGAAGAAAAAGCCTTAGTTTTCCAAGTTGAAAAGAAAGCTGACTGGATTATAGATAGTGGTTGTTCACATCATATGACTGGAGATATGAAAAGGTTCATAAAACTTAGCAATTATGATGGAGGAGTTGTTAGAGTTGGAAACAATGCACCTTGTTTGATTAAAGGTATAGGATCTATTACTCTTGATTGAAAGACTAATACTGATGATGTTTACTTTGTTGATAGATTGAAACATAATCTTTTGAGTGTTGGACAGTTAGTTGATAAAGGATATCAAGTTTGGTTTACTGAGAAAACTTGTATGATAAAGGATAAAGATGGAAATATGATTGGAATTGGATCTAGACCTAGAGGTAATGTATTTCAGTTGAATCCTACTGAGATGACATGTTTGATTATAAGATTGATGACAGTTGGTTATGGCATAGAAGGTTTTGTCACATAAAATTTGATAATATTGTGAAAGTGAGTACTACAGTTTCAGTACGAGATTTACCTAGAATTATGAAGCCTATTAACATGATTTGCAAAGAATGTGTGATGTCTAAGCAGAAGAGAAGTTCATTTCCTAGTAAGAAGTTCACATCAGCAGAGAAGTTGGAGATAGTTCATACAAACTTGAGCGGTCCTACCAGGACTAGAGGATTCTATGCAATTTTATGATTCTTGTTGATGATTTTACAAGAATGATGTGGATTGCATTTCTTAAAGAAAAATCTGAAGCATTTGATAAGTTTAAGATCATTAAGAAAAAAGTTGAGAATTAGTCTGGAATGAAGATTAAATGTTTGAGATATGATAGAGGTGGAGAATTTACTTCTAGAGAGTTTAACACTTTTTGTTAAGTGAATGGTATTAAGTGACAGTTTTCAGCCCCTATAACACCTGAAAAAAATTGTATTGCAGAAAGAAGAAATAGGTTAGTAACTGAAGCAGCCAGAGCTATGTTGTTTGAGAATGATTTGGCGAAGACATTTTGGAGAGAAGCAGTGAATACAACAGTATATACAATGAACAAAGTACAAATCAGAGCAGACACAAACAAGACACCTTATGAATTATGGTTTGGACATGCACCCTCAATTAAGTATTTTAGAATTTTTGGAAGCAAATGTTATATAAAGAAAGATGATGATATTGGAAAGTTTGATCCTAGAAGTGATGAAGGAATTTTTTTTGGATATTCTTTGAAAAGCAAAGCATATAGATGTTACAATAAGAGAACTAAAAATATTGTTGAGAGCGCAAATGTTAAAGTTGATGAAAAGTTTAGAATTCAGGAAAGAATGCTTGATTATGAATCTAATGAAGAAGCTCAGCCTCAGCATAATATTGAAACTACTAAATTATTCTATGAGACTGATAGTGAATTGTTGAATGAAAGTCATGTTGAAGAAGCTGGAGAAGAAGCTAGAGAAGAATCTACAATTAAAGAAAGATCAATGACCATGACACCTAACAGATATATATCAAGACACCATCCTATTGATGAAGTTATTGGAAGTTTGGGCAGAGGAGTTCTAACTCAGAATAAGGTACATTTATGTTTGATTTCTCAAATTGAACCTAAATCTACTAATGAAGGTTTTGAAGATGAACATTGGATTAATGCTATGAAAGAAGAACTAGAATAGATTGAAAAGAACAAGACATGGGAATTGGTCCCTAAACCTAAAGACAAGAATGTGATTGGAACTAAATGGGTATTCAGAAAAAAGATGAATGAACAAGGAGAAGTGATAAGAAACAAAGCAATATTAGTATGTAAGGGATACTCACAGCAAGAAGGAATTGACTATGAAGAAACTTTTGCACCTATGGAAAGAATTGAAGTAGTAAGATTGTTTTTAGCATATGTAGCCTACAAGAAATTCAAAGTGTATCAAATGGATGTGAAGTCAGCATTCCTAAATGGTGAATTAGAAGAAGTCTACATTGAGCAGCCTAAAGGTTTTCCTTTGACTCAAGAAGGAGACATGGTATGTAAACTGAAGAAAGCTTTGTATGGATTAAAGCAAGCACCTAGAACTTGTTATTCAAGATTAGATAAGTATATGTTAAAGTTGGGATTTATAAAAGGAACATCAGATAGTAATTTATACACAAAAGAAATTGAAAATGGTTTGTTGGTTATACTTATTTTTGTTGATGATATTATCTTTGGAGGATAAGATGAAGCTAGTGACAAATTTTCTGATGAAATGAAGACTAAATTTGAAATGAGTATGATTGGTGAGATGAAATACTTTTTGGGATTACAGATAACATAGAATAATGATGGTATATTTGTAAGTCAGAAAAAGTACTTGAATTATCTATTGAAAATATTTGGAATGGAAGATATTAAACCTATTGGAACACCTATGGTAACTAGACATAAGTTATCTAGCATAGATGAGACACCAGTAGTTGAGCAGAAAAAATATAGATCTATGATTGGAGGACTGCAGTACTTGACACATACAAGACTTGATATAGCACACTCAGTTGGAATGGTAGCAAGATTTCAAGCTGAACCTAGACAATCACATTATGCAGCAATGAAGAGGATACTAAGATATTTAAGAGGAACAATGGATTATGGATTGTGGTATGAAAAATATAATGATTTTACCCTATGTGCATATACAGATGCTGATTGGGGAGGTAGTGTTGATGAAAAGAAAAGCACCAGTGGAGGAGCCTTTTTCTTGGAGGGAGATTGGTTTCTTGGTTAAGCAAGAAGCATAATTGTATTTCACAGAGTACAGTGGAAGCAGAGTATGTAGCAGCATCAAACAATTATAACCAGATAATTTGGATGAAGCAAATGCTGAAGGACATTGAAATTAAATTTTTTGAGCCTGTTGTTATACATTGTGATAACACTAGTACAGTTAGTATGTCTAAGAATCCTGTATTACATTCTAAGACTAAGTATATAGAGATCAAATATCATGTTGTAAGAGAGAAATTTGTTGAAAGAGAAGTTAGATTGGAGTACACAAGCACAAAGGAACATATAGCAGACGTATTTATGAAGCCTTTTCCTAAGGATACATTTGTGTATCTAAGAGGTATGCTTGGGGTTCTGCCCCAACCTACTTTTGAGAATTGATGCAGTTGGTTGCATCCATCTAGTGGTATATGAGCCTTATCTTTCTTCTGGATCGGATGTTGATACTTCCTCTATGGGGGAGTATATGAGCTGAGTCATGAGGACTCTTGTAAATGTATTTTTCTGAACAGTGTCTTTTGACATTGAGTTGTTTTTTACTTAGTGATGGAATTTCTTTCATTGATGTTAATGGGGGAGAAGTATACATGAAAAACAATATGAGAAAACATATGAGAGAGTTGAATAGGATAATGAAGCAAGATTTGATTTGATATTTTGCAATAATGTTGCAGTGTTGGATTTTTGGAACATTGGATGTTTTTCATCTATGTTTCCATCAATGCCAATGGGGGAGATTGATAGGAATGAATGCAAAATATTTGGCAGTCACTCTATAGCAGTTGTTGTTGCATTCATGACTATGACTGTCATTGATGTCAACACAGTGATATTCTAGATTTGCAGAGTTGTAGACAATGTTTGGATTAGCACACATGGGATATTGTAGTTGGAGCTATGCAATGTTGAGTTTATGATCATTGATATTCCATTTTTCTATGGTTAAGAGCATAGATATTAATTCATTTATTTATGTAAGTTATGAGCATTTTGGTGGAAGCAGTATTCAGGCAGTGTTCCTGAGTAGCAGTTTTTAGAAATTGGATGATATCTCCTAATAAGGATGGAGTCTGGTTTTGTGTAGTTAAAGGGAAATTAGAGATTCATTGATAGTGATGTGGATGACAATGCAAACTTTGAGGTGACACGAGTGAAGATTTATTGTATATGGAAGCTGACAGTTTTGTGTAAATTTGATGTAGAGTATGGAATCTTTTATTTTGTAATTGTATGCCAACTCATTTGCAATTATTTGAGTGTGGTATAAAGGAAGGAATGTATATCCTTATTGTAATGAAAATTATGGAATGAAGATATGAATTTGTGAAGAATTGGAAGTGAAGTTGTGAAGGAAGACATGCGAAGGACAAAGATTTGGAATTGAGATCTGTTGTAGTAGTATGTATGGTTTTGGCACACTAAGGAGGTAACATATTTCATATTATTTTGTTGAATAAACTTAAGGTCATTTGGATAGTGTGTTCAGTGATCTTGCCATTGAATTTGTTCGGGCAGTGGGTCCTTCCATCTTCCATAAACTCTTAACAGGGTTAGAATCTTTTAAGAGGGATTCAAAGTCTCCTAATAGGGATTTATATGTACTGAATATATTTCATAAGACTCCTAACAGATTCCATCCTTTCATAAGGAATATTCATATTATTGCATCTTTTTTGGGCATCATTCCCATGGGGGTTTACTCTTTGATCAAGAGGTTCCCTAGTTAACATATCTTGTGTATCTTGTATTATTGTGTCATTGTGTATGAATATCTTTTTATGGTTGATAAGTATATTGCTTACATGGTTAAATGTTGTTCAAGATTATAAAAGTTATAATTATCAGATAACTGATTCACCCCCTCCCCTCTCAGTTATCTTTTTGGACTCTACTTTCTAAAACCTCTTCCCTTATACCTGATTCTTTGCATAATTTCAAACCGCTTTCCATATTGGTTAGTTTGGATATTGCTACGGTGAACTCTTTCCATGGGGTTGTTTGAAGTATCACTTTCATATTTTTAAAGCCATTGTAGAACCTTATTGTCTTCTTTCTCAAGTGATAACTTGTCACTCTCTCTTACAAAATAAGAGTTGTATTTATGAGGAGGATGTGCATTGGAAGGATTCCCATGTGTTTTTTGGGAAGTACGTAAATCAAATAGAGAAATGGAATATTCCCCTACTCCTTTAGAATTGATTCTATATTGTTTTTCAAACTTGTGCATCATCTCACTCATTTGTTTATATTGGTCTTCTTTGGCTTTATCTCTCTCATCTTTGGTAGGTCTTGAAAGTTCCACCTTAGATGTGGATATTTTAACTGAATCCTCATTTGAACTTGTACCCTCATAACTCACTTTTTCTTTTCCCTAAGCTGATGTAGTTGAGTTAGTTTGAACAGGGTTTGAGATAGAGGAAACATTTGATGTTAACTTAGGATCATCACCTTTATTTTCTTCAATGGTAGTATTTGGAACAATCTCTTCTCTACTATGTGGAATAAATAATTCATGAAGAGGCTTCATTGTGTTACAATATTGAAAAGGATTTGAATCCCCTCCAATTGTGATTTCTTATCCCATGTGTGGAAATTTGATACATTAATGGTATGTAGAAGGAACCACTTGCATTTCATGTATCCATGGCTTCCCTAATAAGATGTTATAAGTTAACTTCATGTCTAGGAATTAACATATAGTGTCCTTTTTGATGGGCCTAGCTTGAATAGGTAAGACAATCATGCCTTTTAAAGATATCTCCTCCTCATCATAAGCTTTAATGGTAATTTTCTTCTTAGGATCAATATAAGACTTGGATAACCCTAAGGACTTGACAAGGTTTAAAGTTAAAATATTAAGACCAACTCCCCCATATATGAGAACTCTCTTAACCCTATGTCTTTGAATGAGGACTTATATATGCAAAGACAAATTTTGAGGATGAGTGATGGACATATCATCTTGCTCTAAAAATGAGAGACAATGTGGTGCAATGAGGTGTCCCACAATGTTTTGAAATTTTTCCTCCTCCAAGTTAATAGGAACATTGGTCTCCACTAGGGTTTTTTCCAAGATCTCTTTGTGATTTAGAGATAATTTTAACAACTCCAAAATAGAAATTTAAGCCAGAGTCTTTTGTAATTAGTCCACCAAACTATATGGATTTTTTGTTGTAGATGATTTTTTAGCCAAAATACTTGATTATGTAGGTCAAATATGTTTAGGGTCAACCCCTTGTATGGTAATCCTGAAGCTTTCCCTCTAGTGATAGCATAAGATGTTTCCTTTTTGGGTTGTTCCTTTATTAAAACAACATTGACAACGTGCTCATGTCAAAATAATGTGTTGATAGTGTTATCATAATGATGAGAAAATTGGCATTATTGTTGTCTTTTTTATTCGAATTGGATGATTCACCCTTCTCATGGTTATAGAAAGGTTGCTTAAAGGTTGTGTGATCTTCATTGTTTTGAGGCACTTGTATCTTGATCACACCATTGTCAATCAAATCTTGCACCATGTGTCACAAATGCAGGCAATCATTTGTTTTATGTCCTCCATTTCTGTGGTATTCACAATTACTAGACTCACTCCACCAATTGGGCTTGTTTTGTGGCTCATATGGTTGAGCTCTAGGTAAGTCAATAATCTTATTAGCAATGAGAGTTCTCAATGCATTCTCAAGGGGTTCACCCAAAGGTGTGAATGTCCTCTTGGGAGATGGTGCAAAGAAATGCGTAGGCTTGTTAGCCCCTTGATTGTTCCCAAAGTTGTTATTATTGGTATTGTTGTTAAAAGGCACTTTGGATGCTTGATTGGCATTGTTCACTTGAGTAGGTGTCCTTGTGAGAGTAAAAGGAGTGGCCTTCAAATTATTAGCATCAACAACTCCATCCTTGACCACACCTTTATTGTTGTTCCTCAAACAATATCGATTATTGTTGTTAGGAGGATTCTTATTTTGATTGTTGTTGTTGTTGGAGGTATTGTTGTTGTTGTGATTCTTGTTATCCTTGTAAAGATTTAATTCTCCACTTTTAACCAATACCTCCCCTATAGTCACTACATTTTCAATAAGGTCTTGGAAAGACCTAGGACATTATAGCCTTAATCGATAGTTCATTTCATTACTCAAGATATTTATAAAGATGTCCATCTTTTCCTTTTCCAGTACAATTTTAGGGTATCTAGCAAATACTGTCCTCCATCTTTGTAAGAAAAGTAGTAATCATTTTCCCTCTCTTTTCTTGATGTTACATAAGTTAATTATTGTAACCTCATGTTTGATATTATATGAATAATGTGTTACAAATTTAGAAGCTAACTCTTCAAAAGTTCAAATGCCAGAAGATAGTTTTGAAAACCATTCCCTGGCCATGCCTCCCAAACTTCTAGGAAAAAACCTCATTAAATAAGTAGTGTCATGCATGAACTCCAAGCTTAATGCACAAAATTCCCTTAAATGATCTTGGGGATCAGATGCTCCTTCATATTTATCATACTTAGGAAAGACAACATTGCTAGGGAATGGTACCATAATTAAACTCTTGTCAAATGGGAAAGGACATAATTCCTCTATTGAAAAGGGTTTTGGAGCCCCACTTTCCTTCATTGTGTCCAATTGCATTTAGAATAATTTAAATTGTTTGTTCATGATATCAATAAGATTATCTTCAAATTTTGTTTTCTTAAGTTGAGTGACATCATAGTCACGAGGGAGTTTCAGACCCACTTGGGCTAGGTCTAGAAAATACTTCTCCCTATCTCTTTCTAACACTTTCTCCATGAGCTTCATGAAGTATGGGCTTTGTATGGCTTCACTAACCTTTTCATTGGTTACTTCATCATTTGAATCACCATTGCCCCCATTGTTAGTGTTGTTAAACCCTTGATTGTTAGGGTCTATTCCTCCTCCTCCATTGTTGTTATTTGACAATAGGTTGTTTGGGTCAATGCTTCCTCCATTATTATTGTTAACCAAACCAGCCCCATTTGTATTGCTAGTTGTGGCACCAACCCCATTGTTGTTAGTGTCATGGTTAAATCAACTATTTTGATCTAGATCCAAGTTGCTAAAAGGAAAAGTCATGTTTGTTTCTATCTCTTGGATGGGTTCTTATGGTATTCTTGAGGAAGTAAAAGTGTCACTCGGAAAAGGAAGTTCCTAACTTAGATAAGTTATGTCTGATGCATGGTTTTCTTTACGTAGTAAGATTGAGTGAAAGCTGACATGAGCATAAATTACATGGAAATAGGCTTTACCTCACTTGCTTATGGTCAAATCTTTACAAAATTTTCAAAATGTTCAAAACCAGGATTTTTGACCAAGGGGAATATTGGAACAAATAGAACATCCAAAAGGGTATTTAGATATAAAATCCAATTTTTCTAAAACCCTCGAGAAATATCCAATGTTTTCCCTTCTTTGTTTTTGGGCGTCACTTTCCTATGTGTAGGCATGACTTAAAATTTAGTACGTGGCTACTAGAATTTTCCTAGGGGGCACTCTATAGAGAGCAGGCAGCTTTGTTTTGTTGATAGGCATTGTTTAACTATTTCTAGGTGTTGTTTGAATAGTCATTGTTGGAAACTGCAATTGAAACAATTGTTGTATTGTCATTGATGTCAAAACCTTAACTGGTAAGACTGTTGCTACTTAGGAAAGTACTATATCTATTGTATTGTTGTCAAGGATTGGGGCAAGGTTGGTAACAATAGCACCTAAGGAAAGGTTGAGTTATCTTGATACCACAAAGTGTACTTGACTATGTTGCACAATGATGGGACAATGTATTGTTTATCTTAGTAATATTGAAGACTAAACTGGTAGGCTTAACTGAGAAAAAATGGATAAATCATGTTTAAGCTGAGTAATGTTAGTGTCGACCAAGTTAGTGTATGTCAAGAAAAAATCTAGTGTCGACTGAACATCAGTAAATTGTCAAGGAAGACAGTGTAAGCTGAGGAAACATTTTTAGTGTTGACCAAGCATTCTACATGAAGATCGAGTGGATGTTCACAGTATTGACCGAGCATCAACATTTTTATATTTGAAGAGAATTTAGATATGGAGCTGACATTGTTGAATTCTTGGATTATGTAAAATGTGTTGACTTTATTTATTAATTGTTTGAAAGCATTAAATGCACTATAAAACATTTTATTGTAAATCTTTATGAGATTTGAGATGTTTCTAGAAAAGGAGCCAAAGAACATAATGTGGGTAGATTCAATGAATCTGACCTAACCCTAAGATCTATGAATAAGATTAAGCAGCAAAAGATGAGTTAACCTAATTGAGGAAAGTATTAAGGTGACCTGAGCATTGGATATGCAAGGTTGATGCCTGGGTGAAAATGGAATGCTAGAGGATAAGTTTTATTGACTTTATAAGCAGAAAAGGCTGAAGGAGAAGTGTAGTGATCGCTTGAAGAAAAGTTCTAAGCAAATCAGAGATGGAGATGGAAAAGTTTCAAAGTTAGTAAACTAGTGTTTATGTACGGAATCGGATCTGATATATGCAAAGTGAGTTGTATATTTTTCAGACTAATACTCTTTCTCCTTTCTAACCATTGTAATAGTCAAAATCCTTTTAACAGAGGTTGACCTAATAGTCATATGTTAAATCCTTTGAACAAGGTTGCATTATAATGGAGTGTATGTAAGTCCTATAAAAAGGCTCACTTTTAACAGGGTGATTGAAATCCTCTAACCGGGTCACACCTAACAGTGTGTATTGTAACCTTTGAAAACATTGTCTCTTAACCGAGCTCACTTCATAAGAGTGAAAATAATAGTAGCATGTTACAAAGTGGTTTTTCCCACATTGAGTTTCCACTATAAATCCTGGAGTCAACACTTGTGTGAATGTTTTGGTTTGAATATTTATGTGTTTTGCAAGTTAGATATAGCTGGGTAGTGGACTACAATGTTATATGTTTCTATTATTGAATCAATGATGACCGAGTTTGTTTTGGTTGTTTGATCTGATTTTTAAGTAAACTTTTAAGTTTGTCTTATACATCAGGACCTGAGTGTTAGCACCTACAAAAAAAAATTTCATAGCTATATTTTCTTTCCCTGTTCTCTGCAGGTTTTTCCCTATCTCTGGCTTGAAGCCCTAGGTCTTAATTCATATTTCTAGCCATTGGAGGGTTAAACCCTAAACAGTCTTGGCCTTGTTCTATTCCTTCATTACTTTTTTGGGCCACTTAAGTGATGTATAAAGCATGTGCACTTTACATTTCCTTGTTAGTCGCATAATCTCCAAATAAAATGAGAATATTCCTTTTGGTCTAGCAACTTCCCGAATTGCTTTGGTCACGTAATCTCCTAATATTTTGAGAATATTCTTTATCCTTTTGAGACTCCGTGCTTTCCCTTTAGTCGCTAGGTCTCTAGATTTAATTCAGCGATTTCGTGACTACTATTGATAGAAATGATATAGGTGGACCTGATGTTAGAGTGATGCTAAGGTGTCAGATTTATATAGGTTGTAGAGTAGTGAGTTGGCAGTTGTCAGTGAGCCCTAGATCTTCAGTTATGGAGTAAGTTAATGTTCAGTCAAAATCTACGGTTGTCCTATATTCTCAAGAAAAAGATGCACAATGTTTATCCTATGTTGTCTTACGACAGTCATTGATTGTCAGTTAGCTCCAAGGTTATAGGGTATTCAGCAATCTGGTGACTTAGGGTTGTCACACAATTTCTTGAATCTGGCACTCATGTGTCTAACATTCAGCAACTTGCTAGGCGGTCAGCTTTTCTCTATAGTCACCAAATCTCCATATGCAACGGTTAGTTGCTAGATCTCGGCAGTTAAGAATGACATTCAGCAACTCCATTGGTACTTAGTCGCCTAGTCTCTAGATCTTGGTGATTTATTCAGACTTAATTTTCATATAGTCACTAGATCTCCAGGTCAACTGTGGTCAAGGGTTGAGTTTGCAGAGCTAGCTTGAGTAACAAATCAGAATGTGACATGTGGTAGTGAGATGTTCAAAAGATGTAATAAGGTGATGAAGTGGATCAATAGACAAATCATAAGGTGCCACATGTGCTAGTGGGCCAGAGATCTCTAAGCTCAGTCTCAATGTCGCATAATGAGGACCAAATATTATTTTCTATTAAGTGACTATGATTTTCCTTTAGTTGGGTGATCTCCCAATGACATTAGAATATTTCTTTTTGACTGGCGATTGAGAGACTCCCTGTTAGTCATTGATTCTCTAGGTCGGGTGATCGCTGAATATTTTTAAAGGGTTAATAAAGTTGCCGCAACTATGAGATGGATTATAGTCATCGGATCTCATGATGAAATATTAAAGTATATATCTACTTAGTTGCCTAATCTCATAATGGAA
The DNA here is from genome assembly GCA_027943335.1 of Chamaecyparis obtusa. Taxonomy (NCBI): domain Eukaryota; kingdom Viridiplantae; phylum Streptophyta; class Pinopsida; order Cupressales; family Cupressaceae; genus Chamaecyparis; species Chamaecyparis obtusa. Next base: position 2,198,137 of record BSBK01005284.1, on the reverse strand, counting down.
AATTTTTCTTCCGTGACTAGATTTTACTATAGTCGCTGAATCGCCAATTGAAAAAGTTAAAATTTCTTATGGTCGCTAGGTCAGGTAATGAAGAAAATTTATTCAGCAACTGGGAAATAGGTCTTGGTTGCCTAATCACCAAATAACAATGAGTTAGACTATGCCAGATAGTTGGTGATTGTCAGAGGTGACCGAGCAATGAACTATGACTAATGTGATGACAGGTGGCACCACGCAGGCCCATATGTGGGGCTTGGTCTCCAAGTCTCATGATCAAAAAGGAATATTCTAAAAGATTAAGTGATCATGAGATTTGCCTTTGTTGCTCAGTCTCTGAGCAGAATGGAATATTCTTTATAGGTCTTGAGACTTAGCGACAGCCATCCAATTAAAGATATATCAATGCTAGTTACGTGGTCTCTAGATTATATCATGGTTAAGAGAAAGGTTATGAGATCATGAGACTATGTAGTCGTTGAGTCTCTGAAGGTAACTAATGTTAAATGAGATGTTCAACATTCTCATGACTAAGGCAAATGTAAAATAGGATTCCTATCAAGGTTAAGACTGATGAAACCCAAGAAAAGTTAAGGATCTGATGCTGATGATATAAAGAAGATCTCAGTTTGAATGCTGACCATCGATATGCTAACTGGTACCATGAATGTGACTGTTTCTTCCAGATTTAAATGTTTTCAGGGTTTTCAGTGACAAAAAGGACTGGTATTCAATGCTTGAGTGGCTGGATCTGGTAGATTTGATTTTGCCAACTACTGCAGTGTGGTTTAGAGGCTATGATGATTGATTACAAAAGAATTGTACTGTGAAGGAATGGGTGAGAACATTGCTCAAGGCACGTTGCATGTGAATGATCAGATTGATAAGCATGGTGAATTCATGATCTTCGATAAATTACTCAGATATTTCTCATTAATGAAGATCATTCTTGGATCTGATCTCTCGAGATTAATTGGTTTTATCTCCAATGTAGTAAATTTTGATTAAATTTAGTTAGTTTGGTGGGTGAAAACCCTAACCCTTTCCCTAGTCATCTGAAGCTTGTTGCATCCTGATTTTTGGGATTCCAAGATGACTAGTGGTATATATTGAAAGAATTTTTCATTTAGAAAGGTTTTGGTTCTAGTTTTCTTCTGTGAGCTAGATCCATGAAGGGTCCTTTTCCTATAGATATTTTCCTTCTTCTCTGCATATAGGGTGTTCCCTCTTTCCTTTTTGGCTTTGAGAATAGAATATAAGTTGCAATAGTTTGTCTTATGTATAAGATTTCAATGTATTTGTACTGTTATCATATTGTCTCCATTTGAATCCTGAACTTGTTGATTATAGCATCAAGGATGTTTAGTCTTTCTATTGTACTTCCAATGTGTCTACAATGGAGTTGTCTTCGTAGAGATAACTGAGTTCAAAATTGGTCTTCAGATATGTATGAGCTGGGGTATCAAGGGTATCTCATGCTTGTCTTCTAGTAGATGTTGTTTAATGTATTGCTTGTTTATAGGTTTCTTACAAAGGGAGGGTTAAAATCCTTTGAATAAGGTGATAACATATTTGTGTACATAGGTGGATTGCTGAAGTGAGGTCTGATTAATGGTGTATGATTGATGTAAAGAATCAACATATTAGAATGTATTGTCTTCTTGTCTCATAGCTCTTTGTTGCAGTGATGTATTTGACTCAGTTGCCCATTGGATAAGGCACTAGTCTATGAGAGAATTAGGGTATTTCAAGAGTCCTTTCAGCCTACAACATAAACTCAATCAAATGAAGTACCATTCCCTCTCATGTTGGTAGGAGTAGTTTCTAGATTTTAGATTCATTCTATGCAAGTGGGCTATTACATAAGATTTGGTGAGTATTGAGGTATAGGATACCTATAGGAGTTTGAAAACTATTCCACAGTCAGTTATCTGCAGACTTGTAGTTTGACACAAGATGTATGTGTGTGCAGATGAGGTATACTTGCTTGAGTGATGTGTAGCTCAAAGTGTAGAAAGTCTTAGTGCTTTGTTCATTGACCCTTTTTATTGTCAGATTTGGAATATTTAGTGAATGTGACACTAAACCCTATCAATCCTAGTGTAAATCTGACATTATGGGAGAAAGGAAAATCACCATAATGGTGACTTTACTGGGGAGAACATAACAAAGTAAAATCTATTAAGAATCTCTAGTTATATTACACACTTTCAATATTATACTTTACAAATTGATTTGAGCCATTCGAGTAACCAACAGAATGGCAACTATGCTGGGGAAGATGTAAAGGACAACAAGCTTCCTTTCTTGGTTGGATCATCCCAGAGTCTGGTTAAGTAATTATAGAGTCAAATAAACAAATAAGAATTTGCTACATCTTCTCACTACGTGTTGTGTGGCGACTCTAAAGATTCTCTATTTGATCGATGTAGTTCCTAATAAATAGTACAAATCCTGGTAAAATTTTGGTTGATTGGAAGAAGATACAAAGACAAGTAAAATATTTTCCTCTTCAAGGAGGTGGTGACTCTACATGGAAAGAACCTAATGGAGCTTCAAGGTGAGCTCTAGATCTGCCCTGCCTTCCAGTCAACAAGGTCTAGCTACATTACTTCTAGGTATTTTGGTTTTCATATGTCTTCTTTTTATGAGAATCATTTGCAAAAGAAATGTATCCCTATCAAGTGTTTATCACTACCATAGAGGGATGAATATTAATGGGTAGTTCCTCATGGAGGAATATAGGCCCTTTTATTTTGATGGCATTGAAGGTGCCCCTAATGAGTTCTCTACTAAGGATAGGGAGTGCTTACCTAGATTCATGATTGATGGATTTGTTTTGGCAAGCCAGCATGTAGATGATGTCATGGGTCTTTTTGGTGAAATGGAGATTGAACATAAAGATGTTTCTATGAGGTTACTTGTGCAGACATTTTCTGATGGTGCAAGGGATTGGTTCTTCTCCTTTCCTTCATGTTCAATCCTCTCTTGGGATGTTGTGAGAGCAACATTTATTGAACATTTTGATGAAGGAGTAGACATGGATGGGTATGAAGAAAAGAGTGAAGATCAAATGCAAGACATTGGTGTCTCTATTGATCCTACTATCCATGATACTGACTGTGAAAATGTGCTCATTGAAATTGCTTCTCTCAAGAAGAAGATTGCAAAGAAAAAAAATTAAAATCTGGCAGTTAGAAGAGGACAAGAGGTTGCGATGTCTAGTGGCTCTTTATGTTAATCATGAAGTGGTCAGTGTTTCTGATGTTGATTCTCATTATGTAGAAAGTGTTGACTATGAAGCTGATATTGAGGTCAATGCATATGAGGATGTTGAGGATGAATTTGAGGTTGACAATATTTCCAATTTGTCTGCAGGTTTTTCTTCTTTTTAGTATCAAAAGGCAGCCTTCTTGTCCTAGTTTGATGATGTTTTGTGTGAGAGGAAAGAAAATAAATATGATACAGATGATGATTCCTACATTGATTTCTTCACACAAGATGATCTGAGGCCAGAGATGTTTGTCCTTGTCTTGCACAAGGAAGATGTTTGCAGCACTAGGGGCAAGGCTAGTGAAAATGAAAATGAGATCTAAAGTCCATTGAGCAGTGAAAGAATATCAGAAATTTTGGCTGATGAATTCCAAAGGTATGCACCTAGTGTGGACTTTGATTTGCAGCTCCCCTTTGAAATATCCTTTGACAATGATAATGAGGCTAGTGTTCAAAGTGATGATGTTGACCCATGTGTACCAGAGCCCTCCTCATGTAGTGACTCTACAAAAGAAGAGATTGAAGACTATGATAGTGTGTTTTCCTATCATAGAGATTGCAGTGATGAACAAGCTTCTTATTCAAATGCTTTTCCCTCTTTTGCTAAGTATGATAGTGATGGTGGCAATATTGAGGATCTTCTCTTCAATGATTAGGATAGAATTTCTTTTGATGAAAATGATGATGCAAATCAAATGTCCCATTGTCACAATGTTTGTAAAAAGGACCTTCATTTGGTTCATGATCCAGTTAGTGAAGATATCATTGAGGAACCAAGTTGCTTAGTGGCTGAAGTAGGGTATGAAGGTAAATTTGAGGATCAAAGTCCTTCTCAGCCAGGTAATTCTGTGGTAATGCATGATTCTCAACATGTTTTATTTCCTGATGCATAACTAGATAAGTTTTCTTTTCCTAGTCATCAAGAAGAAGTAAATGATGCTCCATACTTCTTGGAGTATGAAAATGGTGGTGACTGGAAAGACATGGGTAGTAATCACTACAGTTTCTTTTTTCTTCCCATGAGTATTCACATAGGTTGGCAGCAAGATCATCATGACACTTTCAGGTGGTTGTTTGCATATGTTGATGAAAATCAAACCTTTGATTCAGGAGGGTCACTGATTTTATTTTGGTGGCCTGGGGCCGCCAAGTAAAGTTGTAATTCTTGTAAATTTTGTAAATATTTTCCCTTTCTATTGTGTGTTTCCCTTCCTATTTTCCTAGTTCAGTTGCCATTTTTTGAGGTCCCTATCCTTTTCCAGTGGGTGGTCTACTTCTCCCAGAAATTTTGAATTCTTGCATGGGCACAAGTTATCCATCATCCCTAGATGGAGCCACTATTAGCACCTACAAAAAAAAATTTCATGGCTATATTTTCTTTCCCTGTTCTTTGAAGGTTTTTCCCTATCTCTGGCTTGAAGCCCTAGGTCTAAATTCATATTTCTAGATGTTGGAGGGTTAAACCCTAAACTGTCTTGGCCTTGTTCTATTCCTTCATTACATTTTTGGGCCACTTAAGTGATTTATAAAGCATGTGCGCTTTACATTTCCTTGTTAGTCACATAATCTCCAAATAAAATGAGAATATTCCTTTTGGTCTAGCAACTTCCCAAATTTCTTTGGTCGCGTAATCTCCTAATGTTTTGAGAATATTCTTTATCCTTCTGAGACTTCGCGCTTTCTCTTTAGTCACCAGGTCTCTAGATTTTATTCAACGATTCTATGACTACTATTGATAGAAATGATACAGGTGTACCTGATGTCAGATTGATGCTGAGGTGTCAGATTTCTACAGGTTGCAGAGTAGTGAGTTGGCAGTTGTTAGTGGACCTGAGATCTTCAGTTATGGAGTAAGTTAATGTTTGATCAAAATCTATGGTTGTCGTATATTCTCAAGAAAAAGATGCATGATGTTTATCCTACACAATCTTGTGACAGTCGTTGATTGTCAGTTAGCTCCAAGGTTATAGGGTATTCAACGATCTTCAACTTAGGGTTGTCTCACAATCTCTTGAATCTGGTGGTCATGTCTCTAACATTTGGCGACTTGCCGAGAAGTCAGCTTCTCTCTATAGTCGCTAGATCTCCATATGCGGCAATTAGTCGCCAAATCTCGGTAGTTAAGAATGACATTAAGTGAGTCCGTTGGTGGTTAGTCACCTAGTCTCCAGATCTTGGTGGTTTATTCAGAGACTTAATTTTCATACAGTCACCAGATCTCTAGGTCAACTATGGTCAAGGGTTGAGTTTGCAAAGCTAGCCTGAGTAACAAATCAGAATGTGACATGTGGCAGTGAGTTGTTCAAAAGATGCAATATGGCGATGAAGTGGATCGATAGTCCAATCATAAGGTGCCACGTGTCCTAGTGGGCACAAGTTCTCTGAGTTCAGTCTTAATGTCACGTAATGAGGACTGAATATTCTTTTCTATTAAGCGACTATGATTTTCCTTCAGTCGGGTGATCTCCCAATGACATTAGAATATTCCTTTTTTACTAGCAATTAAGAGACTCCTTGTTAGTTGTTGATTCTCCAGGTTAGGTGATCACTGAATATTTTTAAAGGGTTAATAAAGTTGCCGCGACTATGAGATAGACTATAGTCACCGGATCTCATGATGAAATATTAAAGTATATATCTTCTCAGTCACATGATCTCGTAATGGAAAGTTTTTCTTCAGTGACTAGATTTGACTATAGTCGCTGAATCGCCAAATGAAAAAGTTAAAATTTCTTATGGTCGCTAGGTTGGGAAATAAAGAAAATTTATTCAAGGACTGGGAAATAGGTCTTGGTCGCATGATTGCCAGATAAGGATGAGTCAAACTGTGCCAGACAGTTGGTGGTTGCCAGAGGTGACCGAGCAATGAACGATGAGTAATGTGATGACAGGTGGCACCAGGCAGGCCCATATGTGGGGCTTGGTCTCTAAGTCTCGTGATTAGACAGGAATATTCTAAAATATTAAGAGATCACGAGATTTACCTTTGTCACTTAGTCTCTGAACAAAATGGAATATTCTTTATAGGTCTTGAGACTTAGTGATCGTTCTCTGATTAAAGATATATCAACGTTGGTCGCGTGATCTCTAGATTATGTCGCAGTTAAGAGAAAGGTTATGAGATCATGAGACTATGCAGTCACTGATTCTCTGAAGGTAACTAAGGTTAAATGAGATGTTCAGCATTCTCGCGACTAAGGCAAATGTAAACCAGGATTCCTATCAAGGTTAAGACTGATGAAACCCAAGAAAAGTTAAGGATCCGACACTGATGATATAAAGAAGATCTCAGTTTGAATGCTGACTATCGATATGCTAACTCGAACCATGAATGTGACTGTTTCTTCTAGATTTAAATGTTTTCAGGGTTTTTAGCAATAAAAAGGACTAGTATTCAATGCTTGAGCGACTGGATCTAGTAGATTTGATTTTGTCAACTACTACAGTATGGTCCAAAGGCTATGATGATTGATTACAAAAGATTTGTACTGTGAAGGAATGGGTGAGAACATTGCTCAAGGCATGTTGCACATGAATGATCAGATTGATAAGCATGGTGAATTCATGATCTTCAGTACATTACTTAGAGATTTCTCATTAATGAAGATCATTCTTGGATCTGATCTCTTGAGGTTGCTTGGTTTTACCTCCAATGTAATAAATTTTGATTAAATTTAGTTGGTTTGGTGGGTGAAAACCCTAACCCTTGCCCTAGTCATCCAAAGCTTGTTGCATCCTGATTTTTGGGATTCCAAGATGACTAGTGGTATATATTGAAAGAAGTTTTCATTTAAAAGGGTTTCGGTTCCAGTTTTCTTCTATGAGCTAGTTCCATGAAGGGTCCTTTTCCTGTAGATATTTTCTTTCTTCTCTGCATATAGGGTGTTCCCTCTTTCCTTTCTGGCTTTGAGAATAGAATATAAGTTGTAATAGTTTGTCTTATGTATAAGATTTCAATGTATTTCTACTGTTATTAGATTGTCTCCATTTGAATCCTGAACTTGTTGATTATAGCATCAAGGATGTTTAGTCTTTCTATTGTACTTCTAATGTGTCTACAATGGAGTTGTCTTCACAGAGATAACTGAGTTCAAGATTGGTCTTTAGATTTGTATGAGCTAGGGTATCAAGGGTATCTCATGCTTGTCTTCCGGTAGATGTTGGTTAATGTATTGCTTGTTTATAGGTCTCTTCCAAGGGGAATGTTAAAATCCTTTGAATAAGGTGATAACATATATGGGTACATAGGTGGATTGCTAAAGTGAGGTCTGATTAATGGTGTATGATTGATGTAAGGCATCAACATATTAGAATGTATTACCTTCTTGTCTCATAGCTCTCTGTTGCAGTGATGTATTTGACTCTATTGCCCATTGGATAAGGCACTAGTCTATGAGAGACTTAGGGTATTTCAGGAGTCCTTTCAGCCTCCAACATAAACTCAATCAAATGAAGTACCATTCCCTCTCATGTTGGTAGGAGTAGTTTCTAGTTTTCAGATTCATTATATGCAAGTGGGCTATTACATAAGATTTGGTGAGTATTGAGGTACAGGATACCTATAGGAGTCTGAAAACTATTCCACAGTCAGTTACCTATAGGCCTGTAGTTTGACACAAGATGTATGTGTGCGCATATGAGGTATACCTACCTAAGTGATGTGGAGCTCAAAGTGTAGAAATCCTTAGTGCTTTATTCATTGGCCCTTTTTCTTGTCAAATTTGGAGTATTTAGTGAATGTGACACTAGCCCTGTCAATAATAGTGTAAATCTGACATTGTGGGAGAAAGGAAAACCAACACTGAGAACAATTGATTCACCCCCCCCCCCCCCCCCCTCTATTGTTCTAAATCATATTAACAATTGGTATCAAAGCTATGTTACTTATTGGTGTTTACAGAAATCAAAATTAAAGGCACTTGAAGCAAATGATCAGGATGTATAAGAAGGAGGTGCCGAAGCTGAATAAGGAAAACTTCCCTACATGGAAAAGCTTGATGAAGTTGCATATGGATGGTATTGGATATTCTACAAAGTACGACATTGAGAATGACTATGTATCACCTATTGCACCTTTGACTGCCGAAGAAATGAGAGCTAAGAAAGAACATAATCAGGCAATGTTGGAAATTGCATCTGCCCTAAGCTATCCAGAATTTGAGGACATTAAGGACTATACAACACTAAGGAGATGTGGGACATGCTTGCTAAGATCTATGGTGGTGACTTGTATGTACTAAATGCTAAAGCCGAGAGTCTCAGAGGTAAGTTTGATGAGATGAGAATGCAAGAAGGTGAAAACATTGCACAATATTGTGGTAGAATACAAGGAGTTGTAAATGCTATTAGAGGATCAAATGGTGTTATTGATGATGAAACCATAATTGGAAAAGTGCTAAGAACTTTGCATCCTATATATGCTATTAAGATCTTAGCTATTCAAGAATCTAGATGTAACTCTGCAAATGTGCTTACTTTGGAAGGTTTGATTGGCAAGCTGACTACTTTTGAACTCTAACTATGATAATTTCACTGTTCGTAGTATTGGTAATGTTGAATCTTCTTTCAAGTCATAGTTAGTTCTGAACAAGCCTAAGAAAGAAAAGGAAAGATGCAACAGTGAAAGCAAAAGTGAAAGTGAAAGTGAAAGTGACACTTCTAATGAAGAACTTGAAGATCTAGAAGCTCTTATGGCTAGAAGACTAAGAAGAGGAAAAGGAAAGTATAAAGGTAAACTCCCTATTATATGTTTTTTATGTAATAAAGTCAGTCATTTAGCTGCTAGATGTCCTGACAAGAAGGAGAAAAATGATGAAGAAAAAAGAAAACACAAAGACAGAAGAGATGACAGAAGCTACCGAAGGAACAAAGACTACAAAGGAAAAGGTAAGAAATCTTGCTACATTGTTGAAGAAGGAACTGACATTGATAGTGATGATTTTGAAATTGAGGTAGTCTATGTTGCAATGAAAGATGAATCTGATGAGGATGAGAAAACTGCATTGATCTCCTATGTGAACAAGAATGATAAATGGATTATTTATAGTGGTTGTTCACACCACATGACTGGTGACAAAGATAAGTTTGAGACTTTATATCATTATAGAGGTAAAAGTGTAACATTTGGTAATGATGCACCATGTCCTATTAGAGGAAAAGGTTTGATTAAACTAACTGATAAGATATCTTGTGAAAATGCTTACTGGGTTGAAGGTCTTGATTATAATTTGTTAAGTGTTGCTCAGCTCAATAGAACTGGTTACCGAGTAGAATTCCATCACAAGAAAGCTAAAATATTTGATGCCACTGGAGAACTGATCAGAAGTGGAGAACAGACTAGAAGTAATTTGTTCTATCTTGACCTATTTGAAGAAATATGTATGATTGCACAACTTGATGATATTTGGTTATGGCATAAGAGGCTATGTCATGTTAACTTTGACAATTTGGTAGAAATAAGAAAGAAGAAGAAAGTAAGAGGTCTACCTAGTCTCAAGAAACCTAAGAATGTGATGTGCAAGGAATGTCAGTTAGGAAAAATGACAAAGTCAAGTTTTTAGAGAAAATCCTTTACTTTTGAAAATATTTTAGATTTGGTTCATACTGACCTTTGTGGACCTATGGGTGTACAAAGTTACTGTGGTGCTAGATACTTTATCTTGTTTGTTGATGATCATACTAGGATGATGCATGTAATGTTTCTAAAAGAAAAATCTGAAGCTTTTCAATTTTTTAAGTGGTATTTGGCTAAAGTTGAGAAGGAGACATGTAGGAACTTGAAATGTCTTAGATCTGAACAAGGTGGAGAATTTACATCAAATGAATTTAATCTATTTTGAAATGAAAAGGGAATTAAAAGACAGATGTCTACACCAAGAACACCTCCACATAATGGTATAGCAGAAAGAAGAAACAGATCTATCTTGGATTGTGCAAGGACATTGTTGATTGGAAAGAATGTGGCACAGAAATACTGGAAAGAAGCTATAAGCACTGATGTCTACACTCTTAACCAAGTATAGATCAAAAAAGGTACAAATCTGACACCCTATGAACTATGGTATGGACATGCACCGAGTGTTAAATACTTTAGAATCTTTGGAAGTAAGTGCTATATATTAAAAGATACTAGGAATGGAAAGTTTGATGCTAAAAGTGAAGAAGGCATATTCCTAGGGTATTCCATAAAAAGTAAGGCATATAAGTGTTTGAACTCTAACACTAACAAAATTGTCGAAAGTGTGAATGTAAAGATTGATAAGTATGCAGAAAGAAATGAAGCTGACAGCAAAAGAGAACCAGAAGATTATAGATCTATTGTGTATATTGAGGAGGGAAAAGAGGCAAGTAACAGACTTGCACCTGATGCTGAGTCTCGGGTAAGCAATGCTGAGTGACAGATAGATGCTACTGAGCATCAGGAAAATAGTGCCCAAAAAGAACAAGAACATGTCGAGCTATAGAATAATGTTGTCGATTATCAGGAAGAGGTTGCCGAGCATTCAGAAGTTGAATCTAACAATCTTGTTGGGGAACCTGATGAAACAAAGGAGAAAAGAGCCGAACCTATTTTGGCAAAATATGTAAGAAGACATCACAAGCCTGAACAGATAATTGGAGACAAAAATATTGGAATTCAGACCAGAAGCAAGACTAAGGATCCAACATGCCTACTGTGTGAATTTGAACCCAAGTCAACTAAAGAAGCATTAGAAAATGAAGATTGGATACAAGTAATGAATGAAGAAATTGACTGAATTGAGAAGAATGATACTTGGACTCTAGTGCCGAGACCTAAAAATAAGAGTGTCATAGGAACAAAGTGGGTGTTTTGAAATAAGATGAATGAAAATGGTGAAATCACTAGAAACAAAGCTAGGCTAGTATACAAAGGTTGCGCACAAGAAGAAGGAATAGATTATGGAGAGACATTTGCCCCTGTAGCTAGACTAGAAGGAGTAAGAACTCTACTTGCATATGTTGCTTATAAAGATTTTAAAGTATATCAATTGGATGTCAAGTTTGCATTTTTAAATGGTATACTAGAAGAAGAAGATTACATAGAATAGCCAGAAGGTTTTATTGATCCAAACAGAAGACACATGGTATGCAAACTAAACAAAGCATTGTATGGATTGAAATAAGATCCCAGAGCATGGTATGAGAGGTTGCATAACTACTTGATGCAGATTGGATTTTCAAGAACAAATGACACAAGCAATCTGTACATGAAAGATGAAGAAGGCAAAGATATCTTGTTAGAAAAAAAATTTGTTGATGACATTATTTTTGGTGGACAAGAAGATTTGTGTAAAAGATTTTCAAATGAAATGCAAACTGAATTTGAAATGAGCATGTTTGGTGAGATCAAATTCTTTGTTGGTTTACAAGTATATCAGATGAAGAAAGGAATTTTCATTACATAGTCTAAGTATGTTAATGAAATACTGAAAACTTTTGGGATGGAAGATTCTAGACCAGTGAGTACTCCTATAGTTACTAGACAAAATTTATCTAAGAATGATGATGTTGCAGAAGTGAACTAGAATTTGTATAGATCCATGATTGGAAAATTATAGTATGATGTACATAGTAGACTAGATATTGCACTAGTTGTTGGGATTGTGGCAAGATTTTCTTCCAATCCTAAGGAAACACACATGATGGTTGTGAAGAGAATTAGGAGATATTTGAAAGGAATTGCTGATTATGGGCTATATTACAAGAAGGATGACAAATTTGAACTGAAGGTATATACAGATGTTGATTGGGCAGGAAATATAGATGACATGAAGAGCACTAGTGGTGGAGCTTTCTTTCTTACACAATGATTAGTTTCCTGGACAAGCAAGAAACAAAATTGCATTCCCAATCTACTGCCGAGGCCAAGTATGTTGCTGCTACAGTAAACTATTCAAATCTGATATGGATAAAACAATTGTTGGCAGGAATGAAAGAAGAAATCACTGAACCTGTTGTTATTTTTTGTGACAACACAAGTGCTATCAATATTTCTAAGAATCCAGTGATGCATACTAAGACCAAGCACATAGCAATCAAGTATCACTACTTGAGAGAATTAGTACAAGACAAAGAAGTCCAAATGGAATATGTGAATACAAAGGAACAATTAGCAAACATATTCACTAAAGCTTTACCTAGAGAAGCTCATGAGTACCTAAGAAGTCAATTAGGGGTCCTTCTCCCAACTGAGGCTGCCTAGTCAAGCTAGGAAGCACTGCATCAAATATACTATAGAAGAATATTTCACAAATTGATGCAGAAGATTGTCACACTTTAGGACTGGCCTAGAGTTGTGAAGAAGAAGCAAAGACAAAGAATCAGTCATAAGCAAGATGACAGAGGGAGAAACACTGAGCTGCACATATATTATCTACATGTGTTGGATGTATGTTTCATTTTGCTACTTTGGCATTTTTGTCAAAGAGGGAGATGAATTGAGATGATATAATAACACATGAAACTAAAGAGTAAGGATGATGAACTGAAATGAAAGATCAAGATAGAGGGAGATCTGATTACTTCTGATGGTCACAGAAGTGAGGCTTATAGATTCTGAATTAGAATGAAGCTAAGGATATTACAAATTTTCTCTGATGGATAGATAAGTTTTGGATTGGTTGGTAACCCATGTGTTATTCAGGTGATATCATATGGTGTTTCCATCAGTGCCAAAGAGGGAGATTGTTGGAAACTGCAATTGTTGTATTGCCATTGATGTCAAAGCCTTAACTAGTAAGACTGTTGCTACTTAGGAAAGTACTATATCTATTGTATTATTGTGAAGGATTGGGGCAAGGTTGGTAACAATAGCACCTAAGGAAAGGTTGAGTTATCTTGATACTACAAAGTGTACTTGACTATGTTGCACAATGATGGGACAATGTATTATTTATCTTACTAAGATTGAAGACTAAACTGGTAGGCTTAACTGAGAAAAAATGGATAAATCATGTTTAAGCCAAGTAATGTTAGTGTCGACCAAGTTAGTGTATGCCAAGCAAAAATCTAGTGTCGATCGAACATCAGTAAATTGCCGAGGAAGACAGTGTAAGCCGAGGAAACTTTTCTAGTGTTGACCAAGCGTTCTACATGAAGACTGAGTGGATGATCATAGTATTGACTAAGCATTAGCATTTTTATATTTGAAGAGAATTCAAATTTGGAGCTGACATTGTTGAATTCTTGGATTATGTAAAACGTGTTGACTTTGTTTATTGATTGTTTGAAAGCATTAAATGCACTATAAAATGTTTTATTGTAAATCTTTATGAGATTTGAGATGTTTCTAGAAAAGGAGCTGAAGAACATAATGTGGGTAGATTCAATGAATCTAACCTAACCCTAAGATCTACGAATAAGATTAAGCGGCAAAAGATGAGTTAACCTAATTGAGGAAAGTATTAAGGTGACCTGAGCATTGGATATGCAAGGTTGATGCATGGTTGAAAATGAAATGCTAGAGGATAAGTTTTATTGACTGTATAAGCAGAAAAGGATGAAGGAGAAGTGTGGTGATCGCTTGAAGAAAAGTTCTGAGAAAATCAAAGATGGAGATGGAAAAGTTTCAAATTTAGTAAACTAGCATTTGTGTACAGAATCGGATCTGATATCTGCAAAGCGAGTTGTATATTTTTCAAGTCAATACTGCTGCTACTTTCTAACTATTGTAATAGTCAAAATCCTTTTAACAGAGGTTGACCTAATAGTCATATGTTAAATCCTTTGAACAAGGTTGCATTCTAATGGAGTGTATGTAAGTCCTATAAAAAAGCTCACTTTTAGCAGGGTGATTGAAATCCTTTAACCAGGTCACACCTAACAGTGTGTATTGTAACCTTTGACAAGGTTGGCTTTTAATCAAGCTCACTTCAGAAGAGTGAAAATAATAGTAGCATATTACAAAGTGGTTTTTCCCACATTGGGTTTCCACTATAAATCCTAGTGTCAACACTTGTGTGAATGTTTTGGTTTGAACATTTCTATGTTTTGCAAGTTAGATATAGCTAGGTAGTGGACTACAATGTTATATGTTTCTATTATTGAATCAGTGATGACCAAGTTTGTTTTGGTTGTTTGATCTGATTTTAAAGTAAATTTTAAAGTTTGTCTTATACATCAGGACCTGAGAAAAAATGATTCACCCCTCCTCTCTGTTGTTCTAAATCATATTAATAGTCATAGGCGTGACTTAACTACATACAAGCAATTTTTGTCTATGCATAGGTGACACTTTACAGACCAGATTGTAAATTTTTAAAAGCTTTAAGATCAGATATGTAGAATATTCTTTCTTGAAAATAAAGTACAAACACAACACACGCGTCAAAATTGTACCATATCCCTAAAACCACACTAAAAGTGTATGTTCTTAGTCATTTTCACAAGTATAAATAAGAATGTCTTCCAAAAAATCTACCTAGAGTCAAATTTGGCTCTTAAACATGTTTGGCTCTAAAAGGAAGAAATTGCTACTTAATAGAGTTTTTAATGAACACCTTTGTTCTAGATCATGTCAAGTTCTTTTACCCCCTTGCGGGCTTCCCACATGCACAAAAGTATGATTTTGCGTAATCCCAAAGGACTACTCGAGGAAGTGAAGAATACTTGCACACAACCTAGTCACTCTCTGATTAGGGAAGAGTGCATTTTTTTATAGTGGGTCAGATAGTATCATTGCTAAAGTGATTGTCTCCCACTTTGGGTTGTTCCCTCTCACTATCCTTGTAAGGTAATTCTCGGGAGGCAAGCCCTCTAAAGATCTAATTTATCTAGCATATATAGAAAAATCAAGAAATTAAACTTGGTTCAACAAGTTTGGGAGTTTGATTCACTTAGAAAGTGAAGAGAATATCCCTATTGTTGTCCCTTGTTCCAAACACTTCAACAAAATTTGTTCTTTTTCAACCTCTTGAAAAGGAGGTTCTTATAAATGAAATGTTTGATTAATTCCTCCCCTTCTTTCTACCAAGTTGAACTTACATGTTTGGCATTTTGATCCACTTCGCAAAGTGGAGAGCATATGCCTAATGTTTGTTCAATTTGGACAATAAAAGGGTTTTTCCTATTAACTAGATTTAAAGTAAAGCCACAATTTAAGCAATGCAAGTTTGATATGAAAAATACCTCTTTCATAGCTAGCAAAAGCTAGGCACTTTTTTGAGGTTTTTTGATGTTTATTTGCTTACTCACCTAGTGGCGATCATTCCCACTCTGGATCCTCTAACAAATTAGTCCATATAGAAATACAAAGTGAAGGAAACCAAAACAAATTGAAATAAAATTAAGTGTTCTTAAGCAAGATTTTGCAAAGAAAACTTTTAACAACTTAATGCAAACAATTTAGTTCAAAGTAGGAAATTTCTTTTTATAAGAATTCAACACCTTAGTGTAATGCTCATAAAGATTCTCTGCTAATTCCAAACTATCTAGAATTGAAGCATTATGTATTTCCTTTAGATGTTTGGTTTGAATTCTTACCTCTTTTCTCTCTTGAGTAACTCTACTCTCTGGTTTCTGTACTTTTTGGTGTCTACTCATCTGAGGGAAAAATATAGACAGAGAGTGAGAAAGCAAAATTTAATAATCTAATAGAAAAATTAAACATAAAATACTAAGTGACATTAATCAGCCAATAAGCATCAGTTAAAAGCTAGTAGGCATTATTTTAAAACTCACGGGTGTCACTTTCCAATAACACAAGCAGCTTTTAAAATTTACTAAGCATGAAGCTTTAACTACTATGTGCTAGAATAAACTATAAATTGCATAAGATAAAATATCCAAAGCAGAAAAGAATAGTTGATAGGTGTCATTTCCTGAATACTAGGTGATGCTTTACGCTCTCATGTGTGATACTTTATCTCATAGGTGATGAAAGAAGAAAAGACAGGATATAAAGAATCTCGTAGGCGTTAGTTAACTTCTTATAGGTAGCTTTGAAGACTGAGAAGGATTTACCATTAGCTACTGATGATGAAAATAAGTTATTCTCATATAACATGGTTGTAAGGGAAGCACTGATCAACGCACTATTAGAGGGTGAGTTTACTGAAGTTAAGGACTTAGATTCAGCACATCAAATTTGGAATAGATTAGAAGCCTTATATGAAGGAGACAAATATACCAAGCAAGCAAAGTTACAAAATTGGAAAAAAAAAATGGAGAAGATGCAAATGAAGGATGATGAAAGCATTAGGGCTTATGTTCAAAGGGTCACAAAAGTTGTGGTTGGAATTAGAAATTGTGGAAGAACTTTTGATGAAGAAGAAGTTGTTGTGAAGATCCTTAGATCATTGACTCCTATATACAAGTTCAATTCTATGCCTATTAGAGAGACTATACCTTT
The DNA here is from genome assembly GCA_027943335.1 of Chamaecyparis obtusa. Taxonomy (NCBI): domain Eukaryota; kingdom Viridiplantae; phylum Streptophyta; class Pinopsida; order Cupressales; family Cupressaceae; genus Chamaecyparis; species Chamaecyparis obtusa. Next base: position 2,181,498 of record BSBK01005284.1, on the reverse strand, counting down.
GATTCTGAATTTTAGCAGAGAAATGTTGATTGCAAAGCTAACTACCTTTGAAGCTACTAAAATGGGAGATTCGGTACCAAAAGTAGAATCTGCATTCAAGGCATCTACACACAAGAAAATGTCTACTCTTTCAAGCACCGACAGTGAAGACCTAAAAGAAGAGCTTGGTGAGTATGTTGAGGAATGGGAACAAATAATGGCAAAAGAAAGAAAGATAGATCAACTTGTTGCACTGATTGCTAGAAGAGAAAAGAGAAGGGTAAATTTGAAGGCAAATTACCTTTGAAATGTTTTTCATGTAATAAGGTAGGTCATTTTGCATCTAGATGTCCTACAAGAGCTCCTAAGCACAAACCTGATTTTGCCAAGATTAGAAGGGATAAAGAGTGTTATTATGCTAGTGAAGGAAACTCTGTTGATGATGATGATTTAGATTATGAAGAAATTGGATTTTTTGCTATTAAAGATGAACCAATGCATGAGGAAAAGGCTTTAGTATCTCATGTTGACAAGAAAGTTGAATGGATGATAGACAGTGATTGTTCACATCATATGACTGGAGATAAAAACAAGTTTGTTAAATTAGTGAATTATGATGGTGGTGTTGTAAGATTCAGAGATAATCTTCCTAAGCCTATCATAGCTGTAGGATCTATTACTTGGATGGAAAGACTAACACTGATAATGTGTTACTTGTTGATGGACTAAAACATAATTTTCTGAGTGTTGGATAGTTGATGGATAAGAAGTTTCAATTAAGTTTTGTTAATGGTAAATGCTTTATTAGAAGTAAGGAAGGAAAGTTGATTGCAACTAGTACAAAATATAGATGTAATGTATTTGAATTAAATACATCTGAAGCCTCCTAGTTTGTTGTGAAGGTTGATGACAGTTGATTATGGCATAGGAGATTTTATCATGTTAATTTTCATAACATTGTAAAGGCAAGCATGACAAATGCATTGAGAGATCTGCCAAAGATTGTGAAACCATCTAACACTGTTTATAGAGAATGTGTCATGGGAAAACATACTAGAAATAGTCACCAAAGAAAAGTATATACATCAAAAGAGAAGTTGGAGCTGGTACACACAGACCCATGCAGACCTACAAGGACAAAATCATACTATGGTGAAAGGTATTTCATACTCTTTGTTGATTATTTTTCTATAATGATGCGGGTCACTTATTTAAAAGAAAAATCAGAGGCATTTGATAAATTCAAGTTGTTCAAAGAAAAAGTAGAGAATGAATCAGGCTTAAAGATTAAGTGTTTAAGGTCAAACAGAGGTGGAGAGTTTACTTCAGACTTATTCAACTCATACCGCGAAGAGCATGGGATAAAGAGATAGACATCTGCTCCTAGGACTCAACAATAGAATGTGATAGTAGAGCGAAGAAATAGAACTATACTTGATGCTACTAGGACAATGTTGATTGAAGGAAATGTATCTCATGTACATTGGATAGAGGTTGTGGGAACAATAGTGTATACATTGAACATAATTTAGATCAGAGAAGGTACAAGTAAGATTCCTTATGAACTATGGTTTGATCATACTCCTACCATGAAATATTTTAGAATATTTGGTAGTAAGTGTTACATTAAGAGAGATGATGAGATTGGAAATTTTGATGCTAGAAGTGATGAAGGAATTGTTCTCGGTTACTCTACCAAGAGCAAGGCTTACAAATGTTTCAATTTGATATTGAGAAAGATGATTGAGAGAAACAATGTAAGAATAGATGAAAAGTTTCAGATACAAGAAAGAATGTATGACAGTAATCAGATTTCAGAAACTATTGCTGCAAAAGAAGAACTTGTTGAGGTAGGAAGTGAAAAAGAGGCTTGTGATGTTGGCACAAGTAAGGCTACCAAGACTCCTAAAACACCGAGGTATGTAACGAATAACCATCCTGAAAATCAAATTACGGGCAATACCAATCAAGGAGTACTAACTAGATCAAAAGTTAGAGAAGAAATTTGTTTGATTTCTCAAGTTGAACCAAAAACTACAGGTGAAGCATGTAGAGATGAAGGTTATGTGCAAGATCATGATGGGCCAAACTATGCCCTTAAGTGGCAATGAAAAATCAGCAAATCAAGGTTAGTCAACTTGACGTGAAAATTTCAACTAGCTATCAACCTAATATCAAAAAGTTGTAAGAATAGAATCTATAGAAAATTGAATGTAGTTTCTAAACTACTAGGCCTTTTTTGAAAAAAAGTTAGTATGATTGGTGAAAAGCATAGATTTCAATGCAGCAGTACAAATTTTTTTGGAAAAAAATAAGAAGCAAGTGTATGTTTGACCACCTCAATCATAATCAAATGATAATATTTTATCATAAGATTTTATATATAAGTAGTAGACTCATGCCTGGATGTGACACACATTTTTTTGTAATTTTTTTCCAAAAAAATAATTAATTATGAATTTTCTTCTACAACATTTTTAGAATAAAAAATCCCATGTATGACCACCTTAACTCATTCAAAACTTTACAAAATTCAAAAAAAAAATTCCTTATAGTAGGTGAAGCATAGAATGTAACACATTTTTCGAATTTCAAAAATGTTATACCGTCTGAAAGTTATAGTCATTTTTCAATCAGTATATAAATCAACACTTTAGAGGTAACTCAATTAGAAAATAACTAACAATTACTTACAAAATTTAAAATTTGATAGCAATTATATCTATAGAAAGCTAATAATCTCCTTAAGATACCCTTTTCGTTTCATCAAATTCGAGTGAAAAAACAAGTCGTCAGCTACATGGTCAAAGTCTGGAACTTAGAGAAACAGGGGAAAAACATGTTTTTGAGACATTTCAATAGTTGACCATGTAGGTTTGGTGCACAAAGCAATATCGAGCCTAATCGGGTACCCAATATTTTGTGTACCAGATATTTTCGGGTACCCAAAAATGTCGGCAGAATTTTGATTTTTAACTTTTCCCTCCCCTTTCTCTCTCTTAATTTCTCTGACCCCTTTCTCCCTCTCATTTCTCTATCCTTCATATGATATACTATATATCAAAAAATATGTATTAGATTATATATTATATATATGAAATATTATATAATATCAATTATATATTAAATATTATATAATATACATTTTACATTAAATATTATTTAATATATATTAATATTAAATGTTACATTATATATCATATATGATATATTATTTTAAATGCATAATATATTAATATGTATTTTACAACTATGTACGAAAGGTTGGAAGATTGTAGAAAAATCATGGATGGCCATTAAAAGCAACAAAGGAGATCAATCAACCATTTAAAAAATTCATGGGTGACCATTGAAATAAGCTATTTTGCTGGAGGGAAGAGTAGAAAACTTTCGCTAATTTGCAATGGCCCGAAGTGAAGGGAGTAGCTCTACTTCCAGATGTATTTCAGGTTGCCCATCTATAATATTTGGTGAAGAAGGGTGTGCATTCTCTGAATCCTACTGCTCCAATTGTTACCAATTTGTGTCTCCTAAATACTGTGAAGATTGCCATACATGTCTTTTATATGAACTTCATGGGGTTAAGGAAGAAAACAAAATACTTAGGGCATTCAAATGTGTCAAAACTGGTCATGGGGACTTCCTATGGATCCTAGTACACCTTATCACACATACTAGTGTTAGAAAGTAAAGTCCACCAAGATAACTAAGAAGGGGGGGGGGGGGGGTAAATCAGTTATAAAATAATTATAACTTTTATCATCTTCAACAACATTGAACCATATAAGCAATACAATTAACAACCATAGAAAGATATTCATACACAATTACACAATAACACAAGATATGTTGACTAGGGAACCTCTTGATCAAAGAGTAAACCCTAGTAGGAATGATGCCCACAAAAGATGCACTAATATGAATATTTCTTGTGAAAGGATGGACTCTGTTAGGAGTCTTATGAAATATATTTAGTACATATAAATCCCTGTTAGGAGATTTTGAATCTCTGTTAAAAGATTCTAACCCTGTTAAGAGTTATAGAAGACATAAGGACCCACTACCCAAACAGCTTTAGAGTAAGATCACTGAACTCACTGTACAAATAATCTTTGCATTATTCAATAGAATAATATGTTACCTCTTCTCTGACTATGCCAAACCGTAATCACTGCTACATCAGATCTCAATTTTAGATCTTTGTATTTCGCATGTCTTCCTTCACAAATTCGATTTCATACTTAGCTCTTTTCTTCACTTCATGCATACCGCATCACACATCATCACTACTTCTACATTTTCTTACATGCAACAAGGAAATACATTCCTTCTTTTATACCACACTCAAATAGTTATAAATGATCCGGCATGCAATTACAAAATAAAAGTTTCCACATGCTACACCAAAATTACATAAAACTGTCAGCTTCCAAATACAATAAATCTTCACTCGTGTGACTTCAAAGTTTGTGTTTTCATCCACGTCACTATCAATGTGTCTTTAACTTCCCTTTAACTATGCAAAGCTAGATTCAATCTGTTGGTGTTTGAAAATGCTTATGCCAACTAGGGCTGCCAATATGCCTATGATGGATATTAAGGAGTGGTTAATTCCAAATGTGGGCAATCTATAGGCAACTGGACCAACTATAGGGATGGATTTTTCCTCTTCTGCTTCTGGCTCTGTGAAACCAAGGCGGGTACACCTGATCCAATAGTTGTAACTCTAACTAGTAACTATAAATCTGTCCCTTATTTCTTTATTAGATTTTTCAACAGATAAGAACAGTGAGAGAATGCTAAACAAGAACCTATTGTTCATTGATCCTCCATCACTGGTAGGACAATACACAAATGTAAATGAAACTGAAATTACTGGTAATGATTGAGGTTTTTCTTTGTAGAATGTAAACAATCATGCAACACATGTATCAGTACAGGGGATACTAGCTCATGATCAGTGCCTCATCCATTGGGCATCACACCTGAAACATACATGAAATACAAGAACAACTACTAGATTCATCTGAGAAACCAAGCCATAAACACAATCAAACATCTTTTACACTACTTACAAACATCCTTCCTGATTGAACCAAAAGAATCTGTGCTTCACTCAGAGGCTTTTAACCTGATCCTAGATCAAGGCTGAGAGACAAAACACATACACCAGTAACCTAATGCAATGAGTCAGAAAACTCAGAATTCGTCAAGAACAACTGAAGGAGAGATCCAAGAATGAGTAACTGTATTAAGTATATGGGTTCAAATCCCTGCATTACAAACTGATTCAGTGATACTATAGACACAGTGCAACAGATATAGAAGTCTTCTTCTTAATACTGATACAGAAAGTAAAAATGGTTACAACCTGGACTGGAGATACACACTTGCCTTTCAGCCATCCTGTGTCAAGAAAATTCAGCCCGTCTTCTAAATGATCAAAAAATTCCCTTTATAGAAAATAGGGATACACAAAATATCATTTAGGGAAATTTTAGGGTAACACTAGTCAACCCTAAAATTCTTAGAAATATCTAAGATAAATCTGATTCAAAAAACAATCTAGAAACACTTTACAAAATATCTACAATCTTTTCCCAAAATTGACCTCGGATGACACAGTCTGATACTACTCTCACTAACTTTCTCAAAACTGAAAATAAATGCCACCATTGCGTTCCTCGATCCGAGACAATTCCGGTGATATATAATATGTCTATGTTTGGTTAAAAACATGACCCAGGGCGCCATTTTTACAACCATTTTTACAAGCAGACTGTATTAATAAAATATTTGAAATTTCTGAATAGTGCAACTTTATTAAATTCGAAATTCAACATTATGGAGACCCTTGAAATCCGTGGTGGGCCCCAATGTTCCACATGTCATAATCTAATTGGTCCGACCAGCCACCTCATCTCCATGTTGGATTGCCAACACATCCCTTCGCCACATGTCGCTCACCGGTTGGCTAACCTCGGTGAATGTGCAACTACCTGACAGATCACCTTGGGACACGTGTCATCATCTCACTTATCTGCTATGTTAAATAGCGGGCATCTTCAATCTTACGCTTTGGCAACATCTGTTAGATTGGCACGCATCCCAAGGTGACTGACCATCTACCTGTACTCTGCCTTGTCACTACCTCATCACCACTTACCGCCATGTGTCACATTCTGGTTGGTACATAGATCTGCGAGGTGTTTGACTGCATCAGATGAGCCACATCATCATCCTGACACTTGGCACAATCTCGCTGCACCGCGGACATTAACCAGCGAGCAACTTCCTTTGGCACCTTGGCAACTGCCGTCGATCTAGGCACGGATCCCAAGGCATAAGCAGACCTGCACTTCAAACTTTTCATTAAAATATATTTCCTTGGGTGCGTGGGGGCCAGCAATCACGTCAGAATTTATCTCGAGTCGCACATGCATGAATGAGCCCAGAAAGTCCACCTCTTTCATTGCTTTAGAATGCTTGTTGAGTGTTTTTTCTTATAAACACTTCAATATGAAGCCCCAGCATCAATGTGGGACAAATGAACATGGGAAAACCTCTGAAACTCATCCATTTCTCTGCGAAAACCCTCCATTTTGCTCGCTGGGCATTATTGATACATGCTAGACATTTTTAACATGCTGGGCGTTTTCATTTAGATGCTGGCATTTGAATTATTTTCAGCTCTAAGACTGGTCTTCTTTCTTTATATGGTGCTGGTCCTTGTTTATTATCAACACCTGGGCACATTTTTAAACGCTGGAAACCCCTTTTACAAGTGCTGGGGCATTTTTTATGGTGCTGCTATTAAAAAAAACACTGGGCATGAGTTTTTATGCTAAGACTCTTTTAAAAATGCTGCTGGTCTTTCAATTTATGCTGGATCACTTTAATTTGCACTGAGACTTGTTTTTATCAAATGCTGGTCCTTTATTTTGGAACGTTGATCTCTCTTTTTCTAGCGCTGAGCTTTGATTGAAATGCTGGTTATTACCAACACCGGCAATGTTCTTATTTGCTTTGTGAGGTCCCTATTAATAATATCAATTATTAATAGAAGATCTTTGAATGAGCAAACGCCTTCCATCACTCCCCTTTAAGATAAAGTTTCTTTATTATGGTGATGAAACTTTCCCCCTTTCATTAACGCTGAATCATACTGATTATTATGCTGAAACTTGAATTTGATTCAAAACAACAATTCATAATCTCTTCCTCCTTTCTGTGAAACTAGTCGGGTCCAGAGTGGGCCCGACAAATTTTTTTTTTGTTTTTATTCAAATTTTACCCATAACACTCTCAGGCACAAATTTCATGATCTGGGCATCGATCGAAAACACTTGAAACACCATCCGGATCATCCGGCAAACTTTGACTGAACACTGCAAATGGCAATTTTGACCACCCTAGAAAACAAGTCAAAACACTCTTTCGGGTCCCGCCAATTTGCACACTTGAAGATTGTAGTTCATCCTCTGATCTTGCAAAATTTTAGATTTTTCCTCCACCGGGGCATAAGGAATTTTAATCGTGCAAAACGATTAAAATACTTCAGGATAAAATCCAGCTAGGCGTATATTTTGGCAAAAAATGAAATGATGCCTGGGAACTTGAAATTTTAACCAGTGTTAGATCAATATTCATCATAAACAATGCAACTGACGGCACTCAGTTTCGACATCCCAGTGAAAAGATATAACAATTTGAAGTTGACGATCCGCGGAGGTGAGACATGAGACAGTTGAAGACAAATATTTTAATCGTTTTGATTGAATTTGATTGGTATGCGGATGGATTGGTAGAGGTCTGAAACTTTGGCCACATGAAGTATCTGACAAATGCAACAGAGTGCAAAAAGAATTTTGTCAATAGGTGCAACGAGCCACAAATTGCGGGAGGCCAAAATCAGGTGTTTAATTTGAAGACATAGTGAAACTTGCAGACTTGTGTGAATAGCTCCAGGAGATAGCGTTGCAATTATGGCAAATAGATTTGTCAAGAGCTGAAACTCCTGTTGGGACAAGTGTTTGCAACATGCTTCATGACGCAAAAGGAATCAAGGTCATAGGACTCTTTGGCTGGAAGTTATAAGGGGTCAAATAGGGCGACAAATCACTGTCGGCAGAACACAACACACAACTTGCAAAAGTTGCAAACGGAATCACCTTTGAAAACCCATCAAACAGATTGGTACAAGGGTCAAATTTGGAGCATAAGAAGTACTTCATGCCTACAATGTAACGGAGAAAACCATCTGATCAGGAGTGAAACTCGAAAAAAGTTATAAGCATGCAAAGTAGTGTCCTGACAAGCAGTTACACTATTCAATAATGCAATCAGTAGAAATTGCCTACAGAATGGCCCTTGAAAACTGATCAAACGGATTTGTAATAACTTAAAACTTGGAACACATGAACCATTTTCACCATAGATCACAGATCAATAATCAACTTTCATGGATCAATCCTTGGGTAAAAAAAAATATAGGCTTCCAAACAGGGCTCCCGACAAGAAAAGCTCAAAGTGGCAAACTACAACTTTAAGTGAATCTCTCAAAATGGGTACTTACCAAATCAACTCAAACTGAAAACTGAAAGTTGCAAACCACTGAATATGCTGAATGAAGGATGTTCCAGCCATTTAAAGGTTCATATCACTTGATTTCAAATTGACTTCATATCAGGACCCTTCAAAGCAACACATCAAACTGCTCTTCCAAAGTGAAAAGAGCACTTCATTGCAAAAATTCACATAGGGGACCCAAAAATGCCTTCCTCATTTTTGAGTCCCAACACCATCCTGATTAGGAGATATCATCCGAATTCAACAAACCGCTACTCAAGAACACTGCCTGAATATTGCTTCCACCAAAATGCTCATAACTTACATGAATAAATGAATTACTATCTATGCTCTTAACTATAGACATATAACATATCAAAGAGTATATCTTCAATGTTGCATAGCTCCAACTACAATATACCATGTGTGCTAATCAAAACAATGTCTACTTCTCTGTAAGTCTTCGGTAAAACACTATGTTGACATAAATGATGATCATAGTCATGAATGCAACAACAACTGCTACAAAATGGGTGCCAAACACTTTAGCATTCATTCCTAATGATCTCCCCCATTGGCATTGATGACAACATAGATGACAAACATCCAATGTTCCAAAAATCCAATACTGCAACACTGCTTCTTCAAATCCTCTTCATCAATCAAATCTTGCTTCGTTATCCTATTTAGTTCTCTCATATATTTTTTCATGCATACTTCTCCTCCATTGACATAAATTACAGAATTTCCATCACAAAGTCAACAACAACTCAATGTCAAAAGACACTATTCAAAAAATACATTCACAAGAGTTCTCATGACTCAGCTCAGATACACATACTCCCCCATAGAGGAAGTACCAACATCCAGTCCAGGAGAAAGATAGGGCTCATATACTACTAGATGGATGCAACCAACTGTATCATTACTCAAAAGTAGGCTGGGGTATAACCCCAAGCATACCTCTCAAATACTCAAATGTATCCTTAGGAAAAGACTTTGTAAATATATCTGCTATCTATTCCTTTATGCTTATGTACTCCAATCTGACTTCTTTCTCAGCAAATTTCTCTCTTACAACATGATAGTTGATATCTATATGCTTTATCTTAGAATGTAGTATAGGATTCTTAGACATACTGACTATACTAGTGTTGTCACAATGTATAACAATAGGTTCAACAAATTTAATTCCAATATTCTTCAGTATCTGCTTCATCCAAATTATCTGGTTACAATTTTTTCCTACTGCTACATACCCTGCTTCTACTGTGCTCTATGAAATAAAATTCTACTTCTTGCTTAGCCAAGAAACTAATCTTTCTCCAAAGAAAAATGCTCCTCCACTGGTTCTTTTCTTATCATCAACACTGCCTCCCCAATCAGCATCTGTATATGGACATAGGGTAAAAATTTTAGATTTTTCATACCACAATCCATAGTCCATTGTGCCTCTTAAATATCTCAGTATCCTCTTTACTGCTGCATAATATGATTCTCTAGGTTTAGCTTGAAATCTTGCTACCATTCCAATTGAATGTGCTATATCAAGTCTTGTATGTGTCCAATATTGCAATCCTCCAATCATGGATCTGTATTTCTTCTGTTCAACTGTCAGTGTTTCATCTGTGCTAGATAACTTATGTCTGGTCACCATAGGTGTTCCAACAGGTTTACAATCCTCCATTCCAAATATTTTCAATAAATCATTCAAGTACTTTATCTGACTTACAAAGATACCATCATTGTTTTGTGTTAACTGTAATCCCAAAAAGTATTTCATCTCACCAATCATACTCATTTCAAATTTAGTCTTCGTTTCATGAGCAAATTTGTCACTAGCTTCATCTTCTCCTCCATAGATAACATCATCAACAAAAATAACTATGACTAACAATCAATTTTCAATTTCTTTTGTGTACAGATTGCTATCAGTTGTTCCTTTTATAAATCCCAACTTTAACAAATACTTATCCAATCTTGCATACCAAGTTCTAGGTGCTTGCTTTAGTCCATACAAAGCTTTCTTCAATTTACATACCATGTCTCCTTCTTGAGTCAAAGGAAAACCTTCAGGCTGCTCAATGTAGACTTCTTCTTCCAATTCTCCATTTAGAAATGCTGACTTCACATCCATTTGATACACTTCAATTTCTTAAAAGCTCCATATGCCAAAAACATTCTTACTACTTCAATTCTTGCAACAGGTGCAAAAGTTTCTTCATAGTCAATTCCTTCTTGCTGTGAGTATCCCTTACATACCAATATTTCTTTGTTTCTTATTACTTCTCCTTGTTCATACATCTTGTTTCTGAATACCTAGTTAGTTCCAATTACATTCTTGTCTTTAGGTCTAGGGACCAATTCCCATGTCTTGTTCTTTTCTATCTGATCTAGTTCTTCTCTCATAGCATTAATCCAATGTTCATCTTCACAAGATTCATTAGTAGATTTAGGTTCAATTTGAGAAATTAAACATAAATGTACCTTATTCCGAGTCAGAACTCCTCTATCCAAGCTTCCAATAACTTGTTCAACAGGATGATGTCTTGATAAATACCTGTTCAGTGTCATAGTTTCAGATCTTGCTTGAACTGTAGATTCTTCTCTAGATTCCTCTCTGGTTTCTTCAGCATGACTCTCATTCAACAATTTACTGTCAGTCTCATAGAATAATTCAGTAGTTTCAGTGTTAGGTTTAGGATGATCTTCTTCATTAGATTCATAATCAAGCATTCTTTCCTAAATTTTGAACTTTTCATCAAATTTAACATTTGCACTCTCAAAAATAGGTTTAGTTCTCTTATTGTAACATCTATATTCTTTGCTCTTCAAAGAATATCCAAGAAAAATACCTTCATCACTTCTAGGATCAAACTTTCCAATATCATCATCTCTCTTTATATAACATTTGCTTCCAAAAATTCTAAAATACTTAACTGAGGGTGCATGTCCAAACCATAATTCATAAGGTGTCGTATCTGTGTCTGCTCTAATTTGTACTATGTTCATTGTATATACTATTGTATTCACTGTTTCTCTCCAAAAGGTCTTCGTTAAATCATTCTCAAATAATATAGCTCCTGCGTCACTGATCTGTTTCTTCTTTCTGCAATACCATTTTGTTCACATGTTCTAGGGGTTGAAAATTGTCTCTTAATACCACTCACTTCACAAAAAGTGTTAAACTCTCTAGAAGTAAATTCACCACCTCTATCAGATCTCAAACATTTAATCTTCATTCCAGATTCATTCTCAACTTTATTCTTAACAATCTTAAACTTATCAAATGCTTTAGATTTTTCTTTAAGAAATGCAATCCACATCATTCTTGTAAAATCATCAACAAGAATCATAAAATACCATTCTCCATAGAATCCTCTAGTCCTGGTAGGACTGCTCAAGTTTGTATGAAAAATCTCCAAATTCTCTGTCGATGTGAACTTCCTACTAGGAAATGAACTTCTCTTCTGCTTAGCCATTACACATTCTTTGCAAATCATGTTAGTAGGCTTCATAATTTTAGGCAAATCCCTTACTGCAAGTGTAGTACTCACTTTCATAATGTTATCAAAGTTTATATGACAAAACCTTCTATGCCATAACCAATTGTCATCAATCTTAGTAATCAAACATGTCATCTCAGTATGATTCAACTGAAATACATTACCTCTGGTTCTAGATCTAGTTCCAATCAAATTTTCATTTTTATCTTTTATCACACAAGTTTTCTCAGTAAACCAAACTTGATATCCCTTATCAACTAACTGTCCAACACTCAAAAGATTATGTCTCAATCCATCCAAAAAATAAACATCATTAGTATTAGTCTTTCCATCAAGAGTAATAGATCCTATACCTTTAATCAAACAAGGTGCATTGTTTCCAACTCTAACAACTCCTCCATCATAATTGTTAAACTTTATGAACTTTTTCATATCTCCAATCATATGATGTGAACAACCACTGTCTATAATGAATCAACTTTCTTTTCAACTTGGGAAACTAAGGATTTTTCTTCTTTAACATTAGTTTCAAGATTCTCTTCTTTAATTGCTACAAATCCTATTTCATCATTATTCTCAGTATCACTTTCACTTAGAGTTCTTTCTATACTAGCTTTAAGATCTTCATCATTAGCATAATAACATTCCTTAGATCTTCTAGGCTTGAAATTATTTATGTACTTCTTAACTCTATTAGGAAATTTAGATGCAAAATGACCATATTCTTGACAAGTCCAACATTTAAAAATTTTCTTACCATCTGGTTCTCTTTTCACAAGCAAGGCAATACCTTCTTCAATCTTCTTGTCTTCTTCATTTCTAGATCTATTGCTAGCATAATCTCCACTCACACTGGTACTTCTTGACAATGTAGGATGGACACTAAGAGCATTGAATGTTGTCTCCATTCTAGGTAAGTCTCCTAATAACCTCAGGTTCATCTCGGTTGCTTCCAATCTTCCAAGAAGAGTCTCTCTTGTAAAGTTCATAGTACAAGGTATAACTTGTTTAATCATCTGTGTTGTTTTCTTAAATACATGAGTCAATGTCCTCAGAATTTTTTTTATCACTTCATTCTTTTTCTTTGTTCCTCCACAAGATTTTATCCCTGCAACAATTTATGACATTCTACCAATATAGCTTCTAATAGATTCATCTTCCAACATTCTTATATCTTCAAATACACATATCCAATTATGTAATCTAACTCTTTTTCCTTATTCATCACCTTCAAAAGTAGAGTGCAAAGCTTTCCAAATTTCATGAGACTTTTTCAAACATTTTACCTAACTATATTCATTCTCTGGAAGTGCTGTCAAAAGTGCTTCTCTTGCAAGTATGTTACACATGAATAGATCTCTCTCATTATTAGAGCATGTCTCAAGATCATCTTCTTCAATGATAGTCTTATCATTCTTTGTAGTCAACCAATAACCTAATCCTAGACATAGTAGATGTGTCTTCATCTTCTCTTTCCAACTGTCAAAATTTACTCCATCAAACTTAGGGATTTCTTTCCTAAAATTTTCCATGGATCTCCTTAAGTTGTTAAAGTTCTCTATCAAGGACCTACTGCTCTGATACCAATTGTTAGAAAGTAAAGTCCACCAAGATAACTTGGGGTGGGGTGGGGGGGGGGGGGGGGGTTGAATCATTTATTAGATAATTATAACTTTTATCATCTTCAAAAACATTGAACCATATAAGTAATACAATTACCAACCATAAAAAGATATTCATACACAATTACACAATAACACAAGATATGTTGACTAGGGAGCCTCTTGATCAAAGAGTAAACCCCAGTGGGAATGATGCCCACAAAAGATGCACTAATATGAATATTCCTTATGAAAGGATGAACTCTGTTAGGAGTCTTATGAAATACATTTAGTACATATAAATCCCTGTTAGGAGATTTTGAATCCCTGTTAAAAGATTCTAACCCTATTAAGAGTTATAGAAGACAGAAGGACCCACTATTGAAACAGCTTCAGGGTAAGATTACTGAACTCACTGTCCAAATTATCTTTGCATTATTCAAAAAAATAATATGTTACCTCTTCTCTGACTATGCCAAACCACACTCATTGCTACATCATATCTCAATTTTAGATCTCTGTACATCGCATGTCTTCCTTCACAAATTCGCTTTCATACTTAGCTCTTTTCTTCACTTCATGCATACCGCATCACACATCATCACTACTTCTACATTTTATTACATACAATAAGGAAATACATTCCTTCCTTTATACCACACTCAAATAGTTATAAATGAGTCGACATGGAATTACAAAATAAAAGTTTGCACACGCTACACCAAAATTACATAAAACTTTCAGCTTCCAAATACAATAAATCTTCACTCCTGTGACTTCAAATTTTGCACTGTACATCACTATCAATGTGTCTCTATCTTCCCTTTAACTACACAAAGCTAGATTCCATCCCGATTAGGAGATATCATCCGAATTCCACAAACTGCTACTCAAGAACACTGCCTGAATACTGCTTCCACCAAAATGCTCATAACTTACATGAATAAATGAATTACTATCTATGCTCTTAACTATAGACATATAAAATATCAAAGAGTATATCCTCAATGTCACATAGCTCCAACTACAATATACCATGTGCGCTAATCAAAACATTGTCTACTTCTCTGCAAGTCTTTAGTAAAACACTGTGTTGACAACAATGACAATCATAGTCATGAATGCAACAACAACTATTATAGAATGGGTGCCATACACTTTATCATTCATTCCTAACAACTAGGACCCCTAGGAAGTCCCCATGACCCCTTTTCACACATTGGAACCCTCACGTGTGTCCTAAGGGGTCGTAGGACCACTTCAAACACACTTGAGCATTCAAATATGTCAAAAGGGGTCATGGGGACTTTCTAGAGGTCCTAGTATGCTTTAACACATGTTAGGACCCCTAGGAAGTCCCCATGACCCATTTCGACACATTAGAACCCTCAAATGTGTCTTAAGGGGCCGTACAACCCCTTCAAACACACTTGAGCATTCAAATGTGTCAAAAGAGGTCATGGGGACTTCCTAGGGGTCCTATTATGCCTTATCACACGTTAGGACCATAGGAAGTCCCTATGACCTCTTTCGACACATTGAAACCCTCAAATGTGTCCTAAGGGGTTCTACAACCCCTTTGGACACACTTGAGGGTTCAAATGTAATAAAAGGGATGATGGGAACTTCCAAGGGGTCCTAGTATGCCTTATCATGCATTAAAACCCCTAGAAAGTCTCCATGACCCCTTTTGACATGTTTGAACCCTCAAGTGTGTCTGAAGGGATCATAGGACCCCTTCGTACAAACTTGAGCATTCAAATGTGTCAAAAGGGGTCACGGAGAATTCTTACAGGTCCTAGTATGTCTTATCACGTTTTAAGACCCATAGGAAGTCTCCATGACCCCTTTTGACACATTGGAACCCTCAAGTGTGTCCTAAGGGGTCCTACGACCCCTTTGGACACACTTGAGGGTTCAAATGTTGCAAAATGGGACATGGGGACTTCCTAGGGGTCCTAGTGTGTGCTCGAAAAGTGTCACACTTCTATAAATCATTAGATTTGAGAACACTCAAGAATGACGTCTCAAAAAGTGATTCATAGCTCTCTATCCATGGAGTGCATGGGTTTGTATGAGAAGCCCTCAGATTTAGACCTAATTAAATCCCTATGTAAGTACACCATAAAATGAGAGATTCAAAGAGGTATAGCAAGAATGCTAGCCTCCATGATCATCAAGTTATGTATGCTAATGAAAATGGAAACTATCTTAAATGATAACAATGCAAGAAAGAAAGTTAAAAGTATGGAAATAAAGTGCTTATGCAAGATCTAATCTATGGAAACATAAATCTAAGCTATTATGTAAATGTAACATTAAGCTAAATGAGTTGCTATGAAAGCATGAAATAAGAAAGCAAGAAGAGAGAAGTGTTAGCATTCAAGCTCAAGGCTCAAGCTCTTCTCCAAAGTTGCCCTTCAATCCTGCAAAGTAACAATAGCATGAAATCTCTTGTTCTAAATGAGAAGGAGAGGGCTCCTTATATAAGAAATGATGGAGGTTTTTGCATTCTCAAGAGCAATGTGGGATAAATCTCTCAAGAAGTAAAAATAGAGGGAAAACAAGCAGAGAGGGAAAATGATTTTTATTTTATTTTTTATTTTGACTTATTTCCCTCATCACATGGAGAGATTTAAGGGGGGTTTTATTTATTAAATGAGGGATTCTCTTTTAATTAAACAAGATAAGACCTATTTAATTAAAAGAGAGAATATTGATTAAATAAGATAAAGGCATTTAATCAAAGGAGATTTTCATTTAATTAAATGAAATTATTTTATTTAATAGATATTTTATTTTATTAAATAAGCTTATTTTATTTATTTAAGAGAGAATGCTTCTTTTAATTAAATAAAATTGAATTAATTATGATTTGATCAAGGAAATTGATTTGAATGAGAATGTTTGTAAAACATTGATTCAAGAATTTTGATAAATTTGAATAATGGAGGCCTAAAGTCTAGGCGACCATTTTAGGGTGCATACATTTGCCCCTCTTTGGGTAATGTGTGATCATTCTGGGAACACATGTAGCCAAAGAATGAAATTGAAATGTGAGATCGATTTGAGATCACAAAACAACCTAGATGTGTGATCGACGGACAGGAACACATCAAGACAAAGATAAGTTGATTGAAAAAGACAAGGCCAGTACCTCTGAATAGATAATTGTCAAGTCTCAGATAAGAGATAAGAGTCTCAAGAAAGGTTTCCCCAAGCGAAGAAATTTTGATAAAGTTGAATCAAGGATTGAATTTTGATAGGTACTGCCCCTCGTGATCAAAATCGAAATGATATATAGGAGAAACAACAAATTGATAAATTTGATCAAATCAAACTAAAGATAAGGTTCTAGATGTAAGATGAAGGATATAAGAATCAGAGAACCAGGTAGATCATCAAGAAAAATTATGCCCCAAGGCTAAATCAGAAGAAAAGAATTGTGGTGAAAGTGAATGGAAGATAGAAGTTTAGAAGAGGTGAAAAGAAATGGATAGAAGAAAGAGGATGCCTTAAAATCAACCAACTATTTAAGATAGGAAATTTTGATTGAGATCATGAAAGAAGATAAGGAATTGAAGATCAAAACGTGACCATGAATGATTAAAAGTCCAAAAGAAAGATGAAGAAAAACCCTCTCAAACGCATAATGTAGCCTAAAAATGTAGATTAACATGAAGTCTATCAATGCAAGCTACATGAAAATGAAAAAGGTGTACTTGCAATAGAGAAATTATAACATAGGATTTGTGTTCGTCATTCATTAGAGAATGTAAAAGAACTTATTTTCATCATTGGGCCATTAGTAACGGACATCAAAAAAGCACACAATCTTCACTAGTTAAAAAGGTGACTATGAGGATATGAATGTGATTTATATCAGATTGGAATGTAGAAAGATTCTAACATAAGCATCGGGTCAAGATGAATTTGATTTTAGCTTACCCAATTTGATGTAGCAAAACCACTCCCGCATCAAGGCATAAGCGTCAGGATGACCATGAGAATGGTTGTGCAAAAACAGTCAAGGATGATGCCTCAAATCTCTTAAGTGTTTCAAGGGAACAATCAAGAGACACTCAAGAGCTTCAAGACTACACCCACAAGCACAAAGTAAATAAAAATATGCCCCATGCCCCAAGTTCTCTAGCTATGCATCATAGAGTGGCTTATTAGACAAGGACACTCAATGAAAATCAATAATAGTTAGCACACAAAGAAAATATCATGAAATAGCGCAAACATTAAATGTTGTGTTTAACAACTAAGTGTGTTAATTGATACCAAGTTTTGAAGATAATTATCAAATGCTTGCAAGTAGGTTAGAACCATATGACCAGACTAGGTAAGACCAAACTGATAAGTGTTGAAAAACACTCGACGTCAGGGGCCGTGTCATAAAACATAGTTGGGTTAGACAATGGCTATTAGGATGAGACACTGATTGACTATTAATGGATATATACAATGGTCACAAAGACAAGATGCAGAGTGACTGTTAACGGCCATATACAATGGTCACAAGGATGAGATCAAGACATGGATGAATGGTTACCAGCTGTGAACAATGGATAGTGTTATGGATGGCTATATAAGCCAAGGAGAATTCATGAGAGAAGACACAACAAGTGTATCAGAGAAGAAGGCGAATAGAGATAAATCATTAGTACGACAAAGGTAAACGCTAGATAAAATGAGCCAAAGTAGAAGAAGTGAGGGTGGTGGTGAGAAGAGTGTAGATGAAAGATGGGTGAGGCCAAAGCTTACCATAAGACAGTCCCAAATGGATCCAGGCCCTTTGTTGTCACATGCTACGTTGAGGGAACAAATGGAGAATGCGGGTGAGGGAGGTCAAGAGGCCATAACCTAGGAGAAATACGCATCATGGAGACCTAGATATCTGATATTTTCTAGTTTCTTTGAACAAGGTCAACGAGATGATTAGCAATAGAGATTGAATCCTATTGTACATCAACCAGAATGAGAGCCAATTTCCATAGAGCAAGCGATGGTACCAGAGCCAGTAATGTGGCAACAATTTGTAGTGGCAGAAGACTATAATGCGGTGGTTAAAGAGAGAGACACCTTGCAATGGCATCTGGCGATGGAAAAAGAAAGGCCATATCAACTAGAGAGTGAGGTGACATGGTTGCAAGGTATGGTAGATAGGGGATGGGAAGACATTGTCCAAATTGAAGCATCCCGTATGTGAGGATTGATAAAAGTAGAACGGGCTTGAGCAGATTGTGCCAAGGCAGCTTACAATTCATTTTAGAGAAGACTAGAAGTGTCCCGAAAGACCATGACAGTAATTGATGCCATGTCAGAGGAAACACAAGAAAAATTGGCTGATGTGACTAAACAAGTTAGCCATTTGAAAAAACAACTAGAGGAAGTGATTGCGAACAGGGATCAGTGGAGGTTTCTGGCTGAGACTTACTAGGGTGAGAGAGATGTTGCACAGAAGGTAGTAATGCTTCCTAAGGCATCTCAGTTAATGATGGAGACTCTATCAGTGATGAAAGAGTCGGCAAAGGTTGGGCAGGAAGCCACTTACTACAAGGGACTATACCATCAGGTAGTCCTAGTAGATCAGAGGTGAGATGAAGGAATGCTACAAAGGATGACTAGGCTAATCAGAGGTTTTGGTGTTTGACCACCAAGATATGGAAGTGGCAACAAAGGTTCTTCGTCATCGAAACTTGGACAGGCGGAGTAGTGACACAAGTGTCATTTTGTTTTGTTTTTTAATTTTTTCTTTGTTTTTTAATTTGTTTGGCTGGACACATGATGTGTACCAAATGTATTCACCATGATAAATATATAAAAGGAGGATTTGGTGTGTCCAAATTTTGTTATTTTTTATTTTATTATGGGTATATACAATTTGGATGATGCTTTAAGAGAATCCTAATAGATAAAGGAACTAAACTATCACAAATGGCACATGTTCTTTGGTTTTCACCACTAAGGACTTTGCATAATCTTTTTTTTGTATTTTTTTTTTTGTTACCAAGGCGCCTATTTCCAAGTTTTCACCAAGGCACTTTTTCTCTTTTTTTTTTCCTTTTTTATTTTATTTTTCACAATATATCATTTTTTTTTTGAATTTTTTCAGGATCAATAAGTAAGTACAAAGGATGCCCCCAGACAGAATGGGCATCATGGATAGAAATTCTTTAGGTGCAAGACATTGATAGGCTCAGGGAGTTGCTCCCCCTCTTCAGTAGATAGTAAATAAGCACCTATGCCAAAAGCTATTGTAATAATGTAGGGTCCAAGCCAATTAGGTTCAAATTTTCCCTTTTGATCTTTATGTTGTTGGTTGTTAGGATTCTCACGCAAGACAAGATCTCCCACTTTAAATTCTCTAGGGCGAACCTTTTTGTTGAAAGCTTTGGACATACACTTTTGATAAACCCTCATGTGGTCAAATGATGCTTGATGCTTTTCATCTAGAAGTTCTAATTCTTGAAGTCTCATGGTGTGAGAGTCTTCATCTATAACGAGTCCTTTGAGAGAGACTAAGTGAAGGAATCTCAACCTCTAAAGGTAACACTGCTTCAGCGCCATAAGTTAGGGCAAAAGGAGTAACCCCAGTGGGAGTATGAATACTTGTTCTATAGGCCCACAAAGCTGAATTTATTTGTAGATGCCAATCTCTACTATTCTTATGAACTATTCTATGTAAGATTTTGAGAATGGTTTTGTTCGAAGCCTCTTCCTGACCATTTCCTTGCGGGAAGTAAATGGAGGACCAATGCTATTTAATCTTAAATCTTTGACATAGTTGCTTAAGGTCCTTATTTTTAAACTAACCTCCATTGTCAGTGATGATTTCAGAAGGCACTCCATATCGATAGATGATATGGCTCAAGATAAACATAGAAACTATCTTTCCTGAGGCCATAGAAAGAGGAACAACTTCTACCCATTTTGTAACGTAATCAATAGCAGTGATAATAAATTTATGTCCACCTGAGGAGTTGGGATGAATCTACCCAATGAGATCAAAGGCCCATCGCTGAAATGGCCAATGAGATATGGAAGGAATAAGCTCCCTACCTAGAGCATGTATCAGGTGGCCATGTTTTTAGCATTTTTCACATGATTTGGAAAAAGCTACTACATCCATCTACATGGTAGGCCAATAGTACTTCACCCTAAGAAACCTCCTAGCCATGGACAAACCATTAGAATGTCCCCCATAGATGCCCTCGTGGATGTCAACTAGCACTTGATCAGATTCCTCCTTCTCTAAGCACCTAAGAAGTGTCCCATCTAGACCTCTCCTATACAAATCACCAAAGATGAGGGAATGACGAGAGGCATTACGGATAAGGTTTCTTCTTTTAGATCGGTTAAATGTGTCAGGGATGATGCCAATCAAACTAGTTGTGGACAGAATAGAGCTAAACTATAGACAACACTGAGCATAAGAAAAGCATACACCAAGTGGAGTTAAGTTGGAGGCTATGAAGGATTGAATTGATTATTGATCAAAGGTATTTTGAGGTTAGCTTAGATCTAAAAAATCTTTAAATCTTAGTTGTATTTGAATAAGATCATTACTATATCAGTTTAACCATTTTTACAACAAAATCTCTTAACCGAGTGGGACTTAACAGTTTTTTTGTATTTCAATATGACATTCAAAGAATGTTGATTGTTTTCTTGTTGACCCCATAGTGAATGTTGGTCAAGGGAGAACTGTTAGTGATAAATCCTCTAACCAAGTCACACCTTACAGTGTGTTTTTAACCTTTAACAGGCTTGGCTCCTAATCAAGCTCACTTGAGAAGAGTGAATTATTTTGGGTTATTGGTCCAAGGTGGTTTTTCTCTTAATAGGGTTTCCACATTAAAAATCTATGTGTTATGTGTGTATGATGTGTTGAATTTTTATTTTTCTTTATACATTTCATAACTAGATAGATTGGTTAACACAATAGTTAATTTATTGCCAATCAGTAAATGAAAAGAAAGATATTGTTGATATCTTACAGAGTTGATCATTTGGTTGAAAAGTTTGAATATACACATCTGGGAGATTTGAGACTATAGGATAACTGTACTTAATAGATTCCCCTCCCTCTCAGTTATCTAACAATCTTAATTCAAAAAATAATAATCTAACATGAACAATATTATATAAACACACTATTATTGATCTAAATTTATAGGGAAAGTGAGGTGATAATAAAAGATAAATCAATTCACAAGCTACAAACATGATGAATTTTGAAACTATAACAATAACCTTAATGTAAGCTTGAAGTGTCTTAGACAAAGTTGAAAGGTTATTAAATCTATTGCCGTCAGAGTATTTAGAATTTAATTTAATGTAATAATTCATGATTAAAATATGAGAATTTAAAAAATATATATAACCGAACTTATGTAATTTTGTGATATTGTTATCATGATTCAATTGTGTAATTTTGAGTCAGTTGAATCTTGATACCAATATCACAATTTGACTTGCTATAGAAGAATATTCCCTACTTATCAATTATGTCAACTTGTTAAGATAGTTTTAAGAGCTAAAAAAAGGATTTTCTTTTTATTAGTAAGAAATGTTTAAGTGGAAATATTGATTTAGATTTAGTTCAATTAGTTTAGATTCTCTCTTTCACCACATCAAATAGAACTTCTAATAGAATTGAACCGTAGTTGGAACTCTAATTCACCATATCAAATAGAACTTCTAATAGAATTGAACTATAGTTGGAACTCTAATTGGAGATGAAACTCCCGCATAAAGGTAAAAGGTACCTAGAAATGCCAAAAAAACATTTTTATTCCTGAATGTAAAAGGGTTGAAGATAGTGGATAAGAATTTGACAATCACCTCTCAATGATGGGACTGACATAATGTGAAACACTGTAAAGGACTTTCTTCCACTCCTCTATTTTTTCTGAGTTGCCCCCAAACCTTTTTGGGTCAAATGTATAGCCTTCGTTACCATACCGTACAACATCAGTCTTAACATAGCCAAAAATGGGAACAATTTTAGTGCATTTTCCTCTATTTTGCATCAATGACAACTCTTCCAAACACCGGTTGGATTGTGCATACTCCTTTGAAAATATAGGAATATAAAGACAAGCACACTTGATTGCTGCTTCTACTTCTTCATCGCTCAATTTGAACTCCTCTAAATGCAAAAAAACTTTCTGCCCCAATGCACCAACCCCTTCGTAAATAGCTTTTCCCAACAAATGTTTAAAATGATTAATGGATACATCACATCAAAGCTCTTTCATAGGCATCATCGATCCACCACAAGTGAGAATAGATGGCATAAATTATTCAAAATCTTGGTGTCTACTTGAGTTAAAAGTGCAAATTGGATTCAACTAATTACAACTAAGGAAAAACTTCTTCTCTTAATTGACACCCCTATTCAATCTATTTTGAATTCCAAAAAAACTCACTTCCCCATGACACAAATCTTTTCAGGAATAACTCCCGCCACCGTATGTTTGATTTGAGTACCAAGATTGCCACAAACATTATAGACGAGATCTCTAACGGGAATTTTGGATAGGACCTAGCTAAGCTCCCTACAAAATGTACCATTGACCAAATTTCAAAACCTAGAAAATATTGTTCATGAAATTTTCATCATCTGTTCTTCATGATCTGCATATTTTGTGGTCGAAAACCACAAAACATTTGCAAAAAAATTACTGTGTTTTTACGAGTCTGAAAAATAAAAGCTGGACATTTTTTTTGTCTTTGATGCATTTTGTAGGGAGCTTAGCTCATGCCTTTTCAATAAACCGGAATTAGATGTAGATCATACAAATTCTTCAACATATTTGTAGTTGCTTGCATTAAAAGTAGATGCCATGAAACTAATTTAATGTATAAATCTAAGTGAGAATGCATATCAATAAAATAATTTTGAAGTACAATTTTTTAAGTTCAATGACATGCTAAAACACACTTTATTATACTAAATAGTAGAAACATAATATTTGGCCTTATTTTTAACCTATAACTAATTGCATTTGCTTAAAAGTTTGCAACCTCACTTCAAAGAAATCATTTATGTGTTGCTGAATCTATAAGATATATCCATAATGCTCAACATTTTCATTGCATATTAAATCAATTATAATGTTTTGTTCTTCCTTTCACTTGAAAAGTTTTATGTCACAAAGAAAGGAAAACTAAGAGGATGAAAAGTTTTAATCAAAAAGAGCACGCTAAAGAAAACATAATAAGCATTAGATATGGAAAAAGAATAAAATTATCCATAAGAGTTTGGATGGTTAAGGGAAGAAGACGAAGAGATCATGGTTGGAGAAAGCAGTTTTTATTGGTTTATTAGAAAATGACTTGCCTTAGGCTAATAAAAGGTGCAGTCTATTCAGATTGACAAAAATGAATACATTTTAATTAAGGATAACACTAAGGTCATGGTAGCATGTGTGAGCCTGAAGCATTTTATACAAATGATTAAAATCATATGAATATTAAAATTAAATTTTAATATGTAAGGATTGAGAATCTATGTATCATTATTCTGAAAGATGTGAGAGTTTTACAACCAATAGAATCTAGATGTAATGGTTTTTGGATTAAATTATGTTTCTAGTATTTTTGCATCAATGTTTTAGATCACATTCAGTGATCCATTATCATAATGATAGAGAATAATAGAGAGCACAAGGAACAAAAATAGATCATGGATGACTAATATTTTTTCTCCTCCTCCCTATTTTTCTCTATCATTTATATGATAAATTTTTTTAACAATTTTACTACACTATTTTCCTCTTTAAAAATGTTACACATGCTTCTCAAGGGATTACACCATCTTCATCTCATACACATGATTTTGAGAAAATTGAGCTAGCTGCACCATCTACTTCTACTTTCAGTTGTAACTCTGAGCCGGAGAATGAACAAGCTGCACCATCTACTTCTACTTTTACTTGTAACACTGAGCATGAACCAAAGAATCAACAAACATGTGCATTTTAAGGGATCGCACCATCTTCATCCACTTTTAGTAAATCCAAAGTTCCAGAGAGAAAGCTTCCATATGATGTGTTTATTAATCATCGTGGCCCAGAGGTGAAGCACACACTCCCAGCCAGCCTGTATAACACCCTCACTATCATGGGATTGAGGGTTTTTCTTGATAGAGAAGAGCTTGAGTTGGGGGATTTATTTCATGCAGAGATACAAGAGGCAATGCATAGTGCCTCACTTCATATAGCTGTCTTTTCCTAGAATTATGCACAATCCCCATGGTGCTTGGTAGAGCTTTCTTTTATGCTCAAGACAGGCACTCAAATTGTTCTTGTAATCTATCATATCGAGACTGATGTTGCCAAATATACATAATAGGTTATGGTAAAGCATTTTCCCGACATGAAGGAAAGGGTAGATATACCTTGGAAAAGTGTTAGGAGTGGAAGAATGCACTCGGGAATGTTTCATATAATTTCGGCGACATCATTCAAAATGAAGAGTGAGTAAACAAATACCTTGTCTCCAATGCTTACTACCTTTTCTTTTGAAATTATCTTTTGCATTTGTTGGATGTTTCTTGTTTCTTATTTTTCAATACATGCCAAGTGATGTGAATTCCATTTCTTTTTTCTTTTGTTGTATATTTGCTCTATTTCCTTGTTCATTTTTTGCATTCAGGATCTTTCTAGTTTCTCAATATGTTATTTGATTTTTTTGTCCTATTTCATTTTTTCCTTAACCTATAAAAATTTAGTGATGAGGGTAGGTTGCTGAAGAGTGTTGTTAATCATGTTTTAAAATAAATTAAAAATCTGCCATTTGAGGTTGCCAAGCATCCAATTGGACTAGATGAAGCCGTCAAAGATTTTGAAAGGACAACACTTCAATCTGTAGAAAGCCATCGCACTGTCCAAATTGTGGGACTACGGGGAATGGGTGGCTTCGGCAAAACCACTCTTTCCAAATAGATACATAAAAATAAATATACAACTATGGACAAGTCTAGTTTCCTATTAGATGTCAGAGATGCCACTTCCAGAAGTAGATATCATAAAAAATAGAAAAAGATTCTAGAAGATCTTGGTCTCCCATGAGATTCAATTGAGAATATAGAAGAAGGGAAGAGGATTCTTAGTAACCATTTGCAATCTATTTGGGTTCTCATCATCCTCGATGATGTAGATAATGTAGATCAACTAGATGCTCTACTGCCCAAGAGGGACAGTCTTGGATGGGGTAGTCTAATTCTAGTCACTTCAAGAGAATTTGAAGTCCTTCGATCTTGGGGCATCTAATGAATTTACAAAATTAAAGCATTAGATCCAGATCATGCCAAGCAACTCTTTTGTTGGCATGCCTTCTTGCAACCCTCTCCATGTCATGGATTTGAAGATTTTGGTTGAAAAATTCCTAAATGTTTGTGATGGATTACTGGTTGTCTCTAAAATTTTTTGGAGCACAGTTATATGGTATCACCAACAAATATTATTAGAAAATGCAATTGCACAAGATCTCTAAAATTTTACCCGAAGATATCAAAAAGAGATTGAAAGTCAGTTATGATGTCCTAAACTAAGTAGATAGTATGTTGGATATCATTCAAATCATTAAATCTTGTTGGGGCTCCAAATTAATTGATTATATTTATGGAGTTGAACTTTTCTCAAGAAAGGCTATTTGGAAGGATCAATGTGGTTTACCTATTAGTGATGCTGATAAGGTGTGGCTTCAAAATATTTTTCATACAGATCAGTATTCATTATGAAACATGAAGATAAATTGGTATGAGTCCCCTCTCCTAATGGTAATTATTCTATTAAGGCTAGTTATAAAGCTATTCAATAAATAGAATGCCAGACAATGAGTCATAGATCTTTTTCATTTTGCTGGAATAATTCAATTTTGCTGAAGGCAAGGTGTTTTTCTTGGCTAGCATTAAGGAAGAGGGTTTTGACTAGTGATAAATTGGAAAAATTACATATTGCTCAACCTTTTCTCTATGTTTTGTGCAGGGAATATTTTGAGACTATTGATCATTTATTTCTAAGGTGCCCCTTTGCTCAACATTGTTGGCTATCCATTATAAATAAGTTAAGGTTAAAGATGCCATTACAAAATTCATTATGGAATTTATTTCAAAGTTGGTCCACTCCTTATCAGAATTCATTATTTGTGAGCATTTGGAAGTGTACACCTGTTTTAGTTGTATGGTCAATTTGGTAGGAACAAAACAAACGTATTTTTAGAAAAGTTATCACTCCGGTGGATGAGATGGTAGAAGTTATTGTGAAATCTATTTCAGAATTAGTTAATGCCAATATAAAGAACATAAGCAACAATCTTCAATTTACTACATGGGATAACAATATTATTAAGGATTGGGAGGGCCTTTTTGTTCCACCTTTTCTCACTACAAACACTTATGGAAATAAATCAGTTGAAAGAGCATCAATTAAGTGGAAACCATCATCTCGTGGATTTGTGAAGGTTAATTTTGATAGCTCATCGAGAGGTAATTCGTGTGAGTTAGGAATTGATGTCAACATTAGAGATCATCTGGATTTGTTAAAGGATTTTATAGCTTCACCTATCCCTAGGTACGAATAATGTTGTTGAAGCTCATGCCCTTTTGTGTGAACTTTTTCTAGAAAAAAAAATTAAAGTTCAGAAAAATACATGTTGAAGGAGATTCATCTGTGATAATGAATGCATGTATTAATATATCATCTTTCAATTGAAAAATATTGTATGTTCTTAAGCAAGTATGGGCATTTATAGATTCTTTTGAAGAATTCTTTCTCTCTCATATTTATCAAGAAGGTAACATGTAGGCTAATTGATTAGCAAATACGGGCTGCGACAAAGTGACTCTGGACTCAACATGTCATAATTATAACTTAGCAGATTTTCCTAGATTAGAGGATATTGCCAAACGAGAGATAGTT
This sequence comes from Chamaecyparis obtusa, assembly GCA_027943335.1. Taxonomy (NCBI): domain Eukaryota; kingdom Viridiplantae; phylum Streptophyta; class Pinopsida; order Cupressales; family Cupressaceae; genus Chamaecyparis; species Chamaecyparis obtusa. Next base: position 2,153,907 of record BSBK01005284.1, on the reverse strand, counting down.
ACAAACACATTTTAAAAATGATAAGGCCTTGTTAATTAATCATGTTTTATACTAGTTTGAAGCATCGGCATGATCACTGTAATTTTCCGCTTTTCGTCCCAGGCATTTTCCGTATGTTATTAAAGTCTTGTCGGCCACTTCTTATCTTTAACAGTTACTCCCTCCCCTTTTACAAATACTTAGCACTTCACCTCCATAGTAAGACAACATTCATTTCATTTTATTTTTGTCAAAGTTCAGATCTAGCCCCATGGCATCTACTTCTACTTCTAGTTGTAATGCTGGATGTGAACCAGAGAATGAGCATACAAATGCATCTGAAGGAATTGTTTCACCTCCATCTACTTCTCCTACACCCTCGGTGAGAACCCTGTTTTCATCCTGTTTTAGCTGGTTTTCTTTCTTACTTTCTCTTTGTTCAACTCAATCCCATTCTGCGCCTTTTCCATCTACCTCTAGTGCTAGGGTTAGAAATGACTGTGAAGGGGTCGTACCATCTCTTTCCACCACACATGCATTTGAACAAGTTGCACCATCTCCTTCTACTTCTGGTGGATCCGCAATGCCAGAGAGAAAGCTGCCCTATGATATATTTATTAATCATCGTGGCCCTGATGCAAAAAGGACACTCGCCACCGATCTTTATAATACCCTCAATGACATGGGATTGAGGGTTTTTCTTGATTCCCAAGAGCTTGAATTTGGGGATTTCTTGCCTGCAGAAATACAAGAGGTAATGCGCAGGGCTTCCCTTCATATAGCTATACTTTCTCCGAGGTATGCACAATCTCCATGGTGTTTGGCGGAACTTTCGTTTATGCTCAAAACGGGCAATCCAACTGTTCCCATCTTCTACAATGTTCAACCTGATGATGTCCGATACGCAAAAGGAGTATATGGTCATTCATTTTTAGAACACGAAAAGAAAGGTAGGTACACTTCGGAAAAGCTTCAGGAGTGGAAGAACGCGCTCAACATTGTTTCATATAATGATGGTGGCATCATTCGCAATGAAGAGTTGAGTACTAAAAACTGTATCCTCAGCGCTTATCTTTTTACTTTTCATATTCTGCATTTGGTGCATTATTTTTTGTTTCTTAACTTTGAGTACACGTCATGTTAAGCAATGTTTGTTCTGATCTGTTTTGTTGTTCCTCCATATGTTTAGTGACGAGGGGAGTCTGCTCAAGAGAATTATTAATCATGTTTTGAAAGTGATAAAAAAAGTGCCATTTGTGGTTGCCAAACATCCAATTGGTCTGGATGAAGCTGTTAAAGACTTTGAAAGGACAACATTTTAATTTGCAGAAAGCTCCCACTCTGTACAAATTGTGGGAATTTGGGGCATGGGAGGCTCTGGCAAAACCACTCTTGCCAAACAATTCTTTAACATTAAATATTCAACTATGGAAAAGTCTAGTTTTCTCTTTGATATTAGAGAAGCTGCTTCAAAAAGTGTATTACACAATAAACAGAAAAAGCTCTTAGAGGACCTCGGTCTGCATAGTATATCAGTTGACAATATAGAAGAAGGGAAGGGAATTCTCGTCAACCGTTTGAGGTCTGTTCGAGTGCTCATTGTTCTAGATGATGTGGATAATGAAGATCAATTAGATGCTTTAGTGCCTAATAAGGATAGTCTTGGAAGGGGTAGTTTAATTGTAGTTACTACAAGAGAACTTGAAGTCCTTCAACGTTGGGGTATCTCATTAATTTATAAAATGAAATTATTAGATCCACCTCATGCCAAGCAACTATTTTGTTGGCATGCTTTCTTGAAGCCTACTCCACTCCGAGAGTTTGAAGATTTGATCGAAAGCTTTCTAAATGTTTGCAATGGATTACCATTGTCTTTAAAGATTTTTGGAGCACAATTATATGGTAAATCTAGCAAAGATGATTGGAAGACTCAATTGCATAAGATTTCTAGGGTACTCCATAAAGATGTCAAAGATAGATTGAAAATAAGTTATGATGCCTTAGATGATGAAGAGAAGCAAATATTCTTAGATACTGCGTGTTTCTTCATTGGAGAGAAGAAAACTCTAGCAATTGCAGCTTGGGATGGATTACAGTGGAGTGGTCTACATAGTTGTGAAAGACTCTTGAATAAGTGTTTCATTGAACTTGATGATGGTGACTGCATACGAATGCATGATCATTTAAGAGATTTGGGAAGAGAAATTGCAAATCATCAGTCACCATACCGTCTCTGGTCTACCCAACAGATTATTAATGTTGATAGTGAAGCACAGGTAAAAACTTATACTTTGTTTGGTTGTCTTACTTTATCTATTTGTATTTGTTTGATTATAGTCTCCGGTAAGTTCATTGTTAATAAGTTATTGGCTCATTCTTTTTTCCTATTTAAAAGAGAATCTGCATTCGAGGAATAATGGCCACAACATCTGGATGCACAAGCAAGTTTGAGGATTCTCTATGTTCCCAGGGCAGGAAGATCATAGTTAACACTAACAGAGGATATTTCTCACTCACACCCTCTTTGCTTGGATTGAAATTTTTTCATGCTAGAGGAAATTATTTTAATCAAGTCATTGCTGATATATCTAAAGATCTGGTATGGCTTCGCTGGTTTGACATTGGGCATAAGAATTTGGGTTCACTAGGTCCATTGAAAAATTTGAGGGTTTTAGAACTCTATGAAAAAGAGTTCTCGAAACATTTCTTAGAAGAACTGTGGGAGCCTGACAGTAATGTAAGTATCTTCTTTTAAACTCCTTAAAGCTTCATATCAATATTAGTAAATATAACTGTATGTTGTCCATCCATCTCATGGATAATTTGCTGCAGGCTCCAATTCAGTTAAGTGAGTTGGTTATATCTGAGTGCTATAATTTCCAAAGGTTTCCAAAGTCAATAGGATGTCTCAGGGATTTGAAGAAACTAGTTCTTAGAAACAGTTTGTGGAACAACATGAGAAGCCTGCCAGAAGAATTCTGCTCTCTCCAATCATTGGAGCACCTGGAATTATCTGGGTGTCATAAGCTATCATCATTACCCAGCAGTTTTGGCCATCTGAGCAGCTTGAGGCATCTTGATTTGTCCAATTGCGAGGAATTGAAGAGATTGCCAGTCTCTTTTAAGGAGCTCAGACTTCTGCAACACCTCAACTTAAGGGAATGTTCTAAACTTACCTTAGAGTCTAACGTTCTAGAAAATATGATGAAGCTTGAGCACTTGGACCTTTCCAAATGCGAGCAACTGGAAGAGTGGCCTCGTCACATTACAAATCAGTGGTCCTTGAGAGAACTCCATTTAGATGGTATCAGCAGAGTAAGGGAGATACCAATGAACATCAGTCAGCTGAGCAAGTTGCAAGTGATGACAATCGGGAGTGAGTTGCTCGCATGTTTGCCGACATCTCTTGGAGATTTGTCGTCCTTGACTACTCTTGTGATTGACAATTGCCCCAAGCTACAACGTATACCAGAGTCCATGGGAGATCTTAATCTATTGAAGTATTTAGACATATCACATTCAGGATTGCAATCTTTACCAAAATCAGTTAGGCAGCTGAATAATCTTCAAACACTCTCACTACTTGGGTGCCCAATCAGCCAATTGGATCTCCGGGCGTGGTCGTTTGCTTCTTCTCTCTACAACCTCAAGCAAATAAATTTGTCACAAACAGAAGTGTCCAAGATTTCAATCCCTCGGGATTGTTGTCCGGGCCTTGAGACTCTTTTCCTCGACTCTAATAAATGTCTAATGGAGATAGATATTCTACCAAGTACAGTGAGGAATATAAGAGTTACATGTTGTAAAATGGTGAGGAGCATATGGGGTATTGATGGTCTGGTACATATTCAAAGCCTGCTGATAAGAGCGTGCCCGAAGTTAGATGCACTTCCCAGCTTTGCACAATTTTCTTTTCTCCGAGAATTTGAACTCCAAGGCTGCTACAGAGTTAGGAAAATACATGGTCTGGAACATTGCACAGCGTTAGAGGAGTTGACAATAGAAACGAGGTGGAAGGAGGTTGGCATACAAAGGTTGGAGCGCATGGAAAGATTAAGGATTGTGAAACTCACAGCAATCAGTAGATCAGCTGTTGAAGGTTGCATTGAAAGCTTGAAGGTAATGTTAATTTATAAGCATTTAGAATTCTAATTATTTTCAATTGACTGTGCAACGACTGAATGGTGTGCGTGGAATTTGCAGAAATGGCCAGAAGAAATTCTAATATGTACGCGGGCAGTCCTGGATGCGGGTTCATTTGCAAACTTTATCTTTAGATATCTCTCTGTCATCGACTCAACTGGTAACCAGAATATGAGTTCCAATACCCAGGGAACTCTGGTATGTTTTGTTGTGGAATGTCAATCTCCTAAAACGGAGTTTGTTTTATTGGGTGATAATGTACAAATATCTTCAACGGAGTTGGAGGAGGGTAAATGGGCATGGATAGGTCTGTTCTCGCAAGGTTCCAGTTGGCACAAAACAAAGGAGTATCGAGTACGCTCAAAAAATCCGGCATTCTGTGAAGGAGAATTGTGGGAAGTAGTATCATCTCCAATCCCTATAAGAAGTAAAGCTACAACAATCCCACTAAGCTCAATATTCTCACAAAGCCCAAGACGCATAAGCACAATCTCTTCATATGAGGTGGAAATACCATTTGTTATTAGGGGAGAAATGGAGACACTCGTGGAGGCTTTCGAATTCTTATGGAAGACCATACCACATTAATATTGTTAGTTTCTGACAGATTATAGCAGAGGAGAGTACTGTTAAATGATCATTAAACTAACATTTAACAGCCAATCAAAGACTTCAAATTTTGCCTCTGAAAATTCCGTTCCAGTGCAATATTTTAATGGTTGAAGGTGATCATATTTTCTTGATAATAGTGAAACAGATAATTTGTGATATTACTATCAGGATTTTCAATTGTGTAGTTTTTGAGTTAAATTTATTGATTCATGATGAGTAGTGGTTCACAAGAACCCATCTTTCATAAGAATGAATGGAACACTTAGCACTTATTGCATCTAGGTCTGAGAGGTCATCCATCCCAATACTACTCCAGCGCAAGCGCACTTAACTATGGAGTTTTCCCCAAGATTAAGCCCACTTTGCTTCCAAATCTCAGTACTACTTCAGCTCAGGCCCGCTTAACTACGGAGTTTTCCCCAAGGTTAAGCCCACTTTGCTTGCAAACTCTGGGAGGTCACCCATCCCATTACTACTCCAGCTCAAGCACATTTTAATACAGAGTTTCCCTCAAAGTTAAGCCCACTTTGCTTGCAAGGTGTTTCCCCGAAGGTTAAGCCCACTTAGCTTGCAAATGGGGGAAACTCTGTAATTAAGTGTGCTTGAGTTGGAGTAGTACTGAGATGGGTGACCTCCCGTGAAGTCCCGGTGCTTCACCTCTATGAGCATCACCTAGTTGCAATGAATGCTAAGTGTTCCATTTATTCTCATGAGAGATGATTCTTGTGAAACACTACTCATGAAACATAGATCAATGAGTTTGACTCAAAAACCATACAGTTGAATCATGATAGCAATATCACAATTTGAATTGGTGTAGAAAATATCTACTACTTATCAGATAATTTGAATTTCTCACAATTCTCATTTGGCAAGGTATGCTGTCTGCAGATTGTCAGGGAAAAATGCAGATCCCCAAGAAAGAGAAGGCACAGATGCAGTGGAGGTTGTAGAGAGTATTTGCAAAACACGAGCTGCAATAAGGAAAAATTGTCTGACATGTGGCTTAAACGGGTGGGTGAGTCCCTGCATGCTGAGATGGTGTGTACAGGCAACTTATGGACATTTGTTGCTGGACATATAGCAACAAAGCGAGCAGCCAGGATTAAACCATTGACAGAGGAGGTTCTGTTGAAGCACACCATAGATAGGCCCTTCCTTTTCTTTTTCTGTCTCAAACGCATGCGAAAAATTTGAACCCGTTTTTACATAAAGTCAGGGGCAGGCAATTTTATTATTAAATTGTGATTTCCTAAGTCAATAAATTGTTCACAGGTTAAGTGGTGTGAAATTGTGATTCATTTCAAAATTTTCATGGGTTTTGGTACAACATTCCGAATGACCTGGATTTATCTTTAATTTATATTCTTCTGATGAGATTCTTTCCCTGATTCAAATGCTATTCTCCTATTTCTTCCTTTGTTATACAGGTAGCATTCGTACTTTGCCTGTTTGTTTCATTGACTGGTGCTATTCTTAGATCTTATGCAGATGTATGTGGATAAGGGTAAATGGGCGTGAATAGCTCTATTCTCACAAGGTTATTGACGGCATACAACAGAGGAGTATCCAATCGAAGCATTGCTGTCAGAATTCTCTACATTTTATTGAATATCAACCTCATTCATATGAGAAGCAATGGAATCACAAGAATCTCATAATCCTTTCATATGAATGGACGGACTTGTTTTCACGAAAAAGTGGAAAGCTCTATTAGATATTTCATGTTTTTATGCGAGCTTTATCGAATTAATATTGATTTACTGGTATGGTACATTAATGTAAGTGGATCAGCAGAAGCAAAATTTTTTTTTTGTTATGTTATTGTATTGTGCTTCATATTTGAAGAAAGATAATCTTTATATAAATGGTTTTTATATAATTTTATTTAAGTTCCGAATATATAATTAATATTATTTAATATTAAAGTTCATTAGTTAGTGTGGTAGTTAATTGGTGGTGGTGTTATCTTTAAAAAAGTTCAATGGTTTTTTTCATATTTTGAAATATAAGAAAATTTAAATGTTCAATATTAGTATTGTAATATATAAAAATAATTTTTTATAATAAAAATGAAAAATAAAAAACTTAAGAAATGACTTTTTTAATTAAAAAATTAAATATAATATACCAAAGTAATTCTTCATAATTGAAAAATTTAAAAGTTAAATTTTCATTTAAAAATAAAGAAAACTTTATAAATTTGTTTTTATATCAAACTAAAATATGTGTATGTGACATATTTATAATAGTAGTATATTTTGAGTTTGAAATTTTAGTTGTTCACCTCGACTATCTAGTAACCACCTCTCAACATATTAGGTCACTAATTTTGATTAGCAAACACTATAAATTTACATCTTCTCAATAAAATCTAGGCAAAATAAGAGAGATCCTTAAAGGCATAAGATTCAAACTATTATTTGTAGTTGACAAGCACTTCATAGCTACCATATATACTATTGGCAATGTCTATTTACTTTTCAAGTTGTTGAATTATATGCATATTCTTTTATATATTTAAATTCAATATTGAGTCTTTTTAATCTTGTGTGCACCTTGGAAAAGGCTTTAAACACTACCAAATAAAATGATATTATTTAGATAGTATTAGCAATTATATTCTCCTTATTTATCATCTTGCACAATATAAATAATAACTTGAAAGTTTTGATTTACTTTAAAAATTCAAAAATATTACAATAATATTATTATTCTAATATTTAAAAAGGAGCAACAACAACTAAATTAAAAATAATATTATTTATCATCCTTATTTATCATCTTTCATAATATAAAATAAATTTTAAAAATAAAATGTCCTTTTTAAAAATTAAAATATTTAATAATTTTATTAGTTTTTATTTGTAAATTCTCAATTCAGAATTTAATAAATTTTAAAAAGTTAAACTAAATTTTATAGCTTTATAGACTACATTTAAATAGAATGGAGAATGTTGAAAATCAATTATTTTGATAAAGGATAAAAGTCCAAAAATGTTTCATGGTCAAATTGTTACTATAGATTTCATGAAATTCAAATATGTGGCTCTTAATTAGATGAGACTTAGCCTTAATTTTGTCATGGAGTCAATGATAGAGAGATTGGGAAAGCCAAATTACTTCACATGTGTGACTGCATCTGGGATCGCCCGCGCATACTAAAATTTCTTGTTTTGGCCATTTCTGCAAATCCTTTCCATGTTAGCACATTAGGCAATCCACTAACAATTTAAAATGAAAATAATTAAAATTCTAAATGCCTATAGGCTACAATTACCTGCATGCTTTGAATGCGACCTTCAACATCTGATTTATTATTTTCTTTGAGTTGCACTTTTCTCAATCTTTCCATGCGCTTCAAACTTTGTATCCCCACTTCTTCCCACCTCATCTTCTCCAACGCTATGCAATGTTCCAAACCTTGTATTCTCTCAATTCCATAGCAAGCTTGAAGTACAAAGCCACGTAGAGAAGGAAATTGAGCGAAGCTGGGAAGTGTATCCAACTCAGGGCTCCTTACCAAATCTATGTACTTGAGTGTATTTTGTAGGTCTTCTATCTTCTTTAAATTGCCGTTGTCACTAAGTTCAAGAATCTTGAGGCTGGGACAACAGTCTATAGAGATGTTCAGTATCCTCTAGCTCTATCCGCATCAAAGAAGTAAACAATCCTCTTGGACACTTCAATATCTTCTTGGACACTTTAGTATCTTCTAGCTCTATTTGTGTCATGAAACATGAGTCAATGAGTTTGACTCAAAAAAACTACACAGTTGAATTTTGATAGCAATATCATAATTTGACTTGCTGTTGAAAATATCTCCTATTTATCCAAAAACAATCCTGTTCTTAGATCCAATTCGCCGATTGGGCACTTACTTATCTCTAATGTTTGAAGATTAATTAGTTGCCCAACTAATTTTCATAAAGATTTCACTCCTGAATTCCTTAATTTTAAATTCTCTAAGAGATTAAGGCACCATAGAGAGTTAAGTAAACATTCCAACTTGTGACAATTCCTAATTTCAAGAGAAGTCAAGCAACACATATCTCCGAGAGATGTCAGCAGGCTTTTCCACAAGCCCCTATGGATAGTCAACTTTTGCAACTTGCTCAGTTGATCAATGTTAACTGGTAGATCCCTTGAACCATATGTATATATACAAAGGTCTATCAAGGAGCACTGATTTGTGATGTGAGGCAACTCTTCCGATTTCCAACAGCCTCAGAGATCCAAATACTCTAGTTTGATCATGTTCTTGTAATTTAAAACAAGTAGAGAAATAAAATTGAAAATAGAAAAATAAGAACAAAATAAGAGACACAATTTTATAGTGGTTCAACAATTGCCTCAAGCAGGGAATCATTCTAGTATTAAACACTTATACAATAGAGTAAAATGCATGACTGCACACATCTATTTATATATTTGCATACAACCTTCAAGCAAAGATTCATGAGAAGCCAAACAGACGTGTGACTGTTGCGCTTCACATTCCCAAGAATCTCCTTGAAGCCCACCAACACAGCCATGCTCTGCAATATTCCATGCATTTCCAATTATTTCAACAACAATCAGGCCCATTGAACATTTTAATTTTGTGAAACTTTGTTCACGAACACTTCGAATCAGTCTTCTCCAAAATAGATCAAAACTAATAACACTTAGCAACATAACCTTTTTAAACCTCAAAACTGAAAACAATCTTCTCTTTTTGCATGAAATCCATGCCATAATAACCAATAAATGGATCAAATGAGATCCCCAAATCAATGTGCTCCTTATATAGAGCCTCCACGTAAAATGCCACCTCTCCATCTTCCTTGGCTGCCACAATACTAACATTCCTATTGACATCACACAGCTTTTCACCACCTCCATTATACTTGGCAACCTCAAAAAATATAGGCCTGTCGCTTGGCCCAATTCTCTTGGTAGCTTTACCTTCAATTCTACCCGCTCCATCTCGTATGGATTCTTCGGTTTCACATTTTTCCTCCCCAATTCTTAACTCAATAAGAATTATATGGAGCTCAACCAATTCCATCTTCAGCTCTTCGTTTATTCTCTTTTCATAAAACTCTCACTCTTTCACAACTTTCTCGTTTTCCTTCTCCTTACAGGAAATTCTCTCTAAGCATCAACACCTCCTTTTTTAGGGTCACAATTTCTTTATTAAGGTAATCCTCTTGATTCTTTGCCTCTTTGTTCTCTTACTTCTCTTTGCGAATTGCAGCCACAACTGCATCAAGAGTCGAGAAGAAAATAAACCTAGCTTCCTCCTCTGAATCCTTCAACTGTGTCATCAACTTTGTCAATCCATCCCAACAATGAACATGATATATTGGCACCATCTTTGCTCAATACTTCACCATAGCTCTGATACCAGTTGTAATTTAAAATGAGCAGAGAAACAAAACTGTTTAAAAAAAAAATAAGAACAAAACAAGAGACACAATTTTATAGTGGTTCAGTAATACAATACAGTATAGTACATGACTACACACATCCATGTATACATTTGCACACAACCTTCAAGAAAAAATTCATGAGAAGCTAAACAGACGTGTGACCATTGGGCTTCACATTCTCTAATAGTTCTCCATAATGTCTGACTCTAATGTGAGGCTAGAACAATTATATAAGTTGAGGTGTTGCAGGAGTCTGAGCTCTATAAAGTAGTCTGGCAACTTCATCCATTTTATGGAATAGGACAAATCAAGGTACCTCAGATTTCTCAAATTACCAAAGCTTTTGGGCAGTGAACAGAGCTTTGAAGAAGTTAATATCAAATGCTCCAATGATTGAAGAAGACAAAATTCTTCCAGTGGGCTTGTCAGCTCACTCCAATGCTCCATGATAATATTTTTCAAATTCCTATGACGTCCTATTGACTTTGGAAATCTTTGGAATCTAGGGCACCTAGAAATAACCAACTCTCTCAACTGCATAGGAGTTGGCAATAAATTGTCAATGAGATCGATTGGAAACAACCAACAATAAAATTTTTTGAAGTGGATATTCAAAACAACTCGTTAAAATGAGATACTTACATTGTTGTCAGTACTCCATAGTTCTCTTAGCCATCCTTTTGCTTGTCGTGATTTGTTGAGTCCTAAAACCCTTAAAGTTTCCAATGAACTCAATGACAGACAAGCAAAGCCATACTAGATTTCTTGACAGATCATCAAGCACTTGATATTTAAATTCTCCACTAACCTGAAGAATTTTCACTTCAAGAAAAGAGCGTCCTAGGCCACAAGATCCCTTTGAGTTGAGTCTTTCACCAAACAAAAACCATGTCAAGTTGGAGAGGAGTGCCATGCTACAAGATCCTCTATGTGTGCTGAGTGTTCGACCCAGCTTGTGACATGGAGAAAGTTTCTCAATCTTGTTTATGGATTCATCTATTGTGGCAATTAATCCTCATACGACAATTCCCTTTTAATTTCAAACCAAAATGAAATTAAAAAAAAAAATTATTTAAACATGCAGACAAGAATCAAATAAATATAAGTAGACAAAGAAGATTGACAAGCCATTATTTAGTGAGAGAAACAAAGAAACCATTTATCTTGCTTGCACTCAATTATTGACATTTATAAATTGGTTTGTGTGCTGGGGAGACCTTAGACAAAAAGGTGACTGGTTATTTTCTATTTCTCTATCTAAATCTCTTAAGTGGTCATGCATTCTTATCGAGTCATTATCATCAAGGTCAACAAGACACTTATTCAGAAGCTTTTCCCAACTATGAAAACCACTCCAACCTGATGCATCCCAAACTGTAATGACTAGAGATTTATTCTCTCCAATGAAGAAACATGCATTATCTTGGAATGCATACTTCTTTTCATCAGCTAGAGCATCATAACTTATTTTTAGTGTATCCTTAATATCTTTGTCTAGTACTCTCGAAATCTTATGAAATAGTGTCTTCAAATAGTCTTTAATGGAGATACCATATAATTGTGCTCCAAAACCCTTTAGAGACAATGGCAATCCCTTGCAAACATCTAGGAATTCTTCAACCAAATCCGTGAAGTCTTGGAGTGGAGATTTTGCAAGAAAGCATGCCAACAAAAAAGTTGTATGGCATGAGATGGATCCATCGGAGGACCTCAAATTGTCTTGTGGTCACTACAATCAAACTATTCCATCCAAGATTATCCTTTTTGGGCACTAGAGCATCCAATTGGTCTAGGTTATCCACATCATCTAAAACAATGAGCACTTCAACAAATCTCAAATGGCTAGCAAGAATCCCTTTCCTTCTTCTATATTCTCAATTGATATTCCCTGGAGACTAAAGTCCTCTAGAAGCTTTTTCTGTTTATTATGCAATAGACTTTTAGAAGCATCATCTCTAACATCTAATAAAAAAACTAGACTTTTCCATACTTTTATATCTATTGTTATATAAGTGTTTGACAAGAGTGGTCTTGCCGGAGCCACCCATGTACCATATTCCCACAACTTACACATTGTCATGGCTTTTTGTAGATTTTAGTATTGTCCTTTAAAAGTCTTTTAAAATTACATCTAGACCAATTAGGTGCTTGGCAACCTCAAATGGCACATTTTTTATTTCTTTCAGAACACGATTAACAATATTCTTTAGCAGCCTTCCCTCATCTTTGAACATTTATACCAACAACAAAAATAAATACGACACAAAATTCATATAACTTATTGAGAAACTTAAAAGGTCCTGAATGCAGAAGATAAACAATGAAATAGAGAAAATATACAGTGAAAGCAAAAAAAATAGAACATGCATCACATGACGTGTAATGAAAAATAATAAACAAAACACATCCAACATATAGCAAAAATAATAGATGAGGAAAAGTTAAGTGTTGGAGAAAGGGTATTTGTTAAGCCAATAGGCTTATTTTGAAGGAGATACCACTGGTTTGTTCAGACTTTTCGGTAGTCTTACACCAAGAAACAACAAAGCGGTGCTAGGAAATGTGGAAATTAGTTTATCTCTTTGGTATGTTTAATATTTTAGTTTTTCATATCATGTGCCAATCTAAATTAACCTAACGGTCTGTTTTCTATAATTTACCATAAAGCTCTTTTTTCTATATCATATGTGGCAAATATTTCCAAATTAAAAATTTTATTGACATATTCTGTACACATAGCCCTAATCCAACAGGTGTCATTCTTGTTTGCTTGGGAATAAGGTTAGCTTTGGCTCGATACCCTAACTCTTAACTTTCATATAGAAATTGTAATATGTCTGTAAACATGGATAATGACAGATGTTGTTCTATAGACATGCGAAAATGACAGATATTTCTTTGGCCCAGCTTTCTATATACTATTGTCACAAATACATCTCATCTCATAAATTTTTCTTGCGCTATGAGAAAATGGAGTGTGCCAGAAGAAATCTAAGTCATACAATCCTAAGTCTAAAATTGTATTAAGGATTTTCAATGCGAACAAAATGGCGAAGCCATCTATGGACATCCAAAAAGAATTTGGCTTCAGGATTGTTAAATTCAGAGCAATTGAATCAAATCAAGCCTTAATTCAATTTAATTAAAAATCAAAAGTCATAAATTCAATCTAAATCGAGTAAAGCATGATAAATCAATCAATTGTGTAATTAATCTAATTAATTACATAGTTCATTTAAATCAAATCAACCCATTCAAGGGGTACACATGGCTAAAGATATTAATTAAATTCAATTGATTAAATCCTATTTTCCCTCAACCACCAAATGGGAGGAAAATTCAATCAACCAATAGGATTTAAGAAAAGAGCTCACGTGGATCCAGCCTAAATCGAATCTCAATCACTCACTTGGAGAATACATATTGTCCACTCATTTTGTCCTTTGGTCCCAAACTTTGAGGACAAAATATTTAAATGGTCTCCAAAGGTGGAACCATGGACTTAACCCTCACCTAATCATGATCAAATCAACTACACCCCCTACCCTTTCCAAAATATATAAAAGCAAGGTATAAATCACTCAATAATCATCCACAAATCTGAGAATAGCATCAAACTGTTAGGAATAGTCCCAAGAGATAACTGAGGGGGGGGGGGGGGGTGGTGAATTAGTTATCTACAAGATTCAATACTTTATCCAATTAAGCATAGAAGAACATTAAGCACATACACAATAAGATAACACTTAACACAACACCACAATTTTGGTTACGGGGAAACCCAAATAGGTAAAAACCCCGGTGGGAATTAGCACCCACTATAAAATGCACTAGAGTATAATGATCCCTGTTAGAAGATCTTACAACACTGTTAGGAGGTTGATCTTTGCAATGCATGAAGTATAGTGACTTGGTCAAAGGTCAGACCCTGTTAGGAGTCTTTTACAAATAGCCTTGTTAGGGGTGAAGACTCACTGTCCAAGAGCTCACTGCTCAAATGGTGAAGGTGTTGGAAAAATGGTCAGCGCTCCCCTCAGGATTCATGACATGGCTTAACCACTTCCTATGTCTTCTATAAGTCTAGTGGTTGTATTGGGCATTAGCAGGTCAATCTTTTGGTGCAACGACAACCACTACTTGTAACAAGTGGTATCAGAGCTTGGTCACAGGTTTGAATCCCCTCAAGTAATGCTGAGGGGGAGATTATTGGAAAAATGGTCAGCTCTCTCCTCAGGATTTGTGACATGGCTTAACTACCTCCCATGTCTTCTATAAGTCTAGTGGTTGTATTGGGCATTAACAGGTCGATCTTTTGGTGCAACGGAAACCACTACTTGTAAGAGAAGGTTGCAACCTTCTACACAACAGATATACACTATATCTGGATCTTGGTGAATTGGAAAGTAGACCTGATGTCTTGATCAGTTCCAATGAATAGTATACACTCTCTTCTACTTCACATAGATCTTCAACTGATGATTGAATCAACTATATTGTCTCAGTATATCCGCATCTTCAGCTATGCTCTTACAATCATACTTAGCAATCACAACTAACTGGCTATAAGTATTCTTCTCCAAATGATATAATCAAGTCAACCTATTAGAAGCTTCTTGAAATCATAATAGAGAAACAATACAACTCTTCAATAAAATCTCCAATGGCTAAACCAAGCACGCTTCTCAAATGGGACCGCGCAACTTAATATGAGTAGACGCATTGCTTCACACTGTCGGCTCCACCAAATTAATTGAAACTTTATTCTCATGCTGAAATATATTATGTACTCTTAACAAAACATTCTTAACTCATTGCCAAACATGAAACCAAACATGCATATCAAAATGATAAGCGTAACTACTGAAACACTGCACACACTGTCAACTCCATCAAATTAAACTCAGGAAACTATAACTGGCAAATAGAAACATCATAACTCAACTTGTACTACACAAATAACTCTGGATCCATGAACATAGCTTCAAAAACATGTCTACAACACAAATATAAACGTGCAAGGCTCCATCACAACCTTACTATGAATCACATACCGAACTCTACCTATAACATTGTTAGAAACACTGCTGATATAAACAACTGCATGACTATCTGTACTTAGAATCAACCTTTGCACTTATGATATCATGTTGACAAAATATCTAGGAAACATATGCTCAAGGCTCCATATATAAGACTTCAACGGACACTGCTTACCATATGTTGTCATCAATGACAAACATACAATTAACACTGGCTTGCTAGCAAATCTCCAACACAAACCTCTTGCAATTTATAGATAGAAAGGAAAATTTAGAGCTAAATATGTGTAATTGCATTTGGAATTGAACTATTATCTTTCTTTATCATTCATTCTCATTTTAGGACTCTCACTAATGGAAGCTTGTTGAGAGCTTTGCATTAGCATCCCTAAATAGAGGTCCATAGAGTGCTTAATTGTCCTTTATTTGTTAAAATAGCTTACTCTTTGTGGTAATTTAGTTATTATTTTCAGTTATTCACAATACTAACCCTATGAAGGTGCTTTCTTAGCACACAAAATGGTTCCCACCGTGGGGCATTAGGCCTCATAATTTTTGTAAATTCAGAGAAATTGATTATTTTTCTAGCAAATCTTGTTTTTACTCTTTATTTTGCAGATTTTTCAGCATGTTTAAGACATTCTCCAGCGCGTACGCAAGTTTCTCCAACGCATTTAAAGTTTGAAACAATGCTTCTATGGAAATGTTTTTGTGCCTTTACATGGAGTTTTAGTGCATTTAAACCCTTTTGATTATGTCTTCTTTCTTTCAGCGCGTACACCCTGACTCTCCAACGCATTTAATTCACTCTCCAACACGCTTAATACTTTCTTTTAACGCCTTTGCTTAGTTTACTAGCGCTTTCAATTTTTGTTCCTGAGCTTTTAATATTTTTCTACAGTGTGTTTAATTTGTTTAACAACGCTTTCAATCATTTTAATAGCTCTTTTAATAGATTATGTTGCGCTTTCAATTAAATTGAGAATTAGCAGAATTTAACTTGTGGAAAATGATTTCTCTGTGTCTGCAAGATGCTTGGTCATAAGAAAATTAAAAAACCGTAGACCAGATTTAATAGTGAAGGGAAGGCTTTGACCAAACGGATTAAGGAGGAGAACATTGCACACATCAAGCTAGTTTTGGAGGATTCTCAACAAGAAAATGAGATATATGAACAATACTTGAAAGTTCTAGAAGCTTATAAATCAAAGTTCATATCATTAAATTGGATTTACTTGCCTTAAACATTTTTTTGTCAAAATTCAATAAATAAGGCTTGGATTCAAAGTCATTCTTTTTTTTCTTCATTTTGGATGTTTGTGTTGACTAACTTGTTTGAGGAAAATTGAAAAAGAAAAGAACTATCGCCACTAGGTGAGCATAAAAATGAAAAACTCATAAAAAATGCCCCTAGCCTTTGCTAGCTTCGAGTGAAGGTAAGCCTTAAACTTGGTCAATTTTTTCTTAGATTGTAGCCTTGTGATTTTTGCTATAATCTAGTAATCAAAGTAGCTTAAAGGAATAAACCAAACACTAATTATGAACAACCCCTTGTTTGTGGAAGAGAGTAGAAATACTCAATTCCCATTAGTTAGTGGGTTTGGTAATTGAACCTTGTTAATTATGTTTGGGGAATTAAGAAGTAGATAGGGATATGATCTTCACCTTTTGGTGAACCAAACTCCCAAAACCTATCTCTTTATTCTAATTTATTTCATTGAATATGAACATGCTAGATCTATAGTGGGCTCACCTTCTGAGATTTACCTTAATAAGGCCGGTGAGAGGGACAAACTGTTGGTGTTCTTTTTCCCCAAAGATCAGATTGGCATTAGGATTGATAGGGCCAGTGTCACATTCACTCAATACTTCAAATCTAACAAGGAAAAAGGCCAACTGACAAGGATCAAAGAGAGATCCTTCTACACTTTGAGCTCCACATCACTCAGGCGGGTATACCTCATCTGCACACACATACAACTTGAATCACACTATAGGCCTGTAGGTAACTGACTATGGAATGGTTCTCAAACCCCTATAGGTATCCTCTACCTCAATGAAACCAAGATCTCATACAATAGCCCTACTTGCATAGAATGGGTATGAAAACTAGAGACCTACACTAACAACATGAAAGGGAAAGGGTGGAACTGAAAGTAAATGATTTAATGATGGGTTTGATGGGTTCCCTGAGATACCCTAAGTCCCTCATAGACCAGTGCCTTGTCCAATGGGCCACAGAGTCAATTACCCTATTGCAATAGACAACTATGAAACAAGAAGACAAAATACTCAATGTGTTGATGTCTAACATCAATCACACACCATCAACCAAACCTCACTTTAACAACCCACCTGTGTATCCAAGTATGTTATTACCCATCCAAAGGCTTTTAACCCTCCCCTTAAAAGAGACCTATAAATAGATAATACCTTAACCAGCATCCATTGGAAGACAAGCATGACATATCTTTGACACCTCAGCTCATACATACATGGAAATTAATCCTAAACCAGTTATCTCTGTGAAGACAACTCCACTTGCAAACACATGGGAAATGCAAACAGAAAAATCAAACACCCTTGATGTATGATTAATGAATTCAAAATTCAAATGGAGATAGCTTGGTAACAGTAAGAGTAAATTGAATCCTCATACATAAGACAAATCAATTACAATATGTATTATATTCTCTGAACCAACAAAGGAAGAAAGAACACCCTATATGCAAAGAGAAGGAGAAAATCTACAGGAAAAGAACCCTTCATGGAACCAAAATAATAGACCTCCAAAATTGTGGAACCCTTCCAAAATTGAAAATACAGCCATATATACCCCTAGTTATCTTGGAATCCTACACAAGTTAGGATGCAACAAGCTACGGATAACCATGGTAAGGGTTAGGGTTTCCACCCACCAAAACAACTAGAAATAGTCAAAAATTTATTACAAGGGATGAAAACCAGTTGGCCATGCCTAAGAAAGATTTGCACTTATGATAGATCTCTGGGAAAGTATTGCAAATCATGGAAATCTAAATTTGTCAACCTATTTAGCCACTTGTAACATGCCTCAAGCACAAAGAACACAGTACAGACCCCTGCAAATGATCAAGGAACACCCTGGACCACACTACAACCACTGGCACCAACAAACAAGTCAAATCCATCCTCAAAAGAAATTAAAACCAGTCCTTTGTGTCGCTAGAAACGCTCTGTAAATTTGAATTTGAAATACAACAGTCATTTCCAAGGCACCAGCAGCAAATCAGCGGTCGACATTTGAATTTAGGTCAACTTTAAGTCCTGATCATCAGATCTTCATGTTTCCCAGGCTTTATGATTTACCTTTTAAAAAGACCCCTGCCACACTTAGCGAACTGGCGACTAAAGGCTTTCGTCAGTTCGCAAAGAACTTTATCTATCTACCAAATAGTTTTACGATTATGAGAATACACATTCGCTGAATTGCCAGTCAATTTAGAGTACCACCATCTCATTTTGCGAATGAGTGAAAAGCATTGAAATTCATCAGGCCGCTAACCCTATTTGTTAGGACTGCCAAACTTTAGACCTCCACCTGTGCCCGCATTGTGCCACTTGTCACCACCTCATTCGCTGCTCATGCTTGGTCATCACTGACACAGGAGCCACCATAGGCTTTCTATCTTTAGTGAAGATTGATGACTGTCACTACATCGCTGACTTATCCATTGTGCAACTTACCCTTGTGGTGTAACAATAGCCAAGAGATCACATGGTACGTTAACCTCATTACAAACCAGAGGCCCCACTGAAAAATCCACCTCAGCACACCTAGACCAATGAGAACATGCCCAATTCGCTACGTCTGACATTGGGACCACCTCCCTTTCTTCACAGTTATTCCAAATCGACGACCATCACATGATCGCATGGCCTATAAAGATTTCATGCGATCACACGACAACCATAGGATCAAAAGGTCACAAAGATACCGAGCCCACCTGATGACAAGTCCAAGTAATCACTGACATGACCAATAGGAAGGCTCCAATTGTAACACCTGTCAGTGGACCCACAACAATCATCCTGCACACATGGAGAATCGGATGGCTAGCGCATGATCTGAAGGGCTCAAAAGATTCTATGCACTTTTACGCCAACAGTCGATCTAGAATCTTAGTCGATAACACAGAGTGTGACCCCACACTGCCATGTCATCATTTCTCTCGGCCAATCAAAAGCTACCATATCACGTACACGTAGCAGTGGACCCACGTTAGACCCTTCTGAAAAAGGTGAAATTGACAACCGGCGCATGATCTCAAACCTTTGACATATCTCATAAGAACTTACACCCACCGTTGATTTACTGCAAGTGTCAGGACCCTCTGAGAAGCTGAAAACCAGGTCCCACTGACAACTGCCAGCATACCACTTCGTGGACCAATCACATACAACCATCTGTGCTGACATGGCAATCAGGACCCACTGTTTGTCGTCTACCATCGCATCAGACAGTTGTCGCTACACCATGATGCTTAAACAATGAGCATCTCACCTCAGCGGTATAATGACAGCCGTGAGATCTTACAGTACTTTAATCTATCGTAGACCTTGAAGATGGGTCTGCCGAGATAGGTGGTACCTTGTCACATGTTCGCAAAGGGGAAAAATATTCCTTGCGAACATGTGACAACCACAATTTTTCAAAGGGTTGAAACATAGGAAAAACTACAAGGGGCTTAGGAAAAATTAACGCCGAAAGACTTAGGAACTTAGGGAAATATTAAAGGGGAACCTTGACGTAAAACCTAACCACATAGCAAGTGAGGGGACATAACATTTAAGCACATGGGCTATTGAGATTTTAAATGACCCGATAAAGTAACACAAAATTAGAACAGGGCCAAACGACTTAGGGTTTTCACACCAATGGCTATATTTTGAAATTTGACTAGGGTTTCTAGGCCAGAGGCCAGGAAAAACACTACAGGGATCAGGGGAAAAGACCAGGAGCCATGAAAAATTTTCAGGGTGCTAACAGTGGCTCTGTCTGGGGATGCATGCCTCCTACAGGCATAACAAGGATTTAGATCTCTGGGAAAAGAAAACCACCCACAGAACAAAAATAAGGGACCTCAAAAACTGGCAACCGAACTAGGGAAAAACACACAATAGGAAAGGGAAAGATATTTACTAAGATTTACAAAAATTTTACAACTTTACTCAATGGCCCTAGGCCACCAAAAGAAAACCAGTGACCCTCCTGAATCAAAAATCTGATTTTCATCTACATATGTGGCCAGACACCTAAAATTATCCTAATCACCCTACTACTAACATATGTGAATTTTCATGGGCTAAAGAATAAAACTATAATGATCACTACCGATGTTCTTCTAGTCATAACTATTACATTCATACTCATATTCCAAGAAGTAAGGAACATCATTTACTTCTTCATGATGACTGGAAAAAATAAAAATTTCATCTAGTAATGCATCAGAAAATAAAACATATGGAACATCATGCATTACAACATAAGTACCTAGCTGAAAAGGACATAAGTCCTTCGAGTCACCTTCACACACTGCCTCAACCACTGAACAACTTGGTTCCTCCCTGATATCTCCATGAACTAGATCATGAACCAAGTGAAGGTCCTCATCAAAACTTTTGTGACAGGTGAACACTGCATCATCATTTTCACCAAAAGAAGTTTTGTCCCAACTATTGAAGACTAAGTCCTCAACACTGTCACCATCACTGTCATATTTAGCAAAAGAAGGAAAAGGGTTTGAACAAGAAATTTGTTCATCAATAGAATTCTTATGACAGGAGAACACATTGCCATGACCTTCAACTTCTTCTTTTGTAGAGTCATCACATGAGGGGAATTCGGGTATACATGAGTCATTCTGATCACTTTGAACACTGGCCTCATTATCAGTGTCCAAGAATATATCACAGGGAAGTTGCAAATCAAAGTCCAAAATAGGTGCATACCTTTGGAATTCTTCAACCAAGAGTGTTGAAATATTTTCACTAGTCAATGGACTTTGGGCTTCATTATCATCTTCCTCAGCTTCACCCCTATTGCAAACATCTTCCCTATCTAAAACAAGGACTGACAACACTGGCATCAAATAATTTTTTGTAAAGAATTCTATGCAGGAATCATCATTTGCATCATATTCAATATTTTCCTCTTCACACAAAACATCATCAAACCAGGACAAGAAGCAAGAATCCTGATATTGAAAAGAAGAAAAATTTGCTGGCAAAATGGAAATGTTATCAATCTCAGATTCATCTTCAGCATTCTCATATGCACTGACCTCAAAATCAGCCTCATAGTCAACACTTTCTGCATAATGAGAATCAACATCAGAACAACTGGTTTCTTCATGATCAACATGAAGAGAAGCCAATGCCCTCAACCTCTTGTCCCCCATTAACTGCCAGTTCTCATCATTTAAGGACATAATCCCAAGTGCATCCTCAAGCCCAAGTTTATCATCACTAAGTATCCAATCTCTGACACATATATAATACTCTTCCCACAATGCATTTGACCAACTAGTTGAGTCATGAAAACAAAGATCCAAGAATAAACCAATGAACTCAGATTCTGAAAACTCAACATCATTAGGAAGCTCATTATATACATCCCAAAATCTATCATAGAAAAGAGATATGGATAGATCCTTTCTACATCCTACTTTCAATCTCATCAATGACATGCAATCCCTAAGGATGCCTTGCTCAAGGAATGAAAGCTCCTCATCAAGCTTTCCCATCAGACTTAATGCAATACTTCCATGCAATTTTGTAGAGATGCAACTGAAAACTTGAAGTATGCAAACCTCTACTCACACCTTATCCTTTTCTTAGTTCTTGATCACTTAATAAGGAAACATCTAGACCTTGAAAAGTACTTGAGAGTTTGTAGTAGAAGACTTCGTTGATTGGAAGGTAGGGCAGATCTAGAGCTCACCCTAAAGCTCCATCAGATTCTTTGCTGTGTAGAGTCGCCACCTCCTTGAAGAGGAAAATTTTTGTAATTGTTCTTGTTTCTTCTTCCAATCAACACCAAACTCCACCAAGTAAGCATGCACTATTTATCAGAAAATGCACTGATCAAATAGAGAAATCAGACCCGCCACTCAACACGTAGTGAGAAGATTTTAGCAAATGCTTTGTTTGTTTATCTGACTCTATTCTAGACTCTCCCCAGCAAAGTCACCATCTTGTTGGTGTTCTTTTTATCCAAAGGTCAGATTGACATTAGGTTTGACAGGGCTAGTGTCACATTCACTCAATACTTCAAATATGACAAGGAAAAAGGCCAATTGACAAGGATCAAAGAGAGATCCTTCTACACTTTGAGCTCCACATCATTCAGGTGGGTATACCCCATCTATACACACATACAACTTGAATCACACTATAGGCCTGCAGGTAACTGACTATGGAATGGTTTTGAAACCCCTATAGGTATCCTATACCTCAATGAAACCAAGATTTCATGCAATAGCCCTACTTGCATAGAATGGGTATGAAAACCAGAGACCTACACTAACAACATAAAAGGGAAAGGGTGGAACTAAAAGTAAATGATTTAATGATGCATTTGATGGGTTCCCTAAGATACCCTAAGTCCCTCATAGACCAGTGCCTTGTCTAATGGGCCACAGAGTCAAATACCCTATTGCAATAGACATCTATGAAACAAGAAGACAAAATACTTAATGTGTTGATGCCTAACATCAATCACACACCATCAACCAAACCTCACTTTAACAACCCACCTGTGTATCCAAGTATGTTATTACCCATCTAAAGGCTTTTAACCCTCCCCTTAAAAGAGACCTATAAACAGATAATACATTAACCAGCATCCACTAGAAGACACGCATGACATATCTTTGACACCTCAACTCATACATACATGGAAACTAATCCTAAACCAGTTATCTCTGCAAAGATAACACCACTTGCAAACACATGGAAAATGCAAACAGAAAAATCAAACACCCTTGATGTATGATTAATGAATTCAAAATTCAAATGGAGATAGCTTGGTAACAGTAAGAATAAATTGAATCCTCATACATAAGACAAATCAATTACAATATGTATTATATTCTCTGAACCAACAAAAGAAGAAAGAACACCCTATATGCAAAGAGAAGGAGAAAATCTACAGGAAAAGGACCCTTCATGGAACCAGAATAATGGACCTCCAAAATTGTGGAACCCTTCCAAAATTGAAAATATAGCCATATATACCCCTGGTTATCTTGGAATCCTACACAAGTTAGGATGCAACAAGCTACAGATAACCATGGTAAGGGTTAGGGTTTCCACCCACCAAAACAACTAGAAACAGTCAAAAATTTATTACAGTGGATGAAAACTAGTCGGCCATGCCTAAGAAAGATTTGGACTTATGATAGATCTCTAGGAAAGTACTGCAAATCATGGAAATCTAAATTTGTCAACCTGTTTGGCCACCTGCAAGACTCCTCAAGCACAAAGAACATAGTACAGACCCTTGCAAACGATCAAGGAACACCCTGGACCACACTGTAACCACTGACGCCACCAAACAAATCAAATTCGGCCTCAAAAGCAATTAAAACCAGTCCTTTTTGTCACTAGAAACCCTCTGCAAATTTGAATTTGAAATACAATGGTCATTTCCAAGGAGCCAATAGTGAATCGGTGGTCAACATTTGAATTTAGGTCAACTTTAAGTCCTGACCGTCAGATCTTGATGTTTCCTGGGCTTTATGATTTACCTTTTAAAAAGACCCCTTGCCACACTTAGCGAATTAGCGACTGAAGGCTTTCGTCAGTTCGCAAAGAACTTTATCTATCTGCCAAATAGTTTAGCAATTATGTGAATACACATTCGCTGAATCACCAGTCAATTTAGAGTACTGCCATATCATTTCACAAATGAGCGAAAAACATTGAAATTCATCGAGTCGCTAACCCTATTTGTCAGGACCGCCAAACTTTAGACCTTCGCCTAGGCCTGCATTATGTCACCTATCACAACCTCATTCACTACTCATGCTTTGTCATCACTGACACAGGACCCACTATAGGCTCTCCATCTTTAGTGAAGATCGACGACTGTCGCTACACCGCTGACTTATCCATCGTGCAACTTACCCTTGCGGTGTAATGACAGCCAAGAGATCATGCGACATGTTAACCTCTTTACAAACTGGTGGCCCCATTGAAAAATCCACCTCAGCACACGTGGACCAATGAGAACACGCCCAATCCACTACGTCTGACACCAAGACTACCTCCCTTTCTTCACAATTATTCCAAATCGATGGCCATCATATGATCGCATGGCCTATAAAGATTCCATGCAATCACATGACAACCACAAGATCAAAAGGTCACAGAGATACCGAGCCCACCTAACAACAAGTCCAACTAATCACTAACACAACCAATAGGAAGGCTCCAATTGTAACACCTGTCAGTGGACCCACAATAGTCATCTTGCACACATGGAGAATCGGACGGCTGGTGCATGATCTAAAGGGCTCAAAAGATTCTATGTGCTTATATGCCAACCGTCGATCTGGAATCTTAGCTGATAACATAGAGCGTGACGCCACCCTGCCATGTCATCATTTCTCTCAGCCAATCAAAAGCTGCCATATCATGTACACGTAGCAGTGGACCTGCCTCGAACCCTTCTGAAAAAGGTGAAATCGACGACCGATGCGTGATCTCAAACCTCTAACATATCTCATAAGAACTTACACCTTTCGTTGATTTACTGCAAGTGTCAAGACCCTCTGACAAGCCAGAAACTAGGTCCCACTGACAACTACCAGCATACCACTTTGTGGACCAATCACATACTGCCATCTGTGCTGACATGGTAATCAGGACCCACCATCTCTCATCTACCATCGCATCAGATGATTGTCACTACACTGCGATGCTTAAATAATGAGCATCTCACCTCAGCGGTATAACAACAACCGTGAGATCTTGTAGTACTTTAATCTATCGCAGACCTTGAAGATAGGCCCGCCAGGACAGGTGGCACCTTGTCGCATGTTCGCAAAGGGGAAAAGGATTCCTTGCAAACATACGACAACCACAAGTTTTCAAAGGGTTGAAACATAGGGAAAACTGCGGGGGACGTAGGAAAAATTAATGCCGAAAGACTTAGGAACTTAGGGAAATATTAAAGGGGAACCTCGACATAAAACCTAACCACATAGCAAGCGAGGGGACATAACATTAAAGCACATGGGCTATTGGGATTTTAAGTGACCCGATAAAGTAACACAAAATTAGAATAGGGCCAAATGACTTAGGGTTTTCACACCAACAGCTATATTTTGAAATTTGATAAGGGTTTCTAGGCCAGAGGCCAGGAAGAACACTGCACGGACCAGGGGAAAAGACTAGGAGCCATGAAATTTTTTTAGGGTGCTAACACAACCCAAAGTGGGATACATTTTCTTTTGCTGCAAAAATCCAACCCACTCTAAAATAAAATGCATGCATCCTTAATGGGGTGTGTGACAAAATGATATTAATCTTTCGAACTTCCTCAAGTAGTCCTTTGGGATTGCACAAAACATTGACATATCGGTGGTGGGAAGCCTCCTAATTTTGGAGGATGAAAACTTAATGTCCATTTTGAATGGAATCTTGATTAAATACCTTGTTAAAAAGGAAAAGCCTACCTTGTAGAACCATGTTTACAAACTAAATTGTGAACTAGGTAGCTTGCTTGGAGTATCTTTTTGTGCAAAAACCCATGATAACGTCCTTAAAAATTCAAACACCTTTTTGTGTAGAGGGCTAAAAAAAAAAAGTGTATTTGTGATTTCTTTGTTTGAATAATACATACAATGAGTAAGAGATATCCATTTGAAAATTCATCTTATATTTTTAAATCTCTTCATAAAAACAAACAATTACCAAATTGGGGAAAACAATTCAAAATAAAACCTTGTTGGATGTCAGTAACTACACGTTCACATAGACTCAAAATATCTTTACAAGAAGATGACACTTGCATTGGAAGAGAGGTCCCCAAATTTGAATCCCAAAATTTCTTCAAAAATCACAACCAAGGGGATAGTCTCCCAAATCTATTTGAGAAGAGAATTGAACCAATGGATAGAAACTCCACATTTTATGATTATCATCATGGAGGAAACAATCACAATATCAATAATGCTAACCAAGGGCCTAAGGAAACACTTGAAGAAAGAGCTAATAGAGTGGCTCAAGACAATGAATTTCTTGAAGTCATGGATAAGTTAATAGATAGAGATAGGGAAAGGTTTTTCCTAAACTTAGCCCAAGCAGGGGTAAAATTTCCACACGATTATGATGTTGATCAATTAAAGAAAGACAAAGAAGATGACAATCCGATGAGTGTGATGACTAAACAATTGAAAATATTCCAAGCACAGATTGATCTAATGAAAAAGGCCGCTAAACCTAAGCCATTCTCTATTGAGGCCTTGTGCCTATTTCCCTTTGACACAAGCTTGGTTATGGTACCCTTTCCGATAAATGTAGTCTTTACTAAGTACAACAAATACATGGGTAAATCAGACCCACAAGATCACCTTAGAGAGTTTTGCACTCTAAGCGTCGAATTTATGCATTATACAACATACCTAATGAGACTTTTTTCAAAAAGTTTTGGAGGTCAAGCCATGGAATGGTTCTCCAAGCTTCTGCAAGGGATAAAGACATTCGAGGAATTAGCCTCCAAATTTGTAACCCATTATTCTTACAACATCGAACATGAGATTACCATTCTCAACCTATGTGACACTAAGCAAAAAGATGGTGAATCTTTCCTAGGGTTCCTTCAAAGGTGGAGAATATTTTTTGCAAGATATCCATGAAGTATCCCCGAAATGGAGAAAATGGAAATATTTATGAGTAATTTAAATGTGGAGATGAACTATAGGCTCCAACTTCAATGTCCCCCTACTTTTGAAAAACTTATTGAAAATGGGATCAGAATTGAAGATGTGTTGGTTAAGAGGGGAGAGATAAAATTATTCAAAGATAATAAACCCTATACCAATACTAATAAAAATCATTTTGTATCTAATTATAACAATAATAAAGAAACTAACAATCACAAGGACAAACCAAGATTATGCTTGAAAAACACTAATAAAAATCTTGTCAATGATGGAGTTGTGGAAGCCCACAACTTCAAGGTTGCCCCCTTTAATTTATCAAGTGGGGAAAATTTGACATATAATGTAAATTAGAAAAACAAAACCCCCTTCAATAATACCAATTCTCTAGGAACGAATTTTATGTATAGTTTGATTAGTTGTAGAATTCCAAGTTCAGTTAGAGGCATCAATTTTAAGGAGAGATTTTAGGTACAGGCTTTTGAACAAGCACTAATTTAACTAATCATGACATTTCTTATGCTTTGCAGTCTCGTTGGGATATTTTGAAAATCCATTCAAGAAAAATGAGCTTGATGTGTGGCATTAATCTAAAAAAAATTGCAGAAAAGATGAATGGTGCATCTAGTGTGGAGATTAAGGTATAGTCAGCTCTTGTTCTGTGTTCAAGAAGTTCAGTTATATTGTGTGTTCACTCACAATATACATAAATAAATACTAATAATTGTTTTTAGTTAATGTTTATTTCTTCTTGTTTATGTTCATTTATTTATGTTTATGTTTATTAACATAAACGTAAATAAATTTATAATTTGTTTTTGTTTATGTTTTATTTTCATTTATGTAAATTTATTTTTGGTCTTGCTTATTTATTTATGTTTATTTATTTGTGCTTAAGTTTACAAAATATATATATATATATATATATATATATATATATATATATATATATATATATATATATATATATATATATATATATATATATATATATTTATATCATTTTTTTCTGTTTTATGTCAATTTACTTTTGCCCTATATCATTTTTATATTTTCTCTTGTTATCTCATTGGGAATGATGTCTTTCCCCCCCTTCTCTAATTGTCATTGGTTGTAGGTCTTGTCATTATGGATCTATGTGCACAGGTGTCTTCTCTCTCCCCTCTTCCTCTCTCCCTCTTCTTTTTATTGTATGCCAAATCTGCAACATATCATTTGATGTTTCTTTTCTCTCTAGCAACATCCTGATGATGGATCATGTAGTATGATCCGAAACATTGATGGTTAAAAAAATGCTACACAATTGAATCCATAAACTAATACTCGCATATTATGTGTTTTTTTTGCATAGAAGCAGGAATGCTTGCACTAGGAGAAAGACGGGTGCACTGCGAGATGGACTATCTCCACCGCTACTAGTATATCAGAGGATGTTTTCATGCTAGAAGGAAACTTATTATTTACTATTTCTGATATGAATAACATTTGTTGCATATTTTTTTTAACTTTTATTGAGTATTAGCATGCCTAAAGAAATCAACATCATTGTCTTGAATGGGTTCCTTAGTCTTTTGACTTTGTGTAATGCATCATCTTTAACTATTGATTGCATCAAGCAATGAAAATGCATTCCAGAGGACAAGTTATTTGAAATACTTATTTGAGATTGGGTTTGTTTTTGTTAAGCATTTGTGTTGTTATTAATCCACAACTGTAATTGAGAGTGGGCTATGAAAAAGATAGATCAGGAATGTATGTTAGAAGTGTTGGTTTTATTCTACTTTTGTAAGATTATGAAGCTCTAGCCACATGAGGAGGTGGAAGACAAGATTTTTAGGACCCCTCATGTTATTTAATTGAGAACATGGAATATTATTTTAAGGTAGCAGACCTGGTTAAACTCAAATTGATTTGGACAAAGTTCAAATGTAAATGGGACATGAAACACTTGGCTGTGATAGTCGTGAAGATTTAAATTTAATATTTCTTGGAGAATCATTTAAAATAAAATGACATTGAAGTTATTCAGGGGTTTTCACAATATTTTAACTACATAAAATTTTAAACTTTACAATATTACGAATAGTCTTAATACAAATATAAACTGACATGGACAATATTAGATAAACACACTATTATTGATCTACATTTATAGGGAAAGCCATGTGATAATAAAAGATAAATCAATTCACAAGCTAGGAACATGAAGCTTGAAGTGTCTTAGACAAAGTTAAAAGGTTATTAAATCTATTGCTGGTAGAGTATTTACAATTTTATTTAATAATTTATGATTAAAATATGAGAATTAAAAAAAATATATAACAAAACTTATGTAATCTTGTGATATTGTCATCATGATTCAACTGTGTAATGTTTGTGTAATTTTTCTCCGAATTATGCACAATCCTCGTGGTGTTTGGCAGAGCTTGCTTTTATGCTCAAGATAGGTACTCAAATTGTTCCTATTTTTTATCATGTTGAGACTAATGTTGTCCGTTATGCAATTATGGACAAGTCTACTTTATTGTTAGATGTTATTATTAGATGTTAGAGATGCTGCTTCCAGAAGAAAATTGCATAAGAAGCAAAAAAAAACTTCGAGAGGACCTCCGTCTCCAAGGAGTATCCATTGAGAATATAGAAGAAGGAAAGAGGATTCTTAGCAGCCATTTGCAATCCATTTGGGTGCTCATCATTCTGGATGATGTAGATAATGTGGATGAATTGGATGCTTTGGTGCCCAAGAGGGACAGTCTTGGATGGGGTAGTTTGATTGTAGTCACATCAAGAGAATTTGAAGTCCTTCCATCTTGGGACATCTCATCAATCTATAAAATGAAAGCATTGGATCCAAATCATGCCAAGCAGCTCTTTTGTTGGCACGTGTTTTTACAACCCTCTCCACATCAAGGATTTGAAAATTTGGTTGAAAACCTCCTAAATGTTTGTGAAGTCTTACCACTGTCTCTTAAAGTTTTTGGAGCACAGCTATAGTATATCTCCAACAAAAATTATTGGAAAATTCAATTGCACAAGATCTTTAGAATTTTACTTAAAGATCTCAAAAATTATTGGAAAGCCAAAAAGACAAAGTGGACCAAAAAGTAGGGTTTCTACATTTTAAATGGGGCGATGTGTGAAAAGGTCACAAGTATCAGTCCTAGTTAAATTTTTAATCGTTGTTAGCCTTAATGAAATCCCAAATTGACTTGGGCAATTTTTTAAGGTAATAGCGACGTGAAATGCTTGGCTATGATAATTGTGAAGATTTAAATTTAATATTTCATGGAGAACCATTTAAATAAAATGACATGGAAGTTTTAAGATGTTTCACTATATTATGCTTACAAATGAAAATTTAAAATTTACAATATTACGAAGTCTTCATGCAAAAATGACTTGACATGGATAAATATTATATAAACACGCTATTATTGATGTACATTTACAAGAAAAGAAAGGTGATATTAAAAGATAGATTAATTTATAAGCTACAAACATGATGAAGTTTGAAAACCAAAACAATAACCTTAATGTAAGCCTGTAAGTCTACACTATATTAGACTATCTTAGACAAAGTTGAACGGTTATCAAATCCATTGTTGTAGAGTATTTATATTTTAATTTAATAAGTCATTATTAAAATATTAAAATTTTAAAAAATTATATTAAAAGTCTTATGTAAAATTGCTTTTGATTAAGTAAAATAGGTTTTACAAGGTGCCTAAAACCCACAATCAAAAAAGAGAGACAATCAACAAAGAGAAAACATAGCTAAGCTAAACAGTCTAGAAGCAGGCCACAAGTCGGCCAAGGGCAAAGAAGCCTCAGCAAAACAGAGTTGGTCAGGTATTAATGACTCCCTTAATGCTTTGGAGTCTTTCCTTTTCAATGATGTTCTTCGCTTCACTTGGGATATCTTCACCTTGTTGCCAAGTCATCTTGGCATCCTTCGTGACAGATAGATTGATGAACCAATTGGTAGCATTGTTGCCTTCTCTATACACATGAGAGATGTGCACCTTGTCAAAAGAATTGAGGATAGCATGAGTTTCTGTGATGATGTTGGATATAGACCAGGAGGGGGGGTTAGTGTGGTTTAAGCAATTGATAATGTTCATTGAGTCTCCTTCGAGCCAGAGCATCTTCACCCCCAATTTCCTTGGAAAGTTTGGTGACTTGGAGGGCCGCACAAGCCTCAGCAAAGTGGTTGGATTGAGTGCCCAGAGGTAAGATGACAACCGCAAGTCCAGAACCAAAATAGTTTCTAATAATACCTCTGCTTCCAACAAGGCTAGGGTTCCCTTTGGTAGCTCCATTAAAGTTGGCTTTCTCCCATCCAGTTGGGGGGAAACTCCAAATGCAATTTAATCTTTTCTCTTGGGTCACGACCTGAGTCCTTCCTACAAGATTGTTAGTTTTCCCATAATAGAAAAGTTTTTCCTTTACAACATGTTGGATTTTATCAAAGATGATTTTGGGAGGAGAGGAGTAGTCACAAAAAATGTGGTTGTTACGCTCTTTCTAAACTCCCCAATAGAGGTGAGGAAGGATCCAAATACAGTAGGTCCAGAAGTCCAGATTAAACATCTTAAAGGTTGATTGAGAGAAAACAACTTGGAAAGATAGGGGGAAGCACCAAGTTAAGTTCAGAGCTAAAAAAAGATGTTTCCAACTATTACTGACAAAATAGCAGTGAATAAATAAGTGATCCACTGATTCTTTCTAGCATTTACAGAGAATGCACCTATTGGGAAACTGGAATCCATGGTTGGTGATATTGTCAATAGTGAGGATTCGATTCTAGAGAAGAATCCAGAAATAAACATTAATTTTGGGCATGAGACTAGGAGTCCAAGCTTTAGCCCACATCATATTAGCATCCTGGCTATGAGGTATCTACAAGGAATAGGTGGAAGCAATAGTGAAGATTCCATCAGAGGAGTCTTCCTAGATGATTTCATCCTGAGCAGGGGAGAGTGAGACCACATTGAGGGCTTTCATCAGAGATTTCAGATCCTGAGAGATTAGGGAGAGATCCACCCATTTTCCATCCCTTCTATAGTTGCTGACTTTAGTCCTGTGGAGTTGGGTGCAAATGTGTCTCCAGGCATAGAAGGTCTCAAAATCTCTCAAACAACCCATCTGAAGCCAATTGTTGTTTGAGAAGTTGACAGATTGTCCATTCCCGATCTTTCATTTGGCTCTGGACTTAGCCAAGTCTTTGGTGCTGAGGAGACCATTCTAGATAGCAGAAGCTTTCAGGGAATCAGTCTCTTCAAAGAAGTAATTCATAGAGTTTTGTGTTAGGTATTTATCTTCAATGGTGTCTCGCCACTCAGCTTTTCTATTGAAGATTCTCCATATTTGTTTGGCTTGAAGAGCTTTGTTAAACAGTCTTAAATTCCTTACTCCAAGACCACCAGCTTTCTTTGGGAAAAAAAAATTTCTCCCAAGCTATGAGAGGGATGCGCTTATATTCCTCTATGCCAGACCAAAGAAATCTCCTCTAAATTCTTTCCATAGTCTCTGCAACTTTGGCAGGAATGGAGAAGAGGTTGAGAGCGTAGGTTGGGAGATTTTGTAAAGTAGATTTGACCAGTTGAATCTTTCTAGCCTGGCTAAGGATGACCCCTTTCCATCCAGCAAGCGTCCTATTGAACCTATCAATAAGTTTATTCTAGAAGGCTTCCAGAGGTTTGACACCTAAGGGCAGACCCAGGTAAGAGGACGGAAAGGCGTTGATACTGCATCCTAGAATACTAGCAATTTTCCTTTGTCTTTCCTCTGGGGTATTAACAAAGAAGATGGAACTTTTATTCCAATTAATGAATTGACTGATGGCTCTGATATAAAAATTTAGGAGATCCTTCACCACTTTAGCTTCTCCAACCAAAGCTTCTCTACCAAGGATGGTGTCATCCACAAATTGTTGGTTCGTAAAAACATTGGTACCTGAAGATGGGTTGATGCCTTTCAGGTTCCCCTCCCTTTTAGAAGCAAAAATGAGTCTACCCAGGCACTCAACAAGGATAATGAAGAGGATTGGGGAAAGGTGGTCCCCTTGCCTAAGGACCCTGGTGGGCTTGAAGAAGGAGGACGTGGATCCGTTAATCATAATCATCAAGGAAGGGGTAGAGATGATTTGCTAAAGAATCTTGCAAGTTTGGACTTTGAATCCAAGAGCTTCAAGAACTCTGAGGAGAAACTGCCAGTCTACCCAGTCATAGTCCTTGGAAAGGTCAAGCTTGAGAAGAAAACCTTCCCTTTTCCTAGCTTCTAAAGAGTGAATAACTTCATCCACCATCATTATGGAGTCCATAATTTGTTTTCCTGGTACAAAACCTAATTGTTGTCATGAGATCAAAGAAGGAAGGACAGTAAGAATCCTTGAAGTAATGACCTTTGATATTATCTTTAAAAGAGAGTTGCAAAAACTGATGGGTTTGAATTGCTGGAAAGAATCCGCTCCAATAGACTTGGGAATCAACACCAGTAAAGTAGCATTGAGCTCTTTTAGGAGGTTTTTAGAACCAAAAAATTCCTGCACCACCTTGACCACATCTTCTTTCACCACATCCCAAAATTGATGAGAGAAGAACATAGGGAAACCATCAGGACCTGGGGCTCTATCTCCAAGAAGAGAGTCCAAGGCTCTCTTGACTTCTTTCATGACTGGGATAGAACATAAGGATTTATTTTGGCTTTCAGAGATAAGTTTTGGTATGTTATTAAGGATCTTAGTATGGTCTTCCTTAGATGGCTCCTGGTCTTTAGTTAGAAGAGAACAAAAGTAGGTGATAGCTTCTTTTGCTATATCCTTGTCCTCCTTCAGGGCTTGGTCTCCCTTCTTTATGTTTCTTATCTTGTTAGCAGCTCAGTGTCTCATAGTGGAGAGGTGGAAGAACTGAGTGTTTTGATCTCCTTCCCTAAGCCAAATGGATCGCAATCTCTACTTCCAGAAAGTTTCCTCTTGCCCAATGATGTTATGATAGTCAGATAGGATAGATTTCTCCTTGTTCAATCTTTCTTCATCATATCCCTGATTTTGGATTTCCTCTTGAATAAGATTCAAGTCTTTGAGAGTCTTGTCTTTGGAGGTAAAGATATGACAAAATTCATCTTTTTTCCATTTTTTGACATTGAATTTGACATTCCTTATCTTTTTTTCCACTCTAAACATAGCAGTTCCCTCGACATCTATGTTCCACCAATCTTTGATTTTGTTTAGCAGATTAGGGTGAGAGGTCCACATTTTATCAAATCTAAAGGGGAAGCCCCTTTTCTTAGCTATTAGGTCTAGGGAGAGAGAGATAGGGGAGTGATTAGAGTCAGCTTGAGCCAAAGCCAAAAGGTTGAGATAGTAGAGGTTCAACTAATCTGGAGTTGTCAGGGCACGATCCAACCTCACCTCGATACAATTCTTTCCAATACACTTGTTGAACCAGGTGAAATCAACTCCTTAGAGGTCCATGTCAAGAAGACCATAGTCATTGATGAAGTCCATTAAATCTTGCCTGCTTTCCATATCAGGGGAAATCCCTCCCTATTTTTCCCCTTCTTTTAGGGGGCTATTGAAATGCCCCATGATAATGCCCTTAGACTGATTTAAGGAAGCCAGGATCATTCTGATCTTGGTCTAGTAGACCTTTCTTTCCTTTTTGGAGTTAGGAGCATAAAAGTTGAAAATAAACCAACTTTCTTTATCTTTTATTTTAGTGAATTATAAAAGAAGGTTACCTCCCTCATAGAAGACTTTAGCTCTGAGATGGCTTGAGTTCCACAAAGTCATTAGACCTCTAGAGGCACCATCCAAACTGGCAGCTTCATTTTCCATGGCTTTACTAAATCTAAAACTCTCAAGCTTGTCCTTCTGCATCTTAGTTTCTTGGATTAAGAAAATATCAGGTCTGTGGCCCCTAATCATGTTTTTTATGACATCTTGCTTATGTGAGCTATTTAGCCCACTTATGTTCCAGGAGATGAATTTCATTTCTTAATGGAGGTGCAGGCTACATGGATGGTCAACTATGTCCCATTTGCAACATTCTTGCTGGCTTCTTCTTTCCTGATCTGGCTGGCCCTCTTCTTACCTAGGGTTTTTGGTTTGACACCAGCTTCAACTTTGTTTCTACTTCTGGTAGCTGCTTGGGAAATAGGAAGAGGGTCTCTGCTATTAGGTTTCTTCTTATGATGGACAGTGGTCCAGCCCTCCTTCTCTTCTTTGAGCTTGGCAAAGAGCTCTTCCATTTTAGTGAATTGGTTAGGGGAGGCTATGTCAATAAGATCTTCTAGCTGTCGATACTTACTTGAATTCTGCATAACATAGAAGGATTGGGAATCTTGAAAGGGCGTACCTCTCACCAAGCTCGGTATTGAATTGGAGAGGCCAACTTCAGGGGTGGAGGCCTGGGAGGCCGGAGTAGAGGAAATAGAAGTGTTGCCTAGGTAGAAGTTGGCGCTCTCTATCAGGGCAGTAGTCTTGTTTCCCTCCAAGGTTTCTTGGTGGATATCAATTTCTAGTTCCAGTTCCTCTAGTTGGGGAGTTTCACCAAATGATTCTTTTGTTTCAGTCTATTGATTAGGCCACGCTTCCTTTTCCATGGTTTCCTTCTCAGCCCTAGTGTTCTTGGTTTGCTGGCTACTGATTGAGTCGGTGCTCCTCTGTCATGGTTTCCTTCTCAGCCCTGATTTCATGTTCTTCAGGGGCGGTCTCAGCTTGTTCATTTTTCTTCCAAACCCTATGGTTTTTGGCCTCAGTACACTTTTGAGGGATTGATACATCTCTTGTTGTCTCTCCCTATTCTAGGCCATTTTTTCTTCCATTAGCATTTCTCTTAAGTGCCATTTTTGTCTTATGTAAAATTGTTAAGGTAGTATTAAGAACTCTATTTTTTTATTATATTAGTTAGAAATGCTTGATTGAAAAGATTGAGTTAGATTTACTTCAGTTAGTTTTGACCCTGTCTTTCACCATATTAAAGATAACTTATAATAGAATTGAATTGTAGTTGGAACTATAATTAGAAATGAAACTCTAGCATAAAGCTAAAAGGTACCACAAATGCCCCAAAACTATTTAAAATATATATATTTAAGGGTCAAAGATAAAGGACTAGCATTTGCTATCACCTTTAGGTTTTTTGAAGTCAATATGTACATAGATTCTCTCAAACCTAATATCAAAGCTAGGTTAACATGATATCATTGTAACACATGCCTTTTGAATAACTAAATCTACAAAAATAGCCCTATGCAAGTGGGTTCCAACATAAGAAAAAACTAATGATCAAGTATTTGCAAAGACAAATAGAAAAATAGACGCCACCACCTTAAGTGCACCTAATGTATAGATGCAATTTTGTAAATATAGCTAAAAAATATATTAAAAGATAAAGTAAAAATACTAAAGTAAGATGTGGATAGGAAATTATTGTAATTGGTAAGACTTTGGTTAATCGAGAAATACATGTTTTAGGCACCTAAATGATGCTAAACTCAAATATTCTTTAATGTTGATTATTCATCAGGTAGCAAAAAATCCTAAATTTTCACTATGACATCATCTTTCCAATTGTCTATTTAAGCTCTTAATTGCATGGTGTACCCAATGAACACGTGAAGAATAGTAGGCTATTGGATGCTATCAATTACCAAGCTCCATAGCTCCATAAGAAAGACACCACATGTTCTAGACATATGCAACAGTCATAAGAAAGACACCACATATTCCAAACATATGCAACATTTATTGAAGTTCAAATTTTAATGCTATGTTCATGATTGAGAAAGCTCTCTATGTAATATTATATTTGTAGAATTCTATACTTTTGTACTATCTCATTCAATAGATTAGTGATAGGACTATTGTTTGTACAGGTAAAATTTTATTATATTTTGAATAGTAAAACTAGCTAGGTTATTTTTCTTCATTCTTTAACAACCTATTTACTAATGTAGAGACCCAACCAAGAAGGTTCAAATTTTCCTTTCTTTTCCTGATCTACTTGTACTTTCTAATTTTCCTTAAGGACCATGTCCCCCACCTAGAATTATCTAAGGTGGACCTTTTTGTTGTAGATTATCTTAAGTCGATTATGGTATATAGCTAGGTGATCATAGGCTTTCTGCCTCTTCTCATCTAATAGTTCCAACTATGTGAGGTGTTTGACATAACAGTCTTCATCAATTATATAGTTCTTTAGGAACACATGCAACGAAGGTAACTCGACCTCAATTGGTAAGATGGCCTCAACACCATATACTAGGGAGTATAGGGTGGTTCCTATGGGAGAGTGGTAAGAAGTGTGGTATGCCTAGGGAGAAACATTGATTTGGAGGTTCTAGTCATGACTAGAATCATTGACAGCCTTTTTGAGGATATTTTAGGATGGTTTTGTTGGTTTCCTTAGCTTGGTCATTCCCTTGGGAAAAATATGACCTGGAGAAACAGTGATGGATGTGGAATTTTTCGCACAACTATTACATGTGTTAGTTTTCAAATGGCATGCCATGATCTATGAATATGGCAGAGGGGATGATGATGTGGCAAATAATGTGGTAAGGATGAACTTGGAAATCAGGATACCGGTAGTAAGGGTGAGTGGAATTGCTTCAACCCATTTTGTGAAGTATTTAGTAGTTGTTATGATAGATTTCTGTCCATTTGAGAAGATGGGGGTTATCTTACCAACAAGGTCAAAACCCCAACATGAGAAGGGATATGTTGGGTATATGCACAAAGATCGGGGACCAAAAAGGTGCCACTTTGCTTATTGGTCCCACATCGACCATAGTGTGTACGCACTAAAGCATGTGCACCCTATAGGGTGCACATGATTTGTAAAACCACACAAGTTCCACCCCCAGGGTGCATGCACTTTCTACAACCACAAAAGCTCCACCCCTGTGGGCCCTATGCACAACCAAATTTTTTTTATCCATATTCTTACATAGCGCGTGCGCCCTATGCAAAACTAGAAAGAGAGAGATAAGGGAGAGAGAGAGAGAGAGAGAGAGAGAGAGAGAGAGAGAGAGAGAGAGAGAGAGAGAGAGAGAGAGAGAGAGAGAGAGAGAGAGGGTAAGAATGTGGGAGAGAGCATGTGTGTGTGTGAGAGAGAGAGAGAGGGGCGAAAGAGGGTAATAACTGAAAATATAGAGGGTATGAAGGTTGAGAGAGAGAGAGAGAGGTGCAGGGGCACCTAATCCTAGAGGTCACTATGAGATATATAAGGTTTTTGTGTCATTTAAATTGAATTATATGATATATTTATTCATTTTGAATCCATTTGTAAAGGTGTTGACAAGAAATGTAAGCATGTGCACAATATTGCTCAAGTTGTCAAATAGGTCATGTTTAGGTCTACATGGTCAAATTTGTGTAAAAGACCCATGGAAGGGTAAAAGAATTTTAAAAGGTCTTAAATATTCCATTTGGATATGTATAGAGAGGTTTGACAAAGTTTTAAATTCATTTTGTAAAAAATGTAAAAGTTGCATAAAAAGTTATAAAATGCAACATTGAGAAAGTTGCTAACATTGCAAAAATGATGTAAAAAGGTAAATGGTTGGTCTAGGAGTCAGTTATGAAGTTAAAAACTACCAAATACCTTATAAATAAAATTTTATGGTCGAACCAAATCAGATTTTCAGAGGAAGAAATATTTTGATACATTTTTGGTGCATTCTACTATTGTTGTTTTGATTGGTTTTTCAATTTTAGTGATGGTTCCAGGCCTTGTATGGCCATGTACAGCCTGGAAACCTTATAATATACTAATGGATAAATATAATTATGAATCCTCTTTCTCATGATTTTTTTTTGGTTAAATTATATAAATAAATGAATAAGTTATGCATGTTTTGGTGGAAGTTGTTGGTTGCAGATTCAAGATCTCTTTTGAACAGTCATGTTTCACTATTTGGTATGGACACATATGAAAGATTTAATACCTATAATAATATTAATTGGAAAGATATATGAATTAAATTTTATTTCCTTTTGGTTTGAGTCATTTTTATTCAAATTTTTGAAAGTTATGTACATTTGAGTGGAAACTGGTTTTAAAGATCTGCATTGGAGTTGCAGGTAGTGATTTGTGCTTGTAGAATGATTTATGAATGGAAAAAATAAATAACTTACATATTTTGAAACTAGGTGAATAAGTTCTTCATATGAAATTGGTTTGGTTTCATTTGGAGTTTTTTTTAAAAAGATACTTGATGCCCTAGTAGGTAGGGCTTGTGAATATTCTCAGAATGCATCTAGATGTGGTAGTCTAAAATAGTTATTAGTTGAGGGATCAAATAGAATCATAAGACCTTTTAATTTTTGGAAATGGTAGTTCTTTATGTTGGCTAAAAACTTTATTCTTTCCAGAAAAATTAATATTGTGATTTGATGGGTCAAATCAATCAATCTTTAAAGACTATCTTGAAGACAACAATGTTATCAAATCAAGAGATGAGGTAAGTGATGGTGTTTGAAGCTTGCAAGGATAATGTATTGAATTTGTTTATGTGGATGGAACTATTTGAGATGGTTGATATTGTGTATTGGAATGAGGAATTTTAATATGTTTAAGCCTCTATACAAAGACATTATTGAATGGATGTTGAAAGGATTATAAAGGATCTTATTGATTGTTTGGTTTCTAAGATGTTCTACATCAGAGACGAGATAAGGGGGAGAGAGAGAGAGAGAGAGAGAGGGAGAGAGAGAGAGAGAGAGAGAGAGAGAGAGAGAGAGAGAGAGAGAGATTAGGAAGGTGGGAGAGAGCATGTGTGTGTGTGTGTGTGTGTGTGTGTGTGTGTGTGAGAGAGAGAGAGAGAGAGAGAGAGAGAGAGAGAGAGAGAGAGAGAGTAGGAATGTAGGAGAGAGCATATGGGAGATCTCTCTCTCTCTCTCTCTCTCTCTCTCCACTACTCTCTCTCCCTCCCTCCCTTAGAGATCTCTCTCTCTCTCATCACTATTAAATCTATAACTTAAATATGGCACATGCCCTATGAAATTCATATATTTTAATAGTGCACTCACCCTATAGGGTACATGCTGTATAGGGAGAGTGCACTATTGAAATATATGACTTCCATAGGGCACACACCCTATGAAAGTCATAGATTTTAGTAGTGCACTCACCCTATAGGGCACATGTGTTTTTTAAGGCATTGGAATTTACCAATCCTAAGGCTTGGATTTTCCTTGGAGATCCAACCCAAATGCTTGGACGATTCAAATAGACCTGACACGTGTTTTCCAACAGACATACAAAAAAATAACATCTTTTTTTGTGTGCTCCTCGTCAAGTTTACTCATGGCTCAAGAACGTAAAAATCAAACCACGTGATATTGTAGAGTTATATGTTAGCTATCTAGACATATAATTTATTTTGAATGATTATGTTAAGTTTTTCATCTCTAATTTCTTTTGTGTGTATGACCGTTTTTTGTAAAAAACCAATGTCTAGTATTTTGGGCATAGATTTTGGCTCATTCATCGAATTTTTCAACAAGTTACATTTTTAGAAACTAGACTCCATTCTACATACTTCAAAACAAAAATAAAATTCAATTTTTTATTAGTTTTAAATGATTTCTAGCCGGAGCACACAAAAATTCCATGTTTTTAGGATGTGTGCACTTCGTAAATTCATAAAAAATTATACATTCATCAAAAAATTACCAAACAATTCTGGGATAAATTACATGGTGTTAGCTATCTTCTCACTAGAGAAATTAAAAAAATTCAAAAAAATAATTAACATTTTAGGGGGACCACACCAGATGCTATGTTATGTTTTTTCACAAATAATAGGGCCACTTTTTCTACTCCCCCTTTTTGAGGGCCTTAATCTACACCATTTTAAAAATAAGTTAGTAGTTTAGGAGCTAGATTTAGAGTATTACAACTCTTTTTTTTTCACATTTTAAAATTTTGAGTCTAACTATCTTGAATTTCTTGTTGAAGTTCAGAGTTTTCTGATTTCAAGAAAAAAATTTGCATCTTATACCCCCTTTTTGGTCCCCCATCTTTGTGCACTTACCCTGTTGGTGAAATTGGATGCAAGTCTTATGCTGGGGCATGAATCAAATTTGCATGCTACTAACATGGTAGGCATTTCTTCACAAATTTATAAGCATCATGTTCTATAGTGGGCCAACAATACCCTACTCTAACCAGCTACTTTGCTAAGACTATATCACATTGGTGAGCACCAGATATTCCAACATGTACCTCCTTGATGTAGGGGCATCCAATGTTGAGGCAGGAGCATTCTTCGTCCTCAGTGAAACTGCATGGGGTGTTTGTGTTTTGGCCGGTGTTACTTAGTTTCAGCCTTGACTAATGGTCTCGGTCATTGAAGGAAGCTTGGTCGCTAAAGAACTCGGTAATCTCTGGTGCTCAGTGAAAGCGTTACTCAGTCATGAATGTGGTGCTCGGTCGACACTGGTGCTCAAAGATTCTTGGCTTGATCAGTTATTTAACTGTTGCTCAATAGTTGGGCTGACTTGGTGTATTTATTAATTGTATCTTTTGTTGGATTCTCCTAAGTGGATCTAGAGGCCGACATGCTATATTAAATGTTTGTATACATTTTGTCAGCTGGCTTGTATGCCATTTAATATTTGTTAGGGAGAGTTAATGTTTCATCTAGCTGACTTATGGCTGATGATTAGTATTTAAGGGGTGTTTGGGTAGATGTCTAAGCAGTTCTTAGTAGAATGAGTTTGGGGTGCTACTTAAGCTGAAGTTGGTGACATTGTGGAAAAGATATTCCATGATCTTGCATATCATATTCTTATCTAATAGTTTATAATAGTAGAGCTAGTGGTTGCATACTTGGAGACAAGGAGATTGCTTGGAGGCTTGCGTGCTCAAGTTTAGATCTTCCTTAGGGTTTCCATCAACTTCTGATTATCTTCAAAGCTAAACTAGCTGAGATTGTATTGGATCTATTGTGGATCTTGTAGAATTGTTTCATTTTGTAATTGTCCCTAACCTGGAAGGCCTTACAGTCGGGCATGTTAATGAAAATTACTTGAAACAATTATTGTGTTATTTGTTGTATGGTGTTTTCCATTGTGTAATTCTAAAGTTGCTTGACCTGAACTATCCTTAATTGGATCCTCCTAGCCTTGGTCTGTGTTAGGTGGTATTAGAGAAAGAGTTGATCTTGTGGAGCATGAGGTTGACCTAGCAAGGCTGATCTTGCGAAGTTGATCTTGTTGGTGAAGAGATCGTATGATCTTGATTACAGATTCATGGCATTGAATTTTGGAATCTTGCCCTAGTTGTTTTGCAAGGTTGTAGGTTGAGATCTGACTTGCATCCAACTTGGAGGTTGTCACAAGGTGATCGGTGAGGGTTTGTTGCTAAGGGTTTCTCTTATCTTTAAGGATGCCTCCAAGGATATTAGACCCTAGAGTTATTGAAGACCTCTATGATACTGTGGAATCTAGGATTATAGAGAAGGTGAAATTAGATTTCAGATCTGAGATGGAGCTAATGAAGAATGACATGGTCATTGAGATCATCAGGGTTGTTACTGGTATTCCACAAAATGTTCGTACTAGGGATGGCTATGAAGAAGCTGCCGAAGACTTTGAACCTACTAGATCTAGTGGGGATGAATGGAGGGACATATTTGGTGGAGATAGAACTGCTCGGTTACATAGATTTGAAGCTCAGTTAAGTAGTAGTTACCGAATGGAAGTCTCTAATTTCTCTAGATCTTTGAAACCTGATAACTTGATTGACTAGATTGGTGAACTTGAAGATTTCTTTGAGCTATAAGAAATTGAAGACCCTCTTAGAGTGAGGTTGGCACAAACAAATTTGAAAGGACATGCTTCTCTTTGGTGGAAATACCAAGGAGTTCTACAGACTTACTATTTGGTCTAGACACTAAGAGCTTGGTAAGGAAAAGGTATCTTGGTATGTGAATGGTTTGAGATTAAATATTCAGGATGAGCTTTGTATGTTGAAGATTGATTTTGTTGAAGATGCTTATCAGTATGCTTTGAGGGTAGTAGATAAGTTAAAGAGGAAACAACATAGTAACTCCCGAGGGAAGGAGAAAGTTGATCACTCAGCAAAGGATAAACCAACTGATGCAGAAGATGAACAGAAACCTGTGGAACCTAAGAAGAAGACAGGTAGAGTTATCTTTAAGGGTACTTGCTATAACTGTGGAGAGGAAGGACACCATTCTTTTGAGTGTACACAAAAGAAGGTTGACCAATGAACTGCTATGGTAAATGACAACATTTAGAATGAACCTAAGTCTGAGAACTTGTTGCTTCGATGAACATTGCTCAGTACAAAGGACAAACCTTGTCAGAGGAGTAATTTGTTTAAAACTCAATGCAAGTTTGGAGGTAAATTCTATGATGTTATTGTTGATAGTGGTAGTACTAATAACCTTGTTGTTGAGGGCATGATTCAAGAACTTGGTTTGAATAGAATGAAACATCCACGTCCTTATAGGATTGGTTGGTTACAAGATGTTCATGTGTTGGAAGCTAGAGAGCAATGCTTCATTGATGTTTAGATTGGCCAGTATAAGGATCTTGTGCTTTGTGACATTGTGGATATGAATAGTTGTCATATATTGCTCAGTAGACCTTGGCAATTTGATTGCAGAGCTATGTATGATTGTGTGAAGAATGTGTTTATTGTTGAGAAGAATGACAGGAAGTTTTCACTGATGCCTTTGACGGATACAATGCTCGGTAGGAGAAGCTTGAGTATTGGTAGCCAAGTTGAGTTGGTAGATCCTAAGAAAATTAATGATCAGTATGGAGAACCGACCTATGCATTGTCAAGAAAGGACTTGAAGAGACAAAAAATTGAAGTGGAAGAATATGCAAGTAAAGAAGAAGGAGGACTTGTATGTAAAGAATCAATTTAGGGTTTATGTGTTGAAACCTGGAAGATGTTCTTCTCACATATGAACATCTTTTTGAACCTAGGGTGTTTGATGTAGGGGCATCCAAGGTTGAGGCAGGGGAATTCTTTGTCCTTGGTGAAACTGCATGGGGTGTTTATGTTTGGGTTAGTGTTACTCGGTTGCAGCCTTGATCGACGGTCTTGGTCATTGAAGGAATCTCAGTCTCTAA
The DNA here is from genome assembly GCA_027943335.1 of Chamaecyparis obtusa. Taxonomy (NCBI): domain Eukaryota; kingdom Viridiplantae; phylum Streptophyta; class Pinopsida; order Cupressales; family Cupressaceae; genus Chamaecyparis; species Chamaecyparis obtusa. The sequence goes on along the minus strand of BSBK01005284.1, from coordinate 2,109,674 downwards.
AGAACTTGATAATCTCTGACGCTCGGTTAAAGTGTTACTTGATCATGCCTATGGTGCTCGGTCGACACTAGTGCTTGGTGATGCTTGGATTGCTTGGTTATTTTATTGCTGCATGGTAGTTCTGGCTTACCGACTAGAGTTCTATGTGATTTGTTGGGCCAACTTGGTGCATTTATTAATTGTATCTATCGTTGGATTCTCCTAAGTGGATCTAGAGGCTGACATGCTATATTAGATTTTTGTATACATTTTGTAAGCTGACTTGTATGATATTTAATATTTGTTAGGGAGAGTTAATGTTTCATCCAACCAACTTGTTGTTGATGATTAGTATTTAAGGGGTGTTTGTGTAGATGTCTAGGTAGTTCTTAGTAGCATGAGTTTGGGGCATGATTGAAGCTGAAGTTGGCAAAGTTGTGGAAAAGATATTCCATGATCTTTCATATTAGATTCTTATGTGATAGTTTGTAATAGTAGAGCTAGTGGTTGCATACTTAGAGACAAGGAGATTGCTTGGAGGCTTGCGAGCTCAAGTTTAGATCTACCTCAGGGTTTCCATTGGCTTCTGATTATCTTCAAAGCTAAACTAGCTGAGATTGTATTGGATATGTTGTGGATCTTATAGAATTGTTTCATTTTGTAATTGGCCCTAACTCGAAAGGCCTTATAGTCGGGCATGTTAATACAAATTACTTGCAACAATTATTGTGTTATCTATTGTATGGTGTTTTCCACTATGTAATTATGAAGCTTCTCAGCCTGAACTGTCCTTAATTGGATCCTTCTAGCCTTGGTCTACGTCACTCTTGTAAATCCTAGATGACCTCGTTCGACTCTAAACATCTAGAGATGACATTATGATATCCATGACAATATAAGGTGTTAGCTATTAGAGTCTAGCAAGATTGTCTCTAAATGATGTTTCGGCATTGGGTGTTTGTGAGGTGTGGGGAATGATACCATTTTTTAGATAAGTGTGACTATCATGGTAGCATAAGGACTAGGGATCAACCAAGACGCATAATATTTTTGAATCATTATTCTTGTAAGCGGGTGAGTGTAGCTTGTCAACTAAGAATTCATATTGTGTTGCATCATGAGGGATTTTAAGTAGGGACTTGATGGTTTCCATTATGTCTGCTACCTTGTTTTGTAGCTAAGGTACTTGCATGAATTAAAGGCTCAAAAATTTATCTTTCATCTTTTCAACTAACTCATTTTAGGGAAACATATTGTCATCCTTTGATTGGAACTCATCCATGACTTCTTTGATGATGAGCTGTGAATCTCTGAACACTTGTAATTTTTTGATGTTCCACTAGACAATTATCTCAAGGCCTAAGATGAGTGCCTCACATTCTTCAATATTGTTGGTACAGGGGAATCCCAATTTGAACAATTTTGGGATGTAGTCACCTTGAGGTATGACAAAGACAATCCTTGCCCTTGATCCGTGTGATGTGTATGATCCATCAAAATAACACTTCCATATTGGTTGTTCGTTGATCATACAGAGATGCTTATCGTAAAATTCCATGACCAAAGGATATGCATCCACCAGAGGTGCCTCAGGTAGTTGGTCTATGATGGCCTGGCCTTGATTTCCTTCTTGTTGATGTATTGGATGTCAGACTCACTAATGAGCATGAACCACTTTTCCATGTGTCATGTGAAAGTTGTGTATGAGAGGAGATATTTGAGCGGATCTATTTTGGAAATGAGTTTCACTCAGTGACTGAGCATATAATGGCATATTTTTTGTGTAGGAAAAAATACTACAAATTTTTCTATAGGGGTGTAATTGAGCTCATAACCCACAAGTGCATGACTGATGTAATAGATGGCCCACCCTTTACCATTGTCATCAAGTTGTGCCAAGAGTGCCCCTAGTGTTTTAGTTGTGGCTGATATATACAAGATGATTGGTTCCCCTAGAGTAGGAAGCATGTGAATTGGTAGGTTTTCTAGGTACTCTTTGATCTTCTCAATACTTCTTTTGCACAAAGGATCCCATAGGAAGTTGGTGTCCTTTCGTAGCAAATGAATGAAAGTGTGACACTTATCTACAAGTTGAGATATAAATCTTCTAATGGATTATAGTTTTCCATGTAAAATTCATAATTTCTTAAGCATCCTTGGGAGAGGAATTTCCATGATAGCTTTAATCTTTATAGAGATGATCTCTATGCCTCGACATGACATAATTAATCCAAGGAGCCTTGTTGATGTAACCTTGAAAACACACTTCTCAGGGTTGAGTTTGAGTCCATAAAGATGGAGACAATCGAAGACACATTCCAACACATTGAGGTGATCCAACCTTGTCTTTGATTTAGCCCGAGGTCATCCACATAGTCTTCTAGGATCTTGTGGATCATATCATGAAATATAATGGTCATGGTGCCTAGATGTGTTTCCCCTGTATTCTTTAGACCAAATGATATCATGTTATAGAAGAAGGCACCCCAAGGGGTTGTGAAGGTTGTCTTGTGTTTGTCTTCATCTACAATTTGGATTTGGTTGTAATCAGAGAAGCCATCCATGAGAGATAACATCTCATGCCTGATAGTGAGTTCAAGAATCATATCGATGTTGGGTAGCAAGAAGTTGTTCTTCGGACATGCCTTGTTAAGGTCATGAAAGTCAGTGCATATTCTTATCTTCCTTGATGACTTTGAAATTGACACCATATTGGAGATCTATTATGAGTTGTCTATGACGTGTATGAAATTTTCTTGTAAGAGATTTTCTAGTTTAGCCTTAACTAATAGGGCCACTTTGGGATGCATTTTTTGGAGCTTTTGTTTTACTAGCTTGGCACTTGGGTCAACTATGAGATGATGGACAACCAAGTTAGGGTCCAACCCTAGCATGTGGGCATATGACCATGCAAATTTTATTTTGGCCTCTTGGAGAAGTGTGACGAAGGTTGTTTCTTCTCCCTCAAATACTGATGCTGTGATATATGTTATTCTAGGAGGGTAAAAACACAATAAGTTGTCACCCTTTTACAAAGGAAAAGGCTAACAACACCAAAACTGAAAAACTTCAAGGGCATACAAGTTATATTTCTATTGAGAATTTGAAGATGACGTGAACTGATGAAATGTGTAAAATAGGATAAATTTTATGCCCATAATTTTAAAAGTTAATTTGAGCAAAAATTAATATGTTTTTTTAAAATTTTATGGCTATTTTTCATATCCTAAAAAATACTACAAATTGTGGACTTTACTTCCCGTCAAATCATTATAAGTAAAAGATTGTTTTTCCCTCCAATTTAAAAATATATTTTAGATGACATGTATGTCTAGTGAAAGAAAAAAGAAAAAAGGTTTTTTGCTCTATAGTTTAACCATTATAAGTATTCAAAGTTGAACTTACCTGAAATCAACAGTTTTTATTTCCTGTCACTTTTCCCCTATCAAAACTATACCAAAAACCAAATAAATTACATATTCTTGAAGAGGACTCCCTCCTCTAGTGTCCTATATGATTTTCAAAATTTTCAAAATTGATTTAGTATTTTTCTATATTTTCTAAATCAACGTCTTCTCAAAGTTTAATATACCTACATGTAGTTTTTAGAAAATTTGTTTAACATTTTGTAGTTGAAACAATATAAAAATTTTATGTCCAGAATCATACTTCTGAGATCTAGAAAAGGGTACTTTTAGTTTTTTAACATTTTCTATCTTGATCAAAGAAAGGAACAATAGAAGTGAACCATTCTAGTTTTTTAGTGTTTTTGGAGGTTTGGCTGCCAACATGGCATGCCACCTAGGTAGACTCAGCCGAGTCCCACTGGGCCAAGACCGACTGGGCTGAGTCCCTCTAGGGGTCGTCCCTGTGCAAGTAGCCAAAAAGTGTGCAAATGAGGGTGTAATGGATAAAATATGGATGAGGTCCTAGATCAATGGCTTGCTCATAAAAGAGACCCCAAAACCAATATTTTAAACATACATTTGAATTGTAATAATATAGAAAGTAAATATAGATGATTAATATTGAAATTAAGAAATAAAGGTACTTACCTCCGAAAAAGAATCGGCTGAAAAACCTGTCAAACGATCTCAAAAATAGTTGATTTTTGCAAACAGAAAATGAAATTGTGAGATTTACAAAACCCATAAATCTTTCTCCAAGATGAGCTCAAGTTAGGTTTGACCCTCATAAAAGGTCAAATACTACATTCTTTATTTGAAGTCTGATTCTGATTCTGTTCGCAGATCTCAGAAGTTTACCGAAAAGGGTATCCAAATTCACTCTCAGATTTGAAATCCTACACCTGTACCTACAAGAAAAATGGTTTTGTTTGTTGGGGGGAAGGGGTTTGCTCAGTCAAACCCCAATTTAGGAATTAACCTTGAAATTGAATTGAAATTGCTAGAATAAACAAAATAAATGGAACAATTCACCTTGCTTGAGTTGAAACCCTTGTGGAGGATTCGAATCCTTGAATTTGCAAGAATGGATGAATGTAGAATCACATATAGGATGTCTCCAATCAATTGTCTTTTGATCTTCAACACCAATCTTGAATGGATCTTGAATTAGGAAGAGGCTTGAATGGATGGATCTTCAACAAGAGGGCTCCACAGAGCTTGAATCCTTCAATGGCTTCTAATGGACCTCCTTGATGAATTGAATGTTTGAATGCTTGATCTTCTTGCTTGCACTTGAGAGCTTGAGAGATGGATTGCAAAACTTGATGATTAAAATGAGAGAGGAAGGCTCCCTTTTATAGTGATCTAGGGCACAAGAGGGGCCTCGTAGAAAACAATAATTAAGGGCCCTTGGCACAAAACTCTAGAGAGGTGCACATGGAGAGGAAATTAAATTAAAGTCTTGACACAAAACTCTAGGAGGGGACCACCCTTAATAGCGAAATAAAATAATTATTTAAAAGCCTTGTTACAAAATTCAAGGTAAGGTCAACCCCAAAGTTAATTTGAGCATTAGGCACAAAAATTGAGAAAGGATAATCTCCAATAATAAATTAGGATTCTTATACAAATATCGAGAAAGGTCCACCTCAAATATTAATTTGAGAATTCGACACTTAATCCGAGAAATAGTGGCCCCGAAGAGGGAAAATGCAAGATTTTAATAAAATCCTAAAACTGGAAGGAAACCCTGAAGATCCCAGACCCTAGAGTCAAGGTTGAGCTTGAACCTGACTAGGTCAGGATTGAGCTTGATCCTGACCTAGTGAGGATCAAGTTTGACTTTGACCTTATGATAAAAAACCTTAGGTTCATAGTCCATAATGCTAGGAAAATGCTAGGAAGAAGTGGAGAATGGGGTAGAACAGGGGGAAAAGCTAGATCCAAGTCGAATATCCATTCAAGGTGTTCGACATGACCCCAAACCACTTACTTGGAGGGCTAAACGCTCTTACCATGGAAGTGCTTCCATTTTAAGATGATACATTAAGCCCCCACTTTAGCAAGAGTATGGACTCAATGCAAACTCTTTGTAAAGGAGATCACAAAGAAAAAGATAATATTATTGAAATCAAAGGGAAAAGGGAATACTCAAGCCCCTAGGGACTCGAGTCTTCATCAACTCCAAGATTGCAATAAGAGAGACATCACTAGAAGAAGATAGAAAAGGGAAGAGAGGAGTGGTTAGCTACCCCAGTAAGATGTGTGTATCTCACTGTGAACCACAAAAGGATAGGATAGCCCACCAAACAAACACTTGATAGTCACCCCATAATGTTGTGCACCTTCTGGAAGCTTTGTGCATGTATGTAGTGCGTCTTCTAATGGCTTTTATAAAGTACCCATGGATCCTCCTTCTTGTATCACCATGGAATACAAAATGTGTGTCTCCTCAAGATTTAGCAACTTATGTGCGTTACCCTCAAAATATTTAGCATATTGATGCGTGTCTTTTCAAGATTTAGCAACTTATGTGCATTACCTTCCAAGATTTAGCATATTGAAATATTTGAAAATTGCGTGTCTCCTCAAGATTTAGCAACTTATGTGCATTACCTTTGGAAGATTTAGCATATTTGAAATTGGAAATGCGTGTCCCTTCAGGATTTAACAACTTATGTGCGTAACCTTCTGAGATTTAGCATGCTGCAAAACAAAAGGTTAGAACAAATATACATAATATAGAGCAAGGGAGGCCGTATATATGCCCCCCTCCTTAATATGGAAAAACATACTATTTTGACATGTTAAGGAAAGAAAAGAACAAGGATAAAGCCATCTTCAACATCAAGACAATATCCTTAGACAACACCTAGTCCAAGCCAAGAAGATCACAGCTCCTATGAGGCCATGGAAGGGATGAATGCAAAGAGATATCATGCAAGAAGTGAAAAAGTAACCCTCATGAGGGATAGCACACTATTCAGTTTCCAAAGTGAGAGTTATATCAACCATGGAAACCCAATGTCAAACAATGAAATAAGTTGTGATCAAGGATATAGATCCTTAATGCAAACCAAAATGTTCATGTATATTGGATATCACATAATAGATAGATACTACTTAACCAAGGAAAGAGGTGAATCCTGGAAAGATTGAAAAGAAGGAGATGACATCCTTGCCCCCCAAGCATAGAAACAAGGATGGAAGGGGACCTATTATATCACTCAAAACACTATGCAAGACAATGATCCACCAAGAATTAGGCTAACATTGTTTATATAATGTGGAGCTCCATAATAGGAACATAAATTTTATTTAGAGAAAACAAGATTGAAATACAACTCATTTCCACATGATATATAAATAACCTTACTATCAATGAGCTGCCTAATCTTATAATGTAAAGCTTGACATTCATTAGTAGAGTGATCATGAAATCTATGATATAAACAAAAAGGAAGAGTCTTCAAGTGTGAACCACATTTCTTTTTGCGTTTAGGTCTAGTAATCATCTTAGCTCGAAGGAGTTTAGGCAAAAGAACTTCTTGGTCAAATTCTTTCATAGGTTCATCATGTTTTGAAATGTTATTTGAGATGTTAAAATTGATTTTTTGTCAAGGATTAAATCCCAATCCATAAGAATGCTCATGCTCCCCAGTGTGTAAGGGCATTTGAATTCCATGTTTATGCTTACCACATCCTTGACCATTAAATCCTTGTTTAACAAGGAAATGATAGCTAGGACCATAATGAGAAGACATATTAGAAGGAGTCAATGGAACCTCAGTAGTCACAATATCATCCTTGGTAGATTTGATAGATTCATTGTGGGTAGAAGCAGTGACAAAGTTATTATGAAGAGTATTAGAAGTAGAAGTAAAAACTCATTGTTCAAACTCTCTTTGTTGCTTCATAAAATCAAGATCATTAATCTTATACTCTCCAATAAAGGTAGGATTAAAATCCAAGGTTCCCCAATCATCACTAGGAATAGCATTAGAGGAGGAAGGATTACTATTAGGAACAGGAGTAGTGTGGGTTTGAATATTTAGACAAGGATTAGGCACATCATTCGCATGAAGCATATACATCCCATTGTTATGTATAAACTTGACTTTACGGTAAAGGGTGGAAGGTACGACATGCATCTCATGCAACCAAGGTCTACCCAAAAGAAGGTTATAATTGAGAGGTCCAGGCATAACATGAATAGGCATATTCAGGATGACCAGTCCTACTTTGATAGGTAAGGTAATGATTCCTAAAGTGTTCTTAGCAATGTTATCAAAGCCACATATAGGAACATTGTCAGGTTGAATAGTTGAAAGATCGGTGTTATTTGCTTTAAGCATGTCCATGCTACAAACATTAAGCCCAGATCCGTCATCAATCAAGGTCCTGTAATACCCCAGAAATGGGCTATATGTTCATTAACCTCCTACATCAACAAATCGAACGAAATCAACATCGAAGTCCTAACCTAAGGCACATCTAAACATTATCGAATTACAATTGATTATCTTAAATTCTGCATCAGGGAATATTCCTAGTAATATTCCTAATTATCTTAATTATCTTTAATTTAATAATTATTTGGCGATAAATCTCATTTATACTAAGTTTGATTAATTGAATATTCTAAATATTTAATTAATTAGATTTAATATTTTGCCACTTAATTATTTTATTAAGTTTAATTCTATCTATTATTAAATTATATTATTTAATTTTGACAATAAATCCAAAATCCTATGATTAATTGATTAAATTATTATTTAATTAATTAAAGCAAGTTGTCATTATTTAATAATATAATTTTTAATAAAAGTTTGAATAAATAGTTAATTAACCCATAAATTAATTATTTAATTTCAAAAATCAGTTAAGTTGAGAATAAATCACTTTATTTATTTATTAAATCATAATTATCCATGTGCACATTCAAGGACCAGTTAAACTCAAAATTGGAAAATCAATGCAAGTTGTTACCTTTTTGGAAACTCAACATCTTTTTGAGTTTTAAAGTTGATCTAAACTTCCAATTCGAGTTGAACTCTGCTTTTGCATGGTTTTTGTGACTTAATTATCTATTATTTAAAAATAACTCAAAAATCAACCTGAGTTATTTGAGTAATTTATGGCTTTCTTTCATGCACCTCCAAAGCCCTGGATTTCTATAAATTAAGGCTTCAACTCTTCACAAATCATCTCATATTTTACACAATCACGCTGTCGAATTAGAGACTAAGGAATCAACTTGGGAATTCAAAGCTTTGTGAGATCAATTTCAATTGCATAGTTTTCATATCATTGTTAGAATCTTCATTGTTAGATCACAGCATTCATAGATTCATATCAGTTTTCATAGCATAGTTTCATATCAAGTTTTCATTCTTATTGCATCATAAAATCCAAAAAAAAATAGCTTAATTGCATTCATTCCATATCTAGATCAATTGCATTCAAATCCTTTGTTTAGGTGTCGTCTAGGTCACTGATCTTGATTACAATCTGAAAACATCAATCTCGCACCTATTAGAAGGTAGTAAATCGCTTGGTTAGATTAGATTTCAATTTTGCACGATTTTGATTATAGCTAACCTCTAATGTTTTACTGAAGTGTTGTGTCTACAGATCAGGTACAATTTTCACACATGCATTTATAGCACCCACCGTGGGACTTTGACTATCATTTCATTAGACACCTAGTGTCGTATGAGTTTCTGGACTGTCATCTAGGAGCATACCCACTATCGTACAAGTTTTGGTATCAGATTTCAATTGTCGTTTCATTATTACAGATAGTTTGTCAGATTTGATTTTCAGATTTTGACTGATAGCTAACCCTAACAATTGAAATCTATTGTTTCTAATTGATTTCTGCTGATTTTGATTGGGAAAAGTGCAAGAATTGCTAAAAATCGGGTAAAATCTACTAAGCACATTGCGAGGATCACCAGGTATTCTCCTTGTTCTGAAAACATTTCGATTTGGACTTAAAATAAAAATCTCTCATGTGTCAAGCTTGTGTGCATCTTTTCATGCTTTTGATCTATTTCTACACACTTGAATAATTGATACTAGGTTGTGATCCCTTAAGAATTCATTAAGTAGTCTTAGAATACTAGTGATTGATCTTGATTCCTATCTTGGGTTATTGGACTCGCTGAATCTGTTGGCCCCTCATTCCACCCCGTGTTTGCAAGGTCAGCACCACATTAAAGGAGAGGGGTCAACAGGAGAGAAGCGTTAAGTGTTCCACTTGGAAACCCTTTTGTGCTTTTAGGAACTCACTTATTTTCTAAGTTGGGGACTCATTTTCAGCTTGTGTGAGGTGTTAATTGTGGACTCATCTCATATTCACTTTAAGCGTTAAGTGTTCCTCTTTCTTCTTTTTGGGTACTTTTGGTAGATTTTCTTTCGGAACATACATCTATGCTCACATAGTAATTAGGCCCTATGAACACTATTCTTGATTCTTGAGAGATTGGATTCCTAGTGAAATCCTTCCTTGACGACGGAATCCTTGTAGGTAGGGAGGATACTTAGTGTGTTTCACATTCAACTTGGTTAGTACATCTTCTCTTATTGATTGATACATTCTCTCTTCGGAGAGGTTGATAGATCACGTGGGGTTGATATCATGAGCTTTGGTGAATCAAAATTGGTTAGTGCGTCTTCTCTTATTGATTGATACATTCTCTCCCCAGAGAGGTTGATAGATCACGTGGAGTTGACATCACAGACCTTGGTGGAACAAAACTTTTTCTTAGCATGTCAGATTCATCTGCTTGCTTTGTTTGGGTTAAAAGTGAAGAGGCATCAAAACCTTGAATCTAGAGCCAAGTCCCCTTGTGGCATAAATCTATGAGTCACCTTTAGAGAGGGTTAACCATAGCGGACATTCCCTTCATAGGGAAAACTGCGTTGACAAAACCTCAAGCGGTCATAGCCATTTCAGACGTGGTAGTGACAACCACTATATAAATGTCCTTGTGGAAGAAATCTCCATGGGTATGGTTCATTGTTGGGTTGTCAGATCTCCCTAGCAGCTCCTGATTGATTAAATTCTCAGACTGTGTCAAAACCTTGGTGCACCGGGATTGGAGTTCACCCCTTTGAATCATAAAAGTTGCAGAGTCAAACCATTACTAAAAACCCTAGAGAGGCCAATTTTTTATTTTCAAGTATATGTGTGTTATTGCAAAACTTTTCAGAACATACATAATTAGTACTCGCAGGGATTAGCACAATTTGTTCAATTGATTGTTCATGTGCAAGGTTTCTTTTTCCCTTGTTCATTGTTTTCAGACGTGCCTGGAATCACTTGCTTGCTATTCTGCATGCTTGTTTATCTACTTGGCTATTAAAAATGATCAAATCTGGTATAACCTTCAAATCTGGACAGTACAATTTGCAAACAATCCAAAACTGAAAACCCTAAAATTGCAAAATCTGGCGTAAAAACTTTTTTGGAGTCAAAAGTCATTTTAGGAAGTCAAAAGTCATATGAGTTTTGTCAAGTGTCATTTCAGTACTGCCCATCTTTCGTATGATTGAGAACCTAGTGTCGTATAAGTTTTCAAGCCAGCAAATTCAAGAATGTCAAAATCCTGCTTACAACTGTCGTATGAAATTATCAACTGTCATATGATTACCTACCCACTATCGTACGAGTTTAGCAACTATCATTTCATAGACTACCCACTTTGTACGAGTCTGCAGAGTGTCATTTGGGAAAATTTTGAGAAATTTGTCAAAAATTTGTCAAATTGCAAGATATCCAATGTTTCCAGCCTAGTTCCAAAATCTGTCAAAGAGATCATTGTGTTAGGAATAGAGCAGTAGCTATTGAGAATCCTACCATTTTCCAAGATTGATCTTTTGAATCTGATCTAGCCTTCTGTTTGATCAATTTGAGTCCTTTTTATCTCGTGTCAAAACCTTGTCATAACTATCAATCTTCAAACCAATCTTCAAAAATAGACTAAGTGTTGAGAACTAGTGTCTGCTATCTTTTGGGTGATCTATCCCATACATCCAGGGCACAGTTTCCTTCACCCACATCTCATCAAATCTTCAAAACAATCATAATCTTGACAAGGTTGCATCATCCAATTTTCTTGAATCAAATTGTTCTTCAGTTGTCTTTATCCTTTTCTTTTGTTTCATTCAAGGTTAATGGTGGAGACCAGAGCTTCTTCACAAAAGAAATTAGAAGAAACATCTCAAAACTTACCTTTGACCAATATCTGGGGTCCAATTCTTGATCAACTCATCAATTCTAGTATCTATGAAGATGACGGTTTCGGTAACTTTCGATTGAAAACTGGTTACCTACCTCCTCTATCAACTCACAGAGATAATCAACAAACTCCTCCTCAATCTATTCTAGAGAGTCCAAAAACTCCTACCATGTCTCAAGCAGGGACAAACCATGGTTCTCTAGGAAGAGGATCCCAAGGACACCATTCTCAACATAATGCTGACCAAGAACCTACCCCCTCTAAAATCCACCGATGTCAGAATGACGATGAATTCAAGAGAATGATGAGGCATTTCTTGAAAGTGGATAGAGAGGCATACTTTTTACAACTAGCCCAAGAAGGAGCTAAACTTCCTCCCAACTTTAACATTGATGATATCATCACACCTAAGGAAGAAACTCCACTCACAGCTATGATAAAATAGATGCATGCTATACAAGTCTATTTTAACAATCTTAAGAAGGAGAAGGAACCCAAGGAGTTCTCCATGGAGGCCTTATGTCCTTTCCCGTTCGACAAAAACTTGTATATGCCACCATTCCCAAAAAGAGTGGAGATACCAAAGTATGACAAATATGACGGACACTCTGATCCTCAAGATCATGTCAGAGAGTTCTGTATGCAATCCATGGAATTCATGCATGAACTGACCTATCTGATGCATCTTTTTCCTAGATCCTTGGGAGGAGAATCCATTCAATGGTTTTCAAGATTGCCTTCTACGATCAAAATGTTTGAGGAATTGATTAAATTGTTTTATCAACAATATTCCTACAATATTCAACATCCGATCACCATGATCGATATCTATAACCTCAAGCAATATCCAGGAGAATCATTCCTAACTTTTCTCAAGAGGTGGTGAAAGAAGTTTTCTCTATATGCTAGACCAATTCCCAAAATGGAGAAACTTGAAATCTTTATCAATAACCTTGTTCCAGAGCTCAACTATCCATTACAAATGCAAGATCATGTATCTTTTGATAAAATGGTGGATAATGCAATCAAGATTGAGAAAGTACTTGTCAAGAAAGGAGAAATCACACTTCAAAAGGACAAGTCTGAATCTGGATCTAGCTCAAAAGATAAAAACAAAAATTGGAACAAGAATAAAGGCATCATCATAGATGGCGTTGTTGACACTATCCGCACCCCATCAAAGGCACCAGCCTACAATCTCACCCTTGGCACCAAAGCCATTAAAGCTTTAGAGCAAAAATCGGCTGAACCATCTCTAAAGAAGCCATTCAAACGATGGGATAATAAATGCAAGTTTACTCCTCTTGGAGAATCTTTGGACTCCACCCTAAGAACCCTGATAGCTGATAACATCATCTCTTTACCACCAATCCGAAACTCTGATCCAGATCCAAGACCATATTGGTGGAAAGATAATGAATTATGTGCTTTCCATCGGACTAAAGGCCACAAAACTAATGGATGCTTCCACTTGAAACATACCATTCAAGACTTGATAAATCAAGGGGACATCACAATTGATAATCCTACCAGCAATAATGATCACACAACATTTACAGAACCATTTCCACAACATGGCAAGGGAGTTTCCACTTCTTAGCCTAACATGGGGGCAAAAGTCAACTACGCTTACCCTGGAAACAATGCTGTCATCAATATGGTTGAACCATGTCTCTCTGAGAGCTGCAATGTCATCACAATTTTACGAAGAGACAAAAATCATTCCTTAGCTAATGCGGTTACCAGATCACAAGCTCAGGCTCATTTGAAAAGACAAACACCAGATTCATCTAATGTCCCTAAGATACCTTTCAATCTAACGTCTGCTTCTTAACAGAAGGCCGCTTCAAAATCTTCTAATCCAAAGGATACAAGACCTACATCTTACAACATCATCCAAAAACTCCATCATACCAATGCCAAAATCTCTATGTTTGAATTACTTTGACTATCCCCAGCTCATAGAGATGTCCTAGACAAAGCTTTTCTTGGCTCTAATGTTCCTGACGACCTAGATCTAGATAGATTCCAAACTATGGTTGGTCATCTAACGTCTCTGCAATATATCTCCTTTTCAGAGGAAGATGAAAACTCTTTGAGTCACCCACATAATCAGCCCTTACACATAGAAGTCTTGATCCAGAACCGTAGAGTCAAATGTGTGTTGATAGATGGGGGCGTTGACCTCAACATTTTTTCTTACAACTTAATCACACAGTTGGGAGTCTCAGAGATGGCTATTGATCCACGAAAGAAGATCACCATAAAGGCCTATGATGAATAGGAAAGATCTTCTAAAGGCACCATTGTCTTACCCATCCGAGTGGGTCCGGTCATCAAAGATACCACATGTCAGGTGCTTGATCTACCATTAGCTTACAATATCCTTCTAGGGAGACCTTGGATACATGAAATGCAAGCTATTCCTTCTACGTACCATCAATGCTTGAAATTTCCCTATGAAGGAGTAGAAGTTACTATCCTAGCAGATCTGAGTACAACTTGCAATACATTGAAGGAAAACACTGATAAGCTTGTTCCCAATAACCGAGAATCTCCCATTAAGCAGAAAAATGTTGCTTCAATCTCCAAAATGGAAGACATTGCTAAAGAGGTTAATATCAAAGAAAATGGGATGGGAGAATACACTATAGAGCCAGTCTTGTCTCTGACATCTCTCCCTATCTCACCCAAGTCATATGGACAATCTTTGAAGCAGTCCAAATCAAAACCTAAGGAACCTATGGAAGCATATAAAAGAAACTTTGTGGCGGAGCAAGTATCCAAACAAGAATTTGAAGAGAATGAAGCCATGTTGGCATGGCTATACAAAGATGATTCTGAATCCAAAATTGTTCAAACTAGTGAATCTATAGCACCTACAATCCCTTCTAATTCATATGATCCAGGGAACAAATTGATAGCCAAGATGGTATATTTCGGTTAAGGACCTCTAGGAATCAGAGGAAAGGGTCTTGTGACACCAATTTCACATACTGGTAGAGAAAACAAGGATACTGTTGGCTTAGGATTTAAGAAGAAACCCTATAATCTCAAAGGTGGTTGTTCTCATGTCATAGAACAAATTGCACTAGGAGAACCCCTTCTTAAGAAAGAAGAAACAAAACCCTCAGATGATGATTCAGATAGTTCTGAGCTTGTTCCCTATGAATAATTTCTTGTAGAAATCAAAAATCTTCTTAACATGGAAAATGATACAATAAAGAGAATCAATGTAGTAGAAACACAAGAACCTATTATAGAGCCTAAGATGGTTGCACCACAAGAACCAGCTAATCTCGAAGGCAATCAAACTGATCAAGAAGAAGGGGGTAGTTATTCTGACACTGATTCCCATGAATATGAATTCAAGTCAGAGACTGAGGGTAATCCTTCTTGGGGTATTCATCCTGACTTCACACATTTTCTAAGATTTCCTAGAGATCCTGAATCAGAAGCTGAGTCAAATGACTATGAATGGGGCACCATTCCAAAAGAACATGAGCTTATAACAGAGAAATATATTGATGTTATTCACCACTATGTATCTCAACCCAAGGTAGGTCTAGAGAGAAACAATGAGCTTAACGTGTTTGATCCACCTATGGCTGAAGAGGACTCCCATGATGATGTTGATCCTATTCATGAATTGAACATTTTAAGTTGTAATATCACCTTTGAACTTGAGTGTCAGGTTAGGACCAATGATGATAGATCCGTATCAATGAACACCATATCCCAAGCCTTTCCCGCTTTGACTATCCATTGTCCTGACCTTATTGACCAAACTTCCACAAACCTGAGCCATGATATCTACACCTTTCCCAATGACTATGCACTTGCTTGTTACCTCAATGCAGTCAAGCCTATGAGGACTTCCATCAGTGAGCCAAGTGTTAGCATGACTGAGTCGGACATCAAATATCTTAGTCAAAAGAATAAAAATAAAAAGAAAAAGAGTTCTGAGGGTGAAAACCACTTCGTGGCAGTCTCAGAACCTACAAAAGTAAAAAGAAAAGATGTATTCGAAGGTGAAAACCTCTCTGAGGTGCCTAAGGATGAGATATTTGATGTCCTTCTGAGTCATTTATAGGATAGATCTCTAGTTCTGATTGAGCCCACTCAATCCATCAATTTGGGTACAACAGAGGAACCACAATTGGTACATGTAGCACAATCCTTATCAGAAGAAGAGAAATAGAAATTCACTACATTCTTATCAGAAAAAAAGATCAACTTTGCATGGAAATATTCAGATATGCCAGGATTGGATCCCAATCTCATCATGCACCATCTATCCATTTCTCCTGGAGTAAAACCAGTCAAGCAAAAATTGAGAAAGATGCATCCTCATGTTGCACTCTTAGTCAAAGCAGAACTAGAGATACTCCTAAAATCTGGATTCATTCGTGTCATAGACTATGCTGAGTGAATCTCCAACATTGTACCTATTTCCAAACCAGATGGTTCAATCAGAGTGTGCACAGACTTTAGAGATGTGAACAGAGCATGCCCTAAGGATGATTTTCCACTACCTAACATTGATATAATAGTGGACATGACTGCAGGCTACGAGATGTATTCCTTAATGGATGGCTTTTTTGGGTACAACCAAATCAAAATTTCTCCAGAAGATCAAGAGAAAACAGCTTTCACATGTGCTTGGGGAACCTTCTATTGGAATGTTATGCCATTCGGACTCAAAAATGCTGGAGCTACATATCAAAGAGCAATGACATCTATTTTTCATGATATGGTGCATAGAACAATGGAGGATTACGTGGATGATACCTTGGCAAAATCCATAATTATAACTGAACATCTAACAGACTTGAGCATGATCCTCGATAGAATGGAAAAATTTAGTCTCCAACTAAATCCTAAAAAGTGTGCTTTTGGAGTCACTTCTAGAAAGCTCCTAGGATACATCATCTCCAAGAAAGGTATTGAGGTCGATCCAGCTAAGGTGAAAGCTATCATAGAGATGCAACCTCCCAAGAATATTAGTCAAATGAAAACTTTTTAAGGGAGAGTACAGTCCATCAGAAGATTCATATCACAGTTAGCTGACATATCACAACCTTTCACAAAGACATTACATAAAGGTGTGACCTTTGCATGGAATGAAGACTATGCAAAGAATTTTGATCATATCAAGAATTATCTCTTGAATCCTCCTATCTTAATGCCTCCTATTCATGGGAAGCCATTAATATTATATGTCTCTGCAATAGATACATCACTGGGCGCATTGCTAGCACAACATGATGAGAACAAGAAAGAAAGAGCCATCTACTATATCAGCAGAACTTTAGTGGCCTATGAGAAGAACTACTTAATGATAGAGAAGGCATGTCTAGCTATGATCTTTGCATCGCAGAAACTAAGACACTACATGTTAGCTCATACTACTCATTTGGTAGCTAAGATTGATCCACTCAAATATCTCCTAAGTAAAGCTAACCTCACAGGTAGACTAGCTAAATGGGTCATGCTCTTGAGCGAATTTGACATTGAATATGTTGAAAGAAAAGCTATCAAAGGACAGGTCATTGCTTATCAATTAGCTGAAGCACCACTGTTTGATAATACACCCATGCAAATGGAATTTCCCGATTCCTCTATCATGCACCTCTCTTCTAGAGAATGGTGGTTATTCTTTGATGGCTCCTACACATAGAATGGATCTAGAGTAGGCATATTGTTCATCACTCCTTAAGGATACTCGATACCCAAAGCATTCAGACTAAAGTTTCCTTGCACAAACAATATTTCTGAATATGAGGCACTTCTCAATGGTATGAAAATGGCAATACAGTGGAGAGTTACAGAGATGCACATCCATGGAGACTCACAATTGGTTATCCACCAAGTCAATGATGTGGACCAAACCAAAGATGAAAAGCTCATTCCTTACAAGAGAATGGTAGATGATTTAAAGAAGTACTTCATCTCTATCACATTTGAGAAAATACCCAGAATAGAGAATAAGGCTGCCGATGCAATGGCGACACTATCTACTCTCTTATAGCAGTCTGAACATGAGCTACGCTATGAGTTCCTGGTGGAAGCCCTATCCTATCCTGCATATGACTCCCCTGAAACCCGCATGATTTGCACTGTTGAAGGTTATGACTCATCTCGCTAAAAAAATTTGTTCTCCTATCTCCACGACCAAATCATTCCTGATTCCTTTAACCATTTTGAGAAATGAAACCTTATCCGATGCGCCTCCCAATATGTCATCATTGGTAATCATCTATACAAACAAGGTCTAGATGGTACACTGCTTAGATGTTTAGAACGGGAAGAGTCTCAACGTGCATTAGAGGAAGTCCACGAGGGTATATGTGGGTCACACTCGAATGGTTTAACGTTAGCTCAAAAACTTATTAGGGCGGGGTACTATTGGCCTGAAATGGAGAAAGAGGCTATTAAATTTGCTAAAAACTGTCAACAGTGTCAAGTACATGGAAAATTGATTCATGCTCCAGGGAGAGATCTAATTCCCTTTACTACACAATGGCCTTTTCAACAATGGGCATTTGATCTCATAGGTGCTATCCATCCGCACTCTTCTAATGGACATACCCATATAATCACAGCTATAGATTATTTTACAAAATGGGTAGAAGTCATTCCTTTGACACAAGCCACAGGGAAACAGATCTCTATGTTCATCCTGAACTACATCATTTGCAGATATGGGATTCCTCACTCTATAATCATAGATAATGGGGGACAATTCAAAAACAAGGACCTAGATGACTTATGTGCTAAATTCAAGATCACTCAACATTGGTCTTCTATATACTATCCTCAAGGGAATGGACAAGCTGAGGCTTCAAACAAAAATCTCTTGAAAATCTTGCACAGAACAGTGGATAAAATAGGAAGAGACTGGCATCTCATGATCAATCCAGCTCTCTGGGCCTACAGAACTAGTATCAGAATGCCTACAGGGGCTACTCCTTTCGCTTTAGTTTATGGGTCTGAAGCGGTACAACCTATTGAGGTTGAAATCCCATCACTCAAAATCAGAATGCATGGACTTGTAACTAATGAAGACTACAGAGTGTCTAGGTTGCAAGAACTTGAACTACTAGATGAGCGTAGACAAGCAGCATATGATCATCTTAGAGTGTATCAGAAAAGAATGTCTAGAGGCTACAACAAGAAAGTCAGACATAGAGAATTTCAGGTTGGTGATCTAGTCTTGAGAGAAAATCCTAAAAATCAATCACATAGAGAACGCAAGGGGAAGTTTGAACCCAACAAGCTGGGTCACTTTGTAATCACTGCTACTTTTGGCTCTGGTGCCTATCAACTCTCAACGACTGAAGGAGAGCAGCTTTGAGAACCAATCAATGTTCTCCATCTGAAGAAATTCTATGCCTAAGGCATTTAGTGCTTGGTAAATATCCTGAAAAATCTTAAAAATTGAAAAAAGACCTGAAAAAATGAACATCTTGGTGAAAACCTAGCAATAGGCACCTTGATGATTCACAAAAAAAGTTAAAAATATCAAAAGTACAAAAAAAAAAAAAAAATTGAAAAATTGAAAAATATAAAAAAATGAGAAAAAAGAAAAGTGCCTTGGTGAAAACCTGGAAACAAGCACCTTGGTAGCAAAAATAGAATCTCTACCAAGATGGTGAAAACCCAGCAAACGAGCGCCACTTGTTTCAAAATGCTCCATCTATTAGCGCAATCTTGGTCCTTCCCAATTTTTAGTCTTGCTTTAGTTTGTGCATATCTCTTGGTCTACATATATCTTGGTTTCAATAAGTCAGTTTGTACACCAATCAGCTTGAGCATCTGTATCCTATCAATGTTCCACTTGGGGGCAATTAATGTCATATCCTATGGTCTCCAATGTATCTTAGACGTGTCATATCTAGTCAGAGTCCTTTGAAGCTTCAAGTTGAGTCAGTCAGTCAGTCTCGTCTCTAGAAAGGATTTTGCATCTACAACAATCAAACATCAAACAACAAACTGAAAACAATCTATGCTTTTCATGCTTTTATCTCCTTGTATGCTTACTAATTCGCATTGAGATTCTTGCATATTGTGTTCCCATGAACTCTTCGATGATGTCCTTTACAGGATTTAGAGCGTGATGACTAGGGGCATAATCTTTTCTTGGTTTTCTGCTTGTATGTGAAAATCTAACAACTTTGGAAATTCTGGATAGATATGGTGTCCGACTGTAAGAGTCTCTATCTCAAATTGGATGGCCATGCGTACCTCGACCATTGATACCGAAAAAATTCAAGAAAGTTTGATCTAACTATTATCTTTTTGAAATGATTTTTTTCTCCTACTGTGAAATGCGATCTTGCCTAAGGATGTGAATGATAAAGGGTCACTACGGGTAATTCACACTGGATTTAGAATGATCTTTTGATTGTTTGATGTGTTTATAACACAAGGTGTACTCAAGTCATCACGACATTTATGTTTTGATGATTGTACAAATTGCTATATCAAAATGGACATGATATTCAGGTAATCCTGGCGTTTGTGCCTTGGTGCTTATATCTAATCCGACATTCCAAAAACAAAATCAATATTCATATATCCATGGTTGTCTAACTAGTGGGTGTTGTATTGATTCTTGTGCCTACAAATTGATATTCATATGTCTATGGTTTCATAGCTAGTGGGCATTGTATTGATTTATCCGGTTACCTAAAAGTTCAATGATGATAACAAATCGACACATGATCAGTGAGTAGGTCCTAGGTCTTAGGTTGCATATCATTCTGCATGTTTCTTTTCATATTGCATGTTTGCATGATCTCACAATGGCTGAACAAACTTCAAAGCTTAAAAGATTCTTCAATCACCTTTTCAAATCTAACAAGAGCTGAAACCTAGCATGAAGGTTCCTCCAATGAAAAAGCAAGTAGAATCCTTTTTCAAGATCAAAATTGAAATCTGAGATCATTTATATTATAAACTACTTGCATAATCGACCTTCAATCATCACAGAAATCTAAAATTCAACTTAACTGATTATCTTACATCGACTATCAAAATTTTCAACTTGGTCAACCATGGTCAACTCATGGTCAAACCTAGTCAAACTCGGTCTCCAGGACCTCTAAACGATGCAGAATGCATTCTCAAACGTACACAACCACTTATCAAATCAATTAACATGCTTCTAAACCATTCAACGCTGACTTCTCTTGTCAGATTTCAATTTTAATCCCGAAGGGGGCATGGTATTGCATATCATTCAAGTCTGTAAATCTAAATTTTGTCTAGAATCAAATCTTTCATTAGTGATCAAGACAACAACCACGTCTAGTTGCTGATCCATCAAAAGTCCTCATCGCTTGGGGAAAATCTATCATCACTTGGGGCATATCAAATTCATCAATCCATATCAATCTGGTATTCTCTTAATCTTGTAATCTGTATCAGCTTTTCACAACCATCGGTTCATCAGTGTTATCTCCTTGCTTCTTCGACAACTGAAGGGTTCGGATGTGATACCTGCTAGTTCTGCTAAGACAATTGAGTCTAGAACCGGTCACTCACTTCTTATCAATCCTAAGGTTCAAAATCAGGCATTTTGACACTTTTTCACAATCATCGGTTCATCGCTGCTATAGAGGGGCAAAATGTAATACCCCAAAAATGGGCTATATGTTCATTAACCTCCTACATCAACAAATCAAACGAAATCGACATCGAAGTCCTAACTTAAGGCACATCTAAACATTATCGAATTATAATTGATTATCTTAAATTCTGCATCAGGGAATATTCCTAGTAATATTCCTAATTATCTTAATTATCTTTAATTTAATAATTATTTGGCGATAAATTCATTTATACTAAGTTTGATTAATTGAATATTCTAAATATTTAATTAATTAGATTTAATATTTTGCCACTTAATTATTTTATTAAATTTAATTCTATCTATTATTAAATTATATTATTTAATTTTGACAATAAATCCAAAATCCTATGATTAATTGATTAAATTCTTATTTAATTAATTAAAGCAAGTTGTCATTATTTAATAATATAATTTTTAATAAAAGTTTGAATAAATAGTTAATTAACCCATAAATTAATTATTTAATTTCAAAAATCAGTTAAGTTGAGAATAAATCACTTTATTTATTTATTAAATCATAATTATCCATGTGCACATTCAAGGACCAGTTAAACTCAAAATTGGAAAATCAATGCAAGTTATTACCTTTTTGGAAACTCAACATCTTTTTGAGTTTTAAAGTTGATCTAAACTTCCAATTCGAGTTGAACTCTGCTTTTGCATGGTTTTTGTGACTTAATTATCTGTTATTTAAAAATAACTCAAAAATCAACATGAGTTATTTGAGTGATTTATGGCTTTCTTTCATGCACGTCCAAAGCCCTGGATTTCTATAAATTAAGGCTTCAGCTCTTCACAAATCATCTCATATTTTACACAATCATGCTGTCGAATTGGAGACTGAGGAATCAACTTGCGGATTCGAAGCTGTTAGATTAGGTGAAATACTAATCTCCCAAGAACACCTGCATGCATAACCCTATCACATGGAAGAAGCAAAGCACAGAAGCAAGAAAAATCATGGAGGCCAAAAAGCCAGAGACATCTTATGGACATGCAAAGAGCAATCTCTATTATGATCCAATAAGTGAATGAATGAAATACAAAGAGGGAATCCTTATAAAAGGATACCAAAACCCTAAAGGTGAAAACCTAAAGAATAATAGGATGCCTAAGTCTAACTTAAGTGTAGAGAATAATAGACTAATAATTAAATAAATTAATTATTAGCTATAATATGACAACTCTAACACCCCCCCTTAAGTGTAACTTAGGGAGAAGCTAAACAACTAAGGACTAAAAGATGCATGAAAACAAAAATGCATGAAAGAGCAATGGGTCCCGGCAACAAGGCCTGATCAGGTACCCAAGTACAAGAAATAAACTAGATGAAGGAAACAAAGCCTCCAATCTAGGGAATGTCCCAAAGAAAGGAACAAGAAAGAGCATGAAGCATCTCCGAAGCATGAAGCTACAAACACTGTCAGAAGAATACTGCTGGAACCCCCACTGAAATAGTGCATGACCAGGTAGAGAAGACAAAGTCTGAAGAGCTGATCAATCAAAGAGGTGACCTCCAAAATAGGAATGAATGAGTGTCTATATAGTAGATGAACCATCTCACCGAAATGCATAGGTGCCTAGCCACTGCATCCGCCTAGTACATAGGAATAAAAACTGTATACGTAGATCACTCAATCGAACCAAGGAAGCAATAGAACCAACAGGTGAACCCCCCCATAATGCTGAACAGAGAGAGGGGTGACAGGAACACTGAAATGCAATGCCAAAAACATCTGCAAGAAGAAGAATCAGGAACACCAACAGTGCAACAGAAGTACACGCACAGGATAAAGGGCGGTGTCGAAGAAGAAGAATAGATCTTCTGGCCACACAGCATGGGCTAATGTCGTGGAAGGTACACTCACTTGACAAAGGTGGATGAGCACAAAAGGCAAAACATCATAACCCCCCCATGGCACTTTATAACTGAGTGCGTATACAAACAAACACATAGTGTTCAAGATCCCAAAATGCAACTGATGGCACTTTATCTCAGTGCATTTACAGAAAAAAGAATGCAACAGTGGAGATATATACAATACTCAAAAGAAGAAGGAAAGAAGAACAGTGAGAACAGAAGTAGAAGTCATCCCAAGAATGGAGATCCGTGGACCTGTAAAAGCCAAGTAGTCCATCTGAGTGCAGAAAAGAAAAACTCAATGGAGGAAGAACCTGGTATAGAATCTGGAAATAAGACCTCTGAAACTGAAAAATACACTGAACAAGCTTTTCGAAAATACCAAGTTTGCTGAAAACTGAGCCCGAATATGAGAGATATAGTGTCCGGAATGCAAAAAGTACCTATGAATTTGACTGGCAGAAAACCCCTGCAAATGGAAAAATAAAACAACCAAACTGAAAAAAACAGAACGGCCTCGGAACCAGCTTTCCGTCGATATCTCGTTTGGCAAAAAATGCCATCGTATGCTCAAGTTACGGCAAAAACAGTGACAGGTGCTCTGGCAGGCACCTGAAAAAGAAAACCTCTGAATTCAACAGCCTGGTGCAAAAAATGGAAGAAGAATCTGGAAAAAATCTCTTGTATAAAATGACCGTCTCGAAATCATCTTTCCGATGATGTCTGGTTCGCCCACTAACTCTTCCGTATGAGCAAGTTATGCCAAAAAAAGCATCAGGTGCTCCAGGAAGGCAAAAAAGTAGTCCTACCTTCGAAGGCATGGTACAAAAACCGAGGCAAAAAACTTGAAAAGAAACCTCCATAATTGCATTCTTCTCGGAAAGAGCTTTCCGATGATATAAAAAACTCCCAAATACGCCTCCAGATGAAGAAGATATGGCAAAAAAGGCCCAATTACCCCTAAAAATAGCTTCAAAAAATTTTTTTAAAGCCCCTGGGGCTGGAAATGCAAAGCCCCTGGGCGCATGGCACTCACAGGGGGCAGAGCCGAGGGCTCTCGGTCACCCACGTGACCGCCGTGGGGGGCAAAGAGCCCGCGGGCCTGCAGAGCGGAGCAGGGGCGCGGGCCGACGGAGCAGAGCTGGGCCAGCGGGCAGCAGGCGGCGGAGGGCGGCGGGGCCGCGGGTGGGCGGAGCTGGGCCGCGGCTCTGTGGTGGCCGCTTGGCGGTGCGCTAGTGGCCGCTGGGTGGCTGCCCAAAACTATAAGTTTTTTTTTATATTTTTTTGACAATCACCGTCTCGGAGTGCGTGCCAGGGCCGTACGGCCCTGGTATGCAAAAAAAATTTGCCTCAGATGCCACTGTGTCCAAAATGGACAAGTTTTATATGGATTTAGGGGTTCTTGGGCCTTCCGGACAATGGTGGTGTCCGTTTTTGCCCAAGGTGAGCCAAATTTTGGCTCCCCCCAGATCCACAAAAAAAACTTTTGAAACCCTTGAAAACCTCCTGCTTCTGAAACACTTCAACAAAACACGAACAGCGAGCAGCAAGATGGCTCTGATACCATGTTAGATTAGGTGAAATACTAATCTCCCAAGAACATCTGCATGCATAACCCTGTCACATGGAAGAAGCAAAGCACAGAAGCAAGAAAAATCATGGAGGCCAAAAAGCCAGAGACATCTTATGGACATGCAAAGAGCAATCTCTATTATGATCCAATAAGTGAATGAATGAAATACAAAGAGGGAATCTTTATAAAAGGATACCAAAACCCTAAAGGTGAAAAACTAAAGAATAATAGGATGCCTAAGTCTAACTTAAGTGTAGAGAATAATAGACTAATAATTAAATAAATTAATTATTAGCTATAATATGACAACTCTAACAGAAGCTTTGTGAGATCAATTTCAATTGCATAGTTTTCATATCATTGTTAGAATCTTCATTGTTAGATCACAACATTCATAGATTCATATTAGTTTTCATAGCATAGTTTCATATCAAGTTTTCATTCTTATTGCATCATAAAATCCAAAAAAAAATAGCTTAATTGCATTCAAATCCTTCATTTAGGTGTCATCTAGGTCACTAATCTCAATTACAATCTAAGAACATCAATCTCGCACCTATTAGACTACAGTAAATGGCTTGGTTAGATTAGATTTCAATTTTGCACGATTTTGATTATAGCTAACCCCTAATGTTTTACTGAAGTGTTGTGTCTACAGATCAGGTACAATTTTCACACACATAGCTCCTACAAATGATACTTTTATTGATAGAAATAGCAACCATAAGAGCATCATATTGATTTTGAACTTATTTAGAAGGTAAATCTTTTTGAGTAAAAACAATGTCAGGAGGACCTGGGGTAGCATGCATGCATTGTAAGAAGTTATTAGTGTTCTCTTGATTAGGAGGTGTAGTAGGAAGAGTTGCTAGAGCTTTTTGCAAGGCTTAATAGTAGGTAGGTGAAGTTTGAAGAATCTCCCATAAAGAAATCTTGGTAGGAGTATTTTGCAATTGAGTTATCAAATCATACTCCTTGCTAGGAAGATGAGGTGGAGGAGGAAGAATAGGTTGAGAAGGTGGAAAAGAAGTAGAAACCACCGGATTAGGTTGAGGGTTATTCCTTGTACGATATGTGTGAGATATAGAATCTTGATCATTGAAAGACTCCATAGGTTTACCTTTGATAGTAATGCGAGGACAACCTTTGACAGTAAACAAGGGTTTAGGATAAACCATCTTAGTTGTCTCAATACTACAAATAGATTCATAAGAAGGAAGAAAAGAGGACATCCTAGGAGGAGATGAGGTAAGATCTTGATTCTCCATAGGATCATCATGAAAAGGGAGAGCATTAAGGGAATTCATATCATTCTGCACTAATGCTTCATCACTAGAAGGAATCTCAAATGGAGGTAAAGCATCTATAATATCATCTTCTTTCACTAAAATGTTAGCATAAGGGGAGTGTGTTGTAGAAAAAGAGTTATCATCATGTATGAATATGTCATCCATTAATAAATCACCCTCTTGTATCAAAGATTCTTCATGAGGAGGGGATAAATCAATGTCTTTATCCAAGGGTTCATCGCAAATAGGAGGATTATCATCCCTACCAAGAAAGCACATTGTAGGGTCTCCATAATTCACTAAAGCTTGATCCCTAGAGGGGGAAAAAGGACATCTATTAGGAGAAGAATTAACATCAATCCTCAACTCATCTCCATAAAGATAAATGTGATTGAGATATAGCCTAAGGTCATCTTCTTGCTCTAATATATCCTTAAAAGGTAATTCAAAAGAGGACAAAGCAACATCATATGCACTAGATGAAGTCTTACTAGGTGTAACGCCATGCAATGGTAAGGTAAGAGGAGGATGTTGTGTAATCCCAAAAGTTTTGGAAAATGTTTGAGACAACTTGTGCAACATGATAACAAATAGATCTAGATATATCCAAATATATTCAAATGAAATTTCTAAACATGAAAAGGAAATCAAACACAATAGAGCATCTAATTCCACAAAGCAATGTAAATGTTTTTGTATTTTTGAAGAATTTTTTTTAATTTTTTATTTATTTTTCAAATGTAAATGCAAGAGCATAAAATAAATCTAATCTTAAGGCAAGAATACAAACGATCTAACACCAAAAATAAAGAGTTGTCTATCACAGGCTCACCAAAATGTAAAGTGAAGGTGAACACACAAGATAATGTAAAGGAAGATCTAACACAATAGGGCATCTAAATCCACAAAAGAAAAGGTGTAAGTATGTCGGGTTCACCAAAATGTAAAGGATAAAACATGGATGAGGTCCTATAATAATGGCTTGCACATAAAAGAGACCCCAAAACCAATATTTTTCACGTCTGGTTCACCAAAATGTAATGGATAAAATATGGATGAGGTCCTAGGGCAGTGACTTGCTCATAAAAGAGACCCCAAAACCAATATTTTAAACATACATTTGAATTGTATTGATATAGAAACTAAATATAGATGATTAATATGGAAATTAAGAAATAAAGGTACTTACTTATGAAAAAGAATTGGCTAAAAACCCTGTCAAATGATCTCAAAAATAGTTGATTTTTGTGAGTTTAAAGAGAAACTATTAGATCTACAAAACCCAAAAATCTTTCTCCAAGATGAGCTCAGGTCAGGTTTGACCCTCATAAAAGGTCAAATACTACATTCTTTATTTGAAGTCCAATTCTGATTCTGTTCACAGATCTCGAAAGTTTGCCAAAAAGGATATCCAAATTCACTCTCAGATTCAAAATCTTGCACCTATACCTACAAGAAAAATGGTTTTGTTTGTTGGGGGGAAGGGGTTTGCCTCAGTCAAACCCCAATTTAGGAATTAACCTTGAAATTAAATTGAAATTGCTAGAATAAACAAAGTAAATGGAACAATTCACCTTGCTTGAGTTGAAACCCTTGTGGAGGATTCGAATCCTTGAATCCACAAGAATGGATGAATGTAGAATCACATGTAGGATGTCTCCAATAAATTTTCTTTTGATCTTCAACACCAATCTTGAATGGATCTTGAATTAGGAAGAGGCTTGAATGGATGGATCTTCAACAAGAGGGCTCCATAGAGCTTGAATCCTTTAATGGCTTCTAATGGACCTCCTTGATGAATTGAATGCTTGAATGCTTGATCTTCTTTCTTGCACTTGAGAGCTTGAGAGATGGATTGCAAAACTTGATGATTAAAATGAGAGAGGAAGGCTCCCTGTTATAGTGATCTAGGGCACACGAGGGGCCTCATAGAAAACAATAATTAAGGGCCCATGGCACAAAACTCTAGAGAGGTGCACATGGAGAGGAAATTAAATTAAAGTCTTGACACAAACTCTAGGAGGGGACCACCCTTAATATAGAAATAAAATAATTATTTAAGAGCCTTGTTACAAAATTCAAGGTAAGGCCAACCCCAAAGTTAATTTGAGCATTAGGCACAAAACTCGAGAAAGGCTAATCTCTAATAATAAATTAGGATTCTTATACAAATATCAAGAAAGGTCCACCTCAAATATTAATTTGAGAATTCGACACTTAATCCAAGAAATAGTGGCCTCAAAGAGGGAAAATGAAAGATTTTAATGAAATCTTGAAACCGGAAGCAAACCCTGAAGATCTCAGACCCAAAGGTCAAGGATGAGCTTGAACCTGACGAGGTCAAGATCGAGCTTGATCTTAACCTCATTAGGATCAAGGTTTACTTTGACCCCATAAGGTAGACTTTGACCTTATGGTCAAAAACCTCAGGTTCATAGTCTAGAATGCTAGGAAAATGCTAGGAAGAAGTGCAAAATGGAGTAGAACAAGGGGAAAAGCCAGATCCAAGTCGAATATCCATTCAAGGTGTTTGACATGACCCCAAACCACTTACTTAGAGGGCTAAATGCTCTTACCATGGAAGTGATTCCATTTTAAGATGATACAAAGGGGCTTTGGATTAGTTTGATATTTAAAATGCAATTTAGACTCGGTTGAGTCCTACTCAGCCGAGTACCACTCGGCCCTGTCTACTGGGCCACAAAGATTCCATTTGGCACCACGTGGTGCCTACATGTAGTCTGCCTAGTTAGACTTGGTTGAGTCTAATTAGGCCAAGTCTAAATGGGCCGAGTGATTTGAGTTAGCCTAAAAGGTGACACTCAATTGTTCTTTTACCAAGGACACTCTTCGGTTCCCAAGTGAATAAGCTTAGTTTCATCAATGAGTATAGATTATTTCTCTAGCCTATAGTCATGGATAAGAGAAAGAGGAATGTCTTCATCCTTTGGCACCTCAGAGAGGTTTTCTCTAGAAGATACACCCTTTAATTTTACTCTTTTAGAGTCAAGAAGTGCCCCAGAGGGGTTTCCACAAGGAGACTCATCTTGATTTTTTTTTTTGAGGCTAAAGACTTCCTCTTCCCCAAAATAAACTTTACCTAGGTATAGTTTGTAGAAATGTATGGAAGTGTGTCCATGACCTAGCTATTTTTCTTCAGGTCTCGTGAACCTTAGGAGTGCTTTCTCACTTTGAGTTTATCAATATGTACAATACTTGGTTGGTCCTAGTCTATGAGTTCGTATGTGGATGAGTGGGAGGTCAATGAGGTTGATGGCCAGTTGGCGAAGGAAAAATTTCCCAGGAAGCTTTCATCATCAAATATATCATCATAGGATTTATGTACTTCCTCTTCAAGGATGTCTTCAACTTCCATGATTTCATCTTGGATATTCAAGAGGATAATGTTGGGCACATTGGTGCCCCCAGTCATGGTATTGCAGCCTTGTACATGCATGGGAGAGGTGTTAAATCCAAGGCCTTAATGTCTTGGGTTTTGTGAGGCTTCCAATGGGTCATTCATACCACCTATAGGTCTTAGACCTCCACCTTGATAATTCCACTATTTTGTGGCCCACTTGTGTGATGTGAGGTATTTATCTTTGAAGTACCTGAGACGTTTATTTTTAGGAGGTGGGGGATCTTTTTATAGCCATCAATTGATATCAAGATCCATTTCTTGTTTGTTTAGAATACCATGTGATAAGCATGTGGATGAACCCATTTTCTTTACTTATAGATCCTCTTGTGGGGGCATACTTTGGTGACATGGGCGTCTTTGAGTATGTGGGTCAAGTGGAAGGGCCCCTACTATGAAGGTTTCTATTAAGTTGTATTCACCACAACCCCTATTGTTGATCTTGATAGTTGAAAGGTTGGAGGCAAGAATTATTTCTAGATCGCAATGGGATCAAGATAAAATGGCAATGAAGGTGTCAATATCTATTATGGGACAATGGGTGTAGTGGGGTAATGAGGCTCCCACAAATGTAGTAGTTTCAAGTGCCTCAATCTTCCTAATCCACAAATAGATCATAGAGGAACAATTCCTAAAGAGTTGAATTGCATCATCCAAAATATCCCTATCCAATCCCAAAATTGATGCCACATCCATCATCTGCAAATTGGACACGATTATCCTCCCAATAGAATAGGGACAATTTTTGATGCATTTTTTGGAGCTTTTGTTTTACTAGCTTGGCGCTTGGGTCAACTATGAGATGATGGACAACCATGTTAGGGTCCAACCCTGACATGTGGGCATATGATCATGCAAATTTTATTATGGCCTCTTGGAGAAGTGTGATGAAGGTTGTTTCTTCTCCCTCAAATAGTGATGTTGTGATATATGTTATTCTAGGACACTCTTCAGTTCCCAAGTTAACATGATTAGTTTCTTCCATTCAAGTATAGATTATTTATCTAGCCTATAGTCATGGATAAGAGGAAGAGGCATGTCTTCATCTTTTGGTGCCTCATAGAGGTTTTCTCTAGAAAATGCACCCTTTATTTTTACTCTTTTAGAGTTAAGAAGTGCCCTAGGGAGGTTTTCACAAGGAGACTCATCTTGTTCTTTTTTATTTTTATTTTTGTGGCTAAAGACCTCCTCTTCCCCAAAATACCCTTTAGGGTATAGTTTCTAGACATGTGCTGAAGAGTGTTCATGATCTAGCTTTTGTTCTTCTAGTCCCATGAACCTTAGGAGTGCTTCCTTGCTTTGGAATTCATGAATATGTGCAATGCTTAGTTGGTCCCAGTCTATGAGTTTGGGGTGGATGAGTGGGAGGTCAATGAGGTTAATGGCTAGTTGATGAAGGACATAATTTCCCAGGAAGGTTTCATCATTGAATATATCATCATAGGATTTATCTACTTCCTCTTCAAGGATGTCTTCAACTTCCATGATTTCATGCTTGATATCTAGGAGAGTAATGTTGGGAACATTAGTACCCCTAGTCATGGTATTGTGGCCTTGCACATGGACATAGGTGGTGTTAAATCTAAGGCCTTGATGTCTTGGGTTTTGTGAGGCTTCTAATGGACCATTCATACCACCTTCAGGTCCTAGACCTCCACCTTAATAATTCCACTATTTTGTGGCCCACTTGTGTGATGTGAGATATTTATCTTTGAGGTACCTGAGAATTGTAGTTTGAAGAGGTGGGGGATCTTTGTATAGCCATCTATTGATATCAAGATCCATTTCTTGTTTTTTTAAAATTCCATGTGACAAGAATGTGGATGGACCCATTTTCTTTAGTTCTGGTTCCTCTTGTAGGGGTGTGCTTTGGTGACATGGGTGCCCTTGAGTATGTGGGTTGAGTGGAAGGGCCCCTACCATGAAGGAATATATTAAGTTATATTCACCACAACCCCTATTGTTGATCTTAATAGTTGAATGGTTGGATGCAAGGATTGTCTCTGGATCACAATGGGATCAGGATGAATTGGAAATGAAGGTGCGAATATTTATTCTAGGACTATAGGTGTATTGAGGTAATGGGGTTCCCAATGCACAACAATATGAAAATGGTTGGGGGTCGGCATGGATGGTGGTTTATGTTCCTTGATCCATAAATTTGATGCACTAATGATAGGTGGATATAATGACTTTAATCGAATGAATCCAGGATTGGTTGAAGAGAATGTTGTAGGAGAGGTCAAGATCAACAACATGGCACACAGTCTCTTGTATTGTGGGACCTAGTTTGATGGGAAATAAAATGGTACCTTCTAAAGTACACTCAAGGTTTCCATAGGCCTTGATAGTGATGACCTCATGCGATATATTTAATTCTATGTATCTGACCTGTTGGATGAACTTTAATGTACATAAGTTAAGGGTCAAACCATTATCTATCATGACCCATTTGAATGCAAAGTCATTTACCATGACAGTGATGCAGAGTGGGATGTTGTGGTCAATTTTTATGAATGACATGTCACAGGGTTTGAATGAAAGGGTGCAACATGTAGATAAATGCCTCACAAGGTTCTCAAACTGAATAGTGTTAATGTCTATGGGGATATGTACTTCTTGGAGGGATTTGTTGAGGGTTTCATGATGGATGGACGAACTGTGGAGAAGATCTAGGATGGATATTTGAGTAGGGGTATTCCCAAGGTGTTGTAGGAGATTGTATTACACATTAGATGTGAAAACCACAATAGCACTAGTAATAGATATCCTACCCCTATGCATGGTGACTGCACACTGATTGTATGTGCCTTTAACATAGATGGCATTGACGGTGGTTTTGACCTGGATGATGAATCCAAAAAAAATTCATAAATCACATAGTAAATCATGTAATCTTTTCCATTAGCATGATCATCCTACCTCCCTTTACCTTGGTTTGGGGGTGGTTGGCTTGTATTGATCATATTTTTATCAGAATTATGTTGAGAAAACATATTTTGGTAGATCTGGAGGCTTGTATTTGGAGAATACTGGATAGGTTCATCGACTATGATCTCTTTCTTGTCTATGAGATCTTGGATATAGTGCTTGAGTTTCATGCACTTCATAGTAGCATGTCTCTTGACACAATGATAGTCATAGTACTCATTGTCTTTGTACCATGCAAGCTTTGGGTTTGATTCATTGAATTGTTGGGTCTAAAGATACATGATCAATTTAGCACTGTCCATTCGATAAAAGATCATGTCTAGGGGTTCACTTAGAGGAGTAAACATGTGCTTTTGATTATTTTGTATGTGTGGCTTGTTTTTTCCTAGGGTGACTATTATAGCATTGGTTTGATTCACTAGGGTTTGAAAATTTTGCATAGGCTATTAGTAGGTTGTCCCAGTTATTTAATAGGTGGGTGCTTATTTTTGGTGTGTAGGCATAGGAAATTTAGGACCAGCCACAATAATTTGGGCGTGCTTGGTATCAGTGGCCCCATAAGTGATTGCATTCGTGTTCTTGTTCTAGTAGCACATTCAATCATTACTGGGCCTATCATGTTGGTTCTCTTTATAGTGTCTAATGATACCATCATCCAAGAGGCCCTTCTCAATGTCCACCCCTTTTCCTTTGATATCTTGATAGGTTTGGATGGAATTCAAGCGCATGAAGTGGGATAACTTCAGGTGTAGATTGTCGATGAAGATTTTTGTGAGATTTTTCTCTAGTAGTTTATATGACAACCTCATAGTGAGGTTTTTCCATCTTTACAAATAGTCAAACAAGCTCTCACATCCTTTCTATTTTGAGTTGCAGAGATCCAAAAGAGATAGTTATTTCTTGATGTTATGTGTGTATTGCGCTATGAACTTTATAGAGAACTCTGAATGACCCCATAATAGGTAATAATAATTATGCCAAAGCTTCTCCTAGGAATAGTGTAATCAAACTAAGTATGATTTTCCCTATCATGAAGTGCATTGAAATTGTCAACCCAGGGACGTATACTTGAAATGGGATAGCATGGTTTGTGCAATAAGTCTCTCATAAAGTCATTTTACTTAAGTTATAGGAAGGAAAATACATGAAATGAACTTACACTTTACTGTAGGAAAGTAAACACACACAACTAGGGTAAGAGTTTGGAGTTGGGAGCCAATTCTGCGGAAGTCCATGGGGGTAGAAAAATTGAAATACAAAATGGGTGCCCAATTTTTACAAATCGGGAACCCGTTTAGGTTCAGGAGCCTGATGCACTTTTAAAAATTGGGCGCCCATTTAAAAATCAAGCGCCTGTTTAGGATCAGGCACCCAAAGGAAAACGAGCACCTATTTTCAACAAATCGGGTGCCCATTTTGAAAATCTATTTTTTTTTTACATTGAATTCTTGTCATTTTCATCTTCGAGAAAACGGGATCACATTCAATACAGCTTGGGTGCCCGATTTAGCTTCCTCTATAGACCCCATCTACCATTTTTTTCATGTTCCAGGTACATACTATTCTTTTTTATTATTTTTGTCATTAAAAATTGTAGTTTCAAGTTATTTTTATTTTTAAAACATAGTTTAATGTTGTTTTCAAAATTATTGTATAAATTTAAATATATTTTATCTTTCAAGTAGTTCTTTTTTATTTCAATTTACTTTGTAAATTATTGTACTAAAGTAGAAAAATGGTAAAATTTAGGTATACAAAATTACATTACAAAATGCTATGTACAAAACCAAAACCCTAGGTAATAAAACAAAAACGTAAACCTAGATACAAAATTAAATTATGAAACCCTAAACTTAGAAAATCAAAATATAAATTTAGAAAACCAAAACATAAATCTAGAAACTCTCTATCTCTCCCTCTCTCCTCTTTCTCTCTCCTCTCTACGTACTATTATTTTTTGTTTTTTTTTTACAATTTTTGTCATTAAAAATTGTAGTTTCAAGTTATTTTTAATTTAAAAACATAGTTTAATATTGTTTTCAAAATTATTGTATAAATTTAATTATATTTTATCTTTCAAGTAGTTCTTTTTTATTAAAATTTACTTTGTAAATTACCGTACTAAAGTAGAAAACTGGTAAAATTTAGGTATACAAAACTACATTACAAAACCCTACGTAGAAAACCAAAACCCTAGGTAGTAAAACAAAAATGTAGATCTAGATACAAAATTAAATTATGAAACCCTAAACTTAGAAAATCAAAATATAAATTTAGAAAACCAAAACATAAATATAGAAACTCTCTCTCTCTCTCTCTCTCTCTCTCTCTAATCATGAGGTGCCACTTTATTTTTTGAAGAAATTATGGGCTGAGTTTGAATTGGGCAAGAAACCCAATTATTTTGACATGAGAGCATTTTAGGGGGTTGGTCGAGACATGCCACAAGATAGGCCAGGGGCTAAATTGAGTGACTAAACTAGAAATCATGTGCGTAATGAGTCCCTTGTTCTTCTTCCATCTCTTGTACTTCCTGCACCTGTCCATCATCGAGCAGTGTAGTCATCTCTTGGTTCTTTGAGTGCCCTTACGGGCAATTTGTTACAGCACATGACCCAGGTGAGGACTACCCCCAACATAGCACATGTTTTCATGAGTTGTGGGGGTATATGTAGGGGTCCCTAGTCTGATCCTGATGCTGCCCATGCTATCCATGGTGGATATGGTGATGATGTTGGTGGCACACATGGTGGATATGCCGATGATGATGATGGTGCGCATGGTGATGGCGCACATGGTGGATATGTTGATGATGATGATGGCGCACATGGTGATGCCAAAGATGATATCTCATCATATGTTGATTTTCTCAATGCAGACGATGATCATCCCACACACGTAAATTTAATTATAATTTAAATATAGTGCAATATTAAATTTCTTATTTATACAATTATGAGCCATAACATGTGGATTTTTTTGTGAACAGAGGATGGTTGACCCTCCATCATTCATTAGCCATCATCATATGACGTTGACACCTCAAAATATCGGTGCTCCATTCACGGTATGCACTTTGATCATGATACATTTAAACTTTAAACAAAATAAACTTTATTTGATAATGTGTTTGATATTTTTTGTGATTTTGTAGGGTCTCTCATGTACCACTGAGATTGGTCGTTCATTCTCTGCTCCACCAGTCACCGAGAGTCAGCCGCATATACCTGTAGTATGTTTTTCATTTATTAATTTTAAGCACATTTATATCTTACTAATTTATGCACAACTTTGATTCACACTTATTTTTTTGCAATTGTAGGCTTTTGGATTGTCTCATGTTCCACAATCACATTTACGTCCTAACTCATCAATGACATTAGCTACATGTCACATACAGGTAATGTACATGTTTTTATTCCATAAATTTGTATAGTCAAGTCATATATACTTAATAATTTATGTATATGTACTATAAGTTTGATTCATGCTTTATATATGTTGTTCACGTCGACACCACCATGAGTCTTGGCATGGCTACAGGATTAAGCCAAATGTAGCCATCGACACTATCTTTTGAGGTAATGATTAAAAGTAATTTTTTAATGTCCATTGTGTATCTAGATCTTTTACACCTAATTATTTAAAATTTGTACTTTAAATGTTTTTACAAGAGTTGGCTGCATCCACTTTTCATGTACCTGAGGATGAGGGTACTACTCAAGACCATACAGAGCAGGCTGAGGGTACTACTGAGGACCATACAAAGCATGTTGATGCATCACAACTCTCTTCACATGGAGTGAAGAGGACTGTAGATCAACTAGATGAGTAGAGTTATATTATGATGACTATTTAGACTTGTTTTATATGATGACGACTATTTGGACTTGTGTTATGATGACTTGTCATATTATTTGGACTTGTTTTATATTATGATGAGTATTTGAACTTATATTGTTACTTAAACTTGTTTCTACAGTAGGACTTTTTTTTGTGATTGTATGTATATATCATGAGTTGTTATTTATATATATATGAGCTTATGGAAAAGAGCTCATTTTTAATATCAATTACAAAATTAAATTTATCAATATATCCTAAAAAAACCATATATCTAACAATGAGATCTATTAATTCATGTGTAATTGAGAAGAACAATATCTAGATACATTACAAATAATATGAACACTTTCATTAACTATAAAAAAAACTATCTATCTAACAATGAGATCTATTAATACATGTAATTGACAAGAACAATATGGATGAGTACAAAGTTTAATACTTAGAACAAAATTAGGTGAATACAAAGTTATGAATTTAACTTAAATATTTAAAACAAAATCCGATGAATAAAAGTGAGTTCATGTGAACTTAAATTACAAGGCCAAAATTGTATGAATACAAGAGTGCATTGTACTACATAAATAGTTCATGTCTATGTTCTTCTAGACATCCTACATCATAAAAATAAACATGTTGAAATGTTAGAATTTATAAAAGTTCATTTAAAGTTAATTTTAATTTTAATTTTGAATCTATATCTCTAAATTAATAATTATGAGACTTCAAAGAAGATATGTAGAAAACATATAAAAATATGACAATTGAACAAAAATTTACATGTATAAATTTGATTCAACCTAATGTACCATCAACATCCTCTCTTTTCTGCAATGTGTCTATAATAGTTCATGTCTAGATGTTCTTCCAGACATCTTGCATCATTAAAATAAACATGTTGAAATGTTAGAATTTATACAAGTTCATTTAAAGTTAATTTTAATTTAAATTTCAAATCTATATCTCTAAATTATAAATTATGACACTTCAAAGAAGACATGTAGAAAACATATAAAAATATGACAATTGAACAAAAACTTACATGCATAAATTTTATTCAACCTAATGTACCATCAACATCCTCTCTTTTCTGCAATGCGTCTATAATAGTTCATGTCTAGATGTTCTTCCAGACATCCTGCATCATAAAAATAAACATGTTGAAATGTTAGAATTTATACAAGTTCATTTAAAGTTAATTTTAATTTTAATTTCAAATCTATATCTCTAAATTATAAATTATGACACTTCAAAGAAGACATGTAGAAAATATATAAAAATATGACAATTGAACAAAAACTTACATGTATAAATTTGATTCAACCTAATGTACCATCAACATCCTCTCTTTTCTACAATGCGTCTATAATAGTTCATGTATAGATGTTCTTCCAGACATCCTGCATCATAAAAATAAACATGTTGAAATGTTAGAATTTATACAAGTTCATTTAAAGTTAATTTTAATTTTAATTTCAAATCTATATCTCTAAATTATAAATTATGACACTTCAAAGAAGACATGTAGAAAACATATAAAAATATGACAATTGAACAAAAACTTACATGTATAAATTTGATTCAACCTAATGTACCATCAACATCCTCTCTTTTATGCAATGCGTCTATGATTTCCTCATGCTCTTCCATTGAAAGTGTCCATAATATTTTATTAGCAGGTCTCCCTTTATATCTTTCCAATTTGATATTTTTTGCCACTACCAAATGGGAATAGTGCATAATCTTCTTTTCTGATTGGTAGTCTTCAAAAGCTGGTAAACCATTCCTTCTTGTTAGGTTTTTTGCATATCCATTTACCAACTACCACAATAGACCCAATTGGATACTGAAAATTATCATCATCTACTTGATGACATATCAACTTTTTCTTAGGTTCTACACATCGAGCTAACCAATACTCTATCTGCTCTTCATTATCCTCAGGTGCAGCAACAACATACACATGTCCTGCAAAATAAAATTAAGTACATGCACTATAAATAAAACTTTTTTAAATGTTTATAATTCAAATATATATAATCATAAATTATATGACTAACACATGTAACTAATATATAATTTAAAGTTTTACAATAAATTGCATTAAATTACCAGGTTGTATGAAATCTGAAACACGATCATAATCTTCTGATGCAAATGCATGATCTAGGTCTTCAATTATTATATCATCTTCATCTTATCTCTCACTAGGTTTTAAAGATTTTTGTTGCCATTCTTCAACCCATTATGTATTCTCGCATTCTTCTCATTCACCTGCAACACAAAATTGACAAAAACATGCAAGCTCCCTAGTTCATATAGTCCAAGTGTTAGAATTAGAACTCCTAAACAAAAGCCATTTAGCTGATCCTCTGATTGTATTACAATCATATCTTGAAAGGATATTCTTCTCTTCAACTAGCCAAAACAATGTTTGATTGTAGAGTTCTGACTTGTCCTGTAGACAAACTTGTTTTACACCATTCAACAATTGCACGTGCATCTTTAAATTTTTATTTTTCCTCAAATTTGAGTTGCTCTCCACAAAGGGCTCTCTTAACACATGCACTGACACCATCATGTTCTCCCTTCCCATGTCCAGCCTCAAAAAAACTCCAGATATGTTGGATATTTATTTTCTTGTGCATCCTACTCAACCAATAAAATATTCTAGCATTTTTGAATTGCCCTGTGCAATTATCTGACCAGATTAGATGTTGTGTTATATGAATTTCTCTCTCCCTTAAATTTTCATAAAAGGTATTAAACCAATACTGGACAAACTCCGATGAGTGCAACTTATTATCACTCATATAGAAATGGTACTCTCTCAATATTTTCCGTTCCTATTTTGTACTATCAGGTGCATGTCTATAGACAATATGATAAAAAAATTGTTACTTGCACTGAATTATAATATTGTGGTTGGATCTCATCTTGTGGTGCAAGCGTGTAGTTCTCTGCAAAGTCAATAACTGACAATATACTACCAATTGGAAATGTATTCTTGCATATGCAAAATTGTCCATCAAGCCATCTATAATTGTGAGAGTGTTTCACATATTTAGGTACGACCTTACTCTTGAATTCATTCATAAAAGAATTAACACTAAGGTTTTTAGTTATTAGGTCACACCGTTTTCCAACTTTTCCATCCTTCATTGGATACTCAATAGTTTTAAATCTTTGTACATCAACTAATTGTTGTCCAAAATCAAATGAAATATTTTCATGCAAACATTCATCTAATAATGTAAGATTTCCACATACATCACATACACCAGAAACACATGCATTCAAAAGATAAAATTGCTCATTAGGTGGGTTACAAAATAAATTTGATATAAACTCCTTTACATTTTTAGGTGGTATATTTATACCACATTCTTGCAACATTGCATTAGTATGCATAGTAGAACATATAAATTGAAAAATATCATAATGATAATGAAATTGAACATGAGTTTTGCAACAATAGGTGATTATTTCTTTGTTAATCCTTACATACCATGGTTTACATTTTTCAAAAGATCTTTGACTAATACTAATAGTTAACACCTCATCATCCACAAATGTTTTATACAATTTTGTTTGAGTCATATCTAAAAGGTGTTTTGGATGTGGATCATGAACTTTTGAACTGACACTTAATTTAAGAACATCTCTGGCATTGGGGAATACTCTTGTATTATCGTGCCAAAAATTTTCAATCAAAGTTTTGACTTCACCAGTAAGTTTCATGTCAGACCTCGGCAGTCTGCCACTGAAGGTCCATAAATGGTTTGCGGGATCACTTTCAAAGTTAACTCCTCTCTTTACAACTCTTGTTAAAGTTTTACGATTAATATTAAGATACCCACTTATGTTTGAAATCATTCTTTTATCAGTAGTAGTTTTGTTTACTAAAGTTGTTGTTATTACTCATCATGCCGCATTACTATCTTTAGAATGACTTTTATCTCCAATTGTGCCAAAGGCACTAGCAACAGTTGATACAACTTGTTTTAGAGACTCATTCTTCTTCTTAGTTTTCACATAAATGCCTAACCTCTTCATCACTTTTCACATTTTAGACATTTTAATTAATTGTAACATTAACTGACATTGAAACCCAAATTTCTTATTATAAAAAAATTGTCTAAACTATCTACTCGCATGTGTCCTATGCTGTCTTGATGAAACCAAACCATACAGATTGTCTAGCACATCAATTTTTAATTGAAATTGTTCATTTATTTCATTATCATTCAAATGAGCTTCTTTCTCAATCGGTGTTTGTATGTCTACATTTACATTGTTAATTTCAATCTAAATTAGTGTTTGATTTTCAGTTTCAATTGGGGTTTGACTTTCAATTCCTTTATCATTATGATTAACATTACTAATTTTTAAAATTTCATATGCAATTAAATTTGTTAATCTATTTTTAGGAATAAAATTTAAATAATTTCTATTGTAACCCACTTCTAGCAAATCATGAACATCTTTATCAAAATAAGTTGTAACAATTGGATGTGAAGACATACCTATATCCAATACTAGATTAGAAGATGCACCTGATTGTGCTTCTTCAACCTTTGCATCCATTATGGTTTCTCCATTTTCCTCCTCTTCTTAAACAATTGTTGAACTCGATTCTCCAACATTATTCAGGTTTTTAAGTCTTTCTCTTCTTTCTCATTGTCATTTTGCCTCCTCTCTATTTTTTGCAATCTTCGCAGGTGTCAGAACCTTTGTTGACCTCTTTCTACGTCAGTTTGATCCCATTTTTGCACCAAAATTCAAGTTCAAACAATCTTTTTTGAATGTCAGATCCAAAATAAGACAAAAAAAAAGAATGTTGGTAGAAATATTCTCTTTGTCTTTTTCAAATCGATACAAAACATATTGAAAAGTCATCAATCATTAGATCAGGTCCACAATCTGGTTTTTCTGGTTGCAACAACTCTTTAAGAAATGGGCGCCCATTTTTAGTTTCAAAAAATGGGCACCCGTTTTGTAAATCTACGAGGGGGAACCTTACCTCCTAGCTTGGGTTTTGGTTTGGGATAGGCTTGGTGGGACCAAGCCTATGCTTGACCCTATAAAAAAAATGGCTAAGGCATTACAGAGTATAATTTTTGTCTTGCCATAATTTTTAGAACAACTTCCCAAATGAATTTTTCGATAAAATGAAAACACATTTTAGCTCTTATTGTGCAAATTATAAAAATATAAATTTTATAGTGATATGATGAATTTTAATATTTATACAATATTTATTAAGCCAACATGGTACCTAAACTTGAAATACCAAGGTTAACTAAAACTTAAATAAATTTTTAATTTTTTTTTTTTGAAAAATGAGTTATATGTGACCAAACTACATAGAATTCTTTTCAAATTTAAAAAAAAAATTGAAAAAAAGTGAAGTTATCATCAAATTATGGTGTTCGTACACAAGAGGTTTAAAAAATGTACTTTATAGTCAATTAAAAATTAGTTAAAAAATATTCAATAAAAAAATAAGATAAAATATTCTGACCAATCTTCAGTGTTTTAGGTACCTTTTCCCAAAAGGATTCCCAAAAATACATTCATTTACTTCAAAAAAGGGTGTCCGTACACGCGTGAGGTGTGGTCTTGAAACAAGCATTTTGAAAAACTGGTTTTTAGACATGCATACTAAAATTCAATTTATACCATGTGGGTGTTGAAATAAATTACATATTTGAAAACTAGATTCTGAGCACTAAATTTTATATTACTGAAGTTTTTCAAGATTCAATCTTTAAGTGCTTCAAATATGGACATCAATTGACTGAAATTTTTAAAAATAGAGAAAACACTTCCACTTTTTGGCCAAAAGTGGGACTCCACTTCTTGCAGCCACCCACTACTTAAATGAAAATGATGCTGACAACCACAAATTTGACTTTAACCTATTCTACCAATCCAAAGAATTTACTACGACTATCTATGCAAGTGCTGGAAGAACATACACAAGTTATAATGCTACAAGAGAATCTAGTGAATTCCACCTGAAATGTTGAAAATGCTTAAACTAATTACTCTATTATACTCTAATCCACCTCCCAAGTGGGACCTCTTGGTCAGATTCTACTAGCTATGAACACATAATATAACTCAAACTTACTCCTTCATTGTATTTTCAGAAAAACTAATTACATCATCATAAAATAGTACATGGAACTAAAAGAGTAACATGCTCCCAATTATAACAGTAATACAATCATCTGTCTAACTTGATTTCTAACTATCATATCCCTTTATATAGAGGATTTTTATTTATTTGAACATAAAGATAAGGTCTGGCTTATTCATGCCATAAATAAAGGAGAATGCAATAGCCCACAATAGAATATCATAAAGACTGAACAACCACTTCAAAAGAATATTGACCACAGAGGAAA
This sequence comes from Chamaecyparis obtusa, assembly GCA_027943335.1. Lineage (NCBI taxonomy): Eukaryota > Viridiplantae > Streptophyta > Pinopsida > Cupressales > Cupressaceae > Chamaecyparis > Chamaecyparis obtusa. The sequence continues at coordinate 2,067,071 of BSBK01005284.1, read as the reverse complement.
TATAGCATAATCGTGCTCCTATATTCGGTGAAATGATCATTCCTTCAATTCATCAAGAATGTTCAGCGGTGTCATAATGGTTCTCCTCATCGTGACTGAGACTTCATCACTTCTTCATCAATGTTGTCGATCCACTCTCTAGCCGCTCCTCTTTCCCTGACAGATTAGTAGCACATGCATATATATTCAAGTATTTAACTATTCAACTTAATCCAAATGTTAGGACATACATTAAAACAATTATATGAAATATTGCAACATATATATAATATATAGCAAGGTATGTCAACTATCAACCCATAAGTTTTGTGGATTTGATAGTACTTATAGCATGTACACAAGTTCAAGTACTTAAAAGTTACAAGTAGTATTTTGGAAATGTCTTAGAACAAAGCATAAAAATAGTATAAAATAAAAACAAATTACTGCCCCATCATTTGCCCCCCAACAACAATAATGCTTGTCCTCAAGCATTACACTTCTTAGCAATTCCTCTGAACTCTCCCACCTCAGTCTTTCCCCTTCTTTTTCTCTTGAAGGTGTAGTAGAATCCTCTAGTTCTTTCCCAAAAGTCCATCCTTTAGTCTTCCTATAGCTGGTCCAACTTGGTAGCATTAATATCATACAATGGCCAAAAAAGTATCGATGGCTAGAATGCCAAGGGACACCAAAGTTCCTTCTGAATTTTCCTTCCCAACTGCATGTATTTAGGTGCACGGTTAATTGTTTCTTCAAAGTTGAGAGGACTATGTGGTTCAGATTTATTAAAAACCTATGGAAACCTATTCCATCTATTCTTGACACCATCTAAGGATCTCTGAAATATAAAATAGGGCATCTTCTGATACTTTTTATAAAAAAATTATCTGACATAAAAAATCTCGTCCCTGGTTTATGGTTTTCTTTTTCCATAGGTGAGAGTGAAGCAGTCTCTACGTAAAATATCGAGACTACTACATTCAACCCTTAAGGATAACTGCTCTAATCTTTCTTGATCCCTATAATTATCTAATTTCCAATCATAATTAGTTTCATTGCACATCCATGACACCAAGGCTTTTAGATGTATGTCTCCAATGTAAAGCAAGGGATTCCAATCAGTCTCCTTGGGAATGATGAAGTTGTGGAGATACAGTTCACAAAGCAAGTTTTGTTGCCAAACAATGCGTTTGATATAAACCATGAAATTCCCAAGCTATCCTAAACTCAGACTCTTTATCTTTGAGGGTCATAATCAATTGGAACATGGGAAATAGTTCTTTCAAGAAAATGGCATATACTCTAGGAGGAGGCCTGCAAGCTATTATTTGGTGAGCCAATTTTAGGGCATGATCCATCTTTTGTTTTGTTTCTCCATTTTCTCTTTTGAGTCCTCTATTTCCTCTTTTTGATAATCAATATAATTTTACATCTTATTTCTCTCTTCTTTCCACAAAGTCTTCTTAAAAACAAACTAAGTGTATAGACTAAAATGCATGGTCTGCAGAGTAAGCGGGCCAAATTCTTCTGGCTTTTCTTTTCACTATGAGCCTACTCTAAGTAATTAATGAACCAGGTTCTCCTTAAAGGTACAATAGAATTCTATAGACAAGAATGAGCTGATGGTTGAGGAAACTGAAGCTCTTCTAGGTTATTACCTTCTTTAACTATTTGATGACTTTCTTCGGGTTCACTCTGATGCATGTGAGGCTAATTATCAAATGAATCATCTAAATTCTAGGGAGTATCTAAAACATTTGGTTGAATTGGTGGTGTAGGAGCACCCACTACAACAAATTGAAGTTTTCATCTTATTGTGACTCGTAGTGGGTCTTGTGGATGTCCAAGTCCTAATAGGTATCCTATCAATCTATTGATCCAACTTGTAAGGTCTGGCTCTAAGATTTGGCATTTATAAGCCACTTGGTCAACCTTGGTCAAAGGATCCCAAAATCCTATGATTTAAGATGTCTCATGTTTTTAAGTCATCTTAAGTCAAGAATAAAGCACAGGTTCACATTCTGCAATAAAATTGCACTCTTAGTGCATAAATGTCAAAGTTGTCAAAATGTTGTCACAAAGTTGTCAAGCAACTTTTGGAAAACTTTGCAAATTTTAGTTTGTAAAGTCTAAATGTCTTCCCAAACAGATAGATGGTTTTAAAATATAGTTGTAAGTGTTGGAGAATTATTTCATAGCCCTTTCAAGTGAGTGGAAAGCACAAATGATGTAATTTTTTCTTTGAATCAATAAACTAACACATATTTTCCTGTAACAGTCGACTTCCTGGGTTCTGTATAGCCTTGTACAATCTGATTGGATGATGAAATCAGTGGAATTGTAAAGAGCATTGAGTCGCCTTTCATTTTCATTTGGTTTGAAGATATGAGGTGACTGGAATCAAAAGTTAGGGCCATTTTATTGTAAATTGTTCTGAAACCCTCCTTACCTAGGCTATTCTCATTAAATTTAATTTGCCTCTCATGTCCACCATTGAAAAATTATAATTCTTGGTGGAATGAGAGGTTTTCATGTTGTCTTGATGATTTTGGATTTAGTTTGCAGGGAAAAGTGTGTAGATTCATGTTTTTAGTGAATTAGGGTCGACATCTCCATGTGGTGACTAGTGACCAGAATGCACAATTGATGACAGTCAAACTTTGGGGCTAAATCAAGCCATGAAATCAAGTTTGGAGTTGTTTGAGACCATGTCAATTGCAACCCAAATGATAATTTTATCCTTCTATCAATCCTTAGGGTAATCCCTTCACTACATTGGTCACTTAATTGCCCAATTAGGCCTAGTTGACTCTATTAAGGTTTGGCCCGTTCCTTAACACTCCAGAGCCCCTTGCTTGGTCATTTTTTAGTATTCCATAAAGGGTATTTGAAACTACATTTTGTTCCTTGAGTTCAATGTGAAGTTTGAAGGTTGTATCCCCATAACCTTGCAAATAGGGCTACAAGGAGTTGGTGGCTTATTGAAGGGACAAAAACCTAATAAATTCCATGAGATTTCTTAATGGTTGTAACATGTTCCATTGGTCATAAGATCACCTTTTGACAAGTTGGTTCAACCCCTCCAAGTCAGACTTGTCATTTTCTCTTTGTGAACCAAGTTTGATAGTGACTTCATAAGGAGAAGTATGAAGTATTGTATCACACATTTGGAACTAGTTGATGAGTTTATGTCAGGATGTTGATTGGAAGTTTCTAAATGTATTTTGATCTTATTTAAAGGTGTAAGTCTATGCCATGGTGGGTTGGTGTCTTGAAGACCCATGTAGAAGGTTTTGAAGGACAAATTGTCTTCATTCCTTTCATCTACCCTAGCTCTTACATCAAGTGGTATCAGAGAAACTAAGATCCTTAGGTCAAAGATTTGATTAGCACCATGTCAGGAGATGAAGAAGGTGGGTTTTCCTCAAGGATGACCAATGTAGGGATTGTAAGGTACTCAAGGGAACACAGGAAAAAGCATGATGAACAAAGAAACCTTGAGATGTAGCTAGTGAGGCAAGAGATGAAAGAGCTTAGGGAAGAGATTCGTAAGAAGAGTAGTGGAAACACTAAAGATTTTGGGCAAGGGAGTGATGAAGAACCCCTTGAGCAGGAAGAAGGAGAACTTCCTCCAAATTAGAGACTACTATTGAAGACTCTCAAATCTATATGGAGAGGAGAACCATGGATGCCAAGCTTGATTTTCTTTCCTATGATGGGAAGATGGACCCATATGCTACTATGGATTAGGTGGATTCCCTCTCTAGTTTTTTGGATTGTGAAGATATCCATGGAAATTAGAGGATAAAGATTGCTAAATCAAGACTAAAAGGCTCTGCACTTACATGGTGGAACTTCACTCAAGATGACAAGGTGAAGAGTGGGAAACAACATGTCACCACTTGGAAGAAGATTCTAAGTATAATTAGGGAAACATGTGTCCCTGAGGACTATGAAGTCCAACTCCATAAAACAAGGATGAGTTTGAGACAAAAAGAAATGAATGTCTCAACATATACCAAAGAATTTCAGAGACTTATTATGAAGTCTAAGATGGTAGAGCCAGAATGTGTAAAGCTTGCAAGATACATGCAAGGCTTGAAGATATCAATCCATGATGAGTTAAATCTAACCAGCCCCACCATAGTCCAACAATGCTTTCAATTATCATTAAATGTTGAAGACAATTTCAAAAGAAAACAAGAGTAAGGTAATAGGGACAGAGGTAACAACAATTACAACAAAAATTTCAGAGGAAGGGGAAATTCATGGAATAGAGGATAGTCTAGCAATGAAAGATCCATGGAGAAAAATCAAGGAGGAAGAGAACAAGGTGAGTCAAGAAATAGAGGAGGCTTTAGAGGAAAAATATCCTTTGGAATGGGTAGAGGAATATCTAATGAACCCTTAAGGTGCTACAATTCCAATCAACTGGGTCATCATGTAGGAAGATCCCCTGAGAAAAGAAACAATAACCAAGGAGAAAGAAGAGCACAGTTGATCCAAGAAGACAAGAAAGAACTAGAAGCTGAAGAAGGGACAACCTTGATGATGAGGAAAACCTTTTTGCAAGTGCCACATACTCAAGAACCACCCCAAAGAAAAAATATTTTCAGAACAAGGATCAAGTGCCAAGGAAAGGTATGTAACTTGTTAATAGACTCTAGGTCAACAAAGAATTTAGTTTCTAAAGAAATGGTATATAAGTTGGGATTATATAAAACACCACATCCTTTCCCTTATAATGTTTCTTGGATCACTAAAGGACAACAAACACTAGTGACTGGGCAAACTATGGTAGAATTCTCTCTAAGGGATTTTAAAGATAAGGTCTTATGTGATGTAGTAGAGATGGATGCTTGTCATCTTCTACTTGGTAGACCCTAGTAATATGACATGGATGCCACTTATAGTAGGAAGAACACCTACACCATTGTTAGGGATGGAAAGACATATACAATGAAGCCACTTCCTGACACTAAAATAGAGAAAGAACCCACTATAATTGTATAGGGAAAAAAATGGTGAAAAAATTGAAAGAATATAAAGAGGAAAGTTATATAGTGGCCATGAAGCCTAAAGAAAAAGAAGAATCTGGTAAAAATTACCCATACAAATAGAGTTCAAAGAACTGTTGAATAAATATAGTGATGTGGTAATAAATGATTTACCCTCTTCCCTTCCACCCCTAAGAGATATTACTCATCAAATTGACCTAATACCTGGTGCCTCTTTTCCTAATAAAGCACCCTATAAGATGACTCCAAATCAGAATGCAAAATCTCAAGACAACTCCAAGATATGTTAGCCAAAGGCCTGATCCAAAATTGTCTCATTCCTTGTGATCTTCCATCTATCCTAGCACCCAAAAAGGATGGAACATGGAGACTTTGTACTAATAGCAGGGCTATAAACAAGATAATAATCAGGTATAGATTCCTTAATCCAAGGATTGAAGATGTACTTGATGTCAAAGGCAAGAACATGTATTAGTTAGAAGGAGCTACAGAAGGATGCTTGATATCCTAGATTGATGACAAATGGCTTTGGAAAATAACCGATTGAAGCAAGGGACAAAGTCCCCAATGTGCAACCACTTTCTATTATTTGTGCAACAAATCCTTCTCCTAGGTGCATCATTGTGAGGAGGGATTTCATTCCATATGTTAAATCCTCCTTAATGTGTTCCTGCATAACCCACTCTACTTTTTTCTTTGTTCCAAGTTTTAATCCCCAAGCCATCAAGATAGAGGCGACATCAATATTGGTGTCATAGTGGAATTGAGAATCGATGTACTCCCCAAAGATAATCTCCACAATTTGCACAAACCCATGGTCATCAATTTTAAACATATATTGCATTCTCTTCTCATAAATTTGGCCAAGATAGGTGAGGTGTTGTTTATGGGTGTGGAGAGTGAATTTGGCCTCCATAGTGAAGCCAACACACCAAGAAGTGAACATGCCTCAAAAACCTACCTCATATAGCATTTTCCGCACCACCTACCACAACACCAATGCATCAATATTAAACAAGGAAATTATTTATTCAAAGAATTTATGCAATCCAAATTACCCCTTCATTATTAAAGCACACTCCTTAAGGCTTATTGCCAACAAACACCAACATATGAGATATCCTCTTGAGGAATTAGGAGTCTTGAATATCATCTCATATTTAATGCCACTCCTAAATTAGAGAGAGTGTCTACCACCCTATTTCCTTCCCTTTTATCATGGGAAAGTTTAAAATCTTTAAACTTGGGATTTCTTTATAATTTTAATTACTTTATTGTTCTTTCAAGCTGAGTCTTGCCTTTTATGATGCCATTTATTGTTATGAGAAGTCACCTTTAAGATGAAGTTTGGCAATTGATACTTCTTTAGCCATATTAACCTCCCCGAGGACCATATGAGCGATGGCCTCATTATTTGTTCTTGATTCCAACCTTTAAGTTTTGATTGCAAAAATGCAACCACTTGAGTCGCAGGCATCATATTTAGCTCTTAGGAGACTCGAGTTTCCCTTGGAAGCACTATAAAAATTGATTTTAATCTACTCATCACCTAGCACGCTCTACTCCACATAGAATTAGAAGAGAATGTTATTTTAAAATTATTGCAATTCTATTTTAATTTATATGTATATAATAGATTGACAATTTGAATCGCCTCTTTGCTCATCATGAATAAGGCTAACTTAAATGAAATAATAATTATTTGCATGTGAATAAAGACTTTATTGTTGTGCATACACTTTCATAGCAGCATTCAATATCAAGTATCATTTTCATTTTGTTTACATTGTAGATGAAACCTCTTCAAGAATTGATATACAAGTTGTGGGCATCATATTTAGCTCTTAGGAAACTTGAGTTTCCCTTGGAAGCACTATAAAAATTGATTTTAATCTACCCATCACCTAGCACGCTCTACTCCACATAGAATTAGAAGAGAATGCTATTTTAAAATTATTGCAATTCTATTTTAATTCATATGTATATAATAGATTGACGATTTGAATTACGTCTTTGCTCATCATGAATAAGGCTAACTTAAATGAAATAATAATTATTTGCATGTGAATAAAGACTTTAATGTTGTGCATACACTTTCATAGCAGCATTTAATATCAAGTATCATTTTCATTTTGTTTACATTATAGATGAAACCTCTTCAAGAAGTGATATACAAGTTGTGGGCATCATATTTAGCTCTTAGGAGACTCGAGTTTCCCTTGGAAGCACTATAAAAATTGATTTTAATCTACCCATCACCTAGCACGCTCTACTCCACATAGAATTAGAAGATATTGGAATTCTATTTTAATTCATATGTATATAATAGATTGACGATTTGAATCGCCTCTTTGCTCATCGTTAATAAGGCTAACTTAAATGAAATAATAATTATTTGTATGTGAATAAAGACTTTATTGTTGTGCATACACTTTCATAGCAGCATTCAATATCAAGTATCATTTTCATTTTGTTTACATTGTAGATGAAACCTCTTCAAGAAGTGATATATAAGGACAACCAACAAATGAAACACTATGTTCTTCCAAATATTATACGTTGTATTCATAACAAAATCATACAAATTATTAACTTATAATTTATCCTATTTTCTCACTATAAAAGATTTTCTAAAATTGTAATTTAAAAAACATAATTTTTCTTTTTATAATATTTTATTTTATTTTATAGATTTTTAACAAATAATACGAAAACCTATTTTTAAATACTCTAAACTATATTAAAATAAAATAATATTTACTATTAAAAATTATATAAGAATGATAAAATTAGACCTCGAATCTATATTTAATTCATATGTACACCAATATCGTTACAATGAAATTATTAGTTCCTGTCGTAGGTAGGAATACTATTGCATCCATTTAGGTGCAATAAAAAACTAAAAACTATTTGTTCAACCAATCAGATTGAAGAATTTTTTGAATTCTTATGTTTTTTATATAGTTCAAAATTTTATGCATATTTTAAAAAAGAAAGAAAAAGCTATTTATTTAAAATCCTATTGGTTCCAAGGACAGATTTCACTTATTGCAAAGTCAGTAAAATCTGTACACATTAAATGCTTATTAATCCACCTTATCTCATTCTGAATGGCAACGTCTAAATCGTAAACTAAAACGTATATCTTACCAATGGGGACACTTCCCTTTTATACCGTTCTGGACAAGGAACTCGTTCTAGACAGGGAAAGCTTTTGTTTGTCAAAATTTGTTCACACAAAAAGCCCTAAAATTTTCCCTGCGTGATGAAACAGGGCTTGGTCATGCGTAGCAGATTGGAGAGAATCATGCATCTTACAGTGCATATTGTTGTCTGGAATCATATCTTTATATTTTTTGTTTTTATGTTTTTACATCTCTTACGATGGGGGATTTCATGGACCTGTAATTTATGTTTTTGAAGTCTTTTTTTCGGTTCCTTTACATTAGTGAATTTATGTTTTTTGAAGTCTTTTTTTGGTTCCTTTACATTAGTGTTTCTTAAGCTTTAGACTGTCTGTCAAAAGTAGAGGTTTCTTATTTTGTCTTTTGAAAAAAATAGCAGTTTAACATTGTGGCATACATATGTTCCCGTAAAAAAAAATCATCAAGAGTCGTTCAATGTGTGGTTTAAAACTTTGTCAACAGATTTGAAATTGTTTGTAATCTGCTTCCATGGTTAAATCTGTTGCATCTTTGTCTGTGCACTTATTTCTAGTAAAAACCTCTGTACATAAATACATTAAACAAATAAAAAAGGATCTACGTGGATTAGTAATTTACAAATAAATGAAGAACCTACATAGATTAGTAATTTTCATTATTACCTAGATCAAAACATACAAGGGATTATATATTATAAATTAACCACACATTGCTTGCCAAAATACCTATTAGATCACAAGACTGCTATTTTTCTGAATGTAGATTGCTCATTTCAGATCTAATCTCCTTCGATCCATCCTTTCCTCAAAGACTGGGTCCTCCTTTATACCTCTCAAGGGAAACGTAGAGTCACAACATTAACTAATAATCTCTCTCTCTCTTCCAAAGAGGCACCCTTTCTAAATTAACTGTTGTTTTTACCTTAATTCCAAAGCTGATTTCTATGCCCTTTTTTTCCCTCTTCTCTGTCCAAATGAGAATCTACTTTACATAGCTTTCGCAAAGAGTCCTAGGGTCATAGCTTTTACGAAGGAAATCCTTCTTCATAAAGAGGTGTATCTTCTAAATTAATTTATGTGCCTTCATAAAGCATGGTTGCCTGGAACCGATGTGATTAAGGCTTGTTTATAATTCATTTTCAGATTAACATTTGCTTGGTTTTGGTTAGTTTATGATTAACATCTTTATGCTCAAAGTCATCAATCATTTGAAGAAGCCCTTTGTTCGAAGGGAAAGAGTATTGTGGAACAATTTAGTCCTATGTGTATCTATGGACTTCAACCTTGAGAAAATTGTAAAGTCTTGACAATAAGAAAATTTTCTGAATACACACACATATCTGAATTTATTGATTAATTTTGTTCTCCTCTCGCTTAAGGATAGTGTAAAAATGGTTTCTTGGTGGGGGTATCACACCTTTCTATACCTTTGATTGGATAGAAAACTTTGGATGGACTTGGATCACATCAGAAAAAAGCTCATCTTCCTTGGCATCCCTTTTCCTTTCTAGTCTTTTTTTTTGGTATTTGCTAGTACATTTTCTCTATAATTGAACAAAAATGTTTTTATTGAATGGTTAATCTTGTTGGCTACCGAACTTCAGATCTACACTAATATTCTGATAGCTAGTCATGAGTGGTAGTTTTGGACAACAGACCTATAAAAATTTTAATATTTGTTAAAACATCTAGTTAAAGTGTATATTTGATTTCTTTATACTCCTCTATTATGGCCTTGTCTAGAAATATTTAAAATTTTAAAAATTCCTTAATAACTGGATTGTTTGTGTAATTTTTTGCTCCAGTCAGTTTGGTATTGTTATTTGCAAGCTATATTGTCCCCTCAAATCGATCAATCACTTTCAAAAAATCTTGTTAAGTTTACCTGTTGCAAAAACTTCAACATGCCTAGCTATGATATCAATTGTTAAACATTAAAATGCTTGCATGTTAACATTGTCTGAACCTGTTACACATCTATTTTGTTTTGACTGCAAACTATTTTTGCTTCATTTTAATCCCAATAATCTATTTATTTTGTCCAATTAGCCAAAAGATCAATGATCTGAGTTCTCAATTACATTCACAAGATTTTTAACTCTAGCTCTTTTGCTTGTTTGTTGTTGAATTAGCTACTGATAGTAACAAGCTCTATGTTTCTCAGAGTACATATGGGTACAAAGTGGCTTCTGCAGGTAGAGATGAGACCCTCATAATTTGAGAAGTATTAGGAGCCCCAGACACTCCAAAGACTACTAGAACCAGTACAAATATTGCAGGAAGAGCTTTTAAGAAGTATCTTACTCACATTCATTAAAGAAAAGATATTTAAATTTTAATACATTCTTGAGGGTTACAAGCGTGCACCTAATTTGTATGTTTTGTTATTTTTCTATCCATATTGTTTTATGTTCTCACATCTTTAGTGTAGTGCCATTTTTTAGGCATTGACCATCAATATATTAATGTCTGCGACAAAAATACAATCTTTGGCAAGCATTCAAAACTCCACATCCAATTATAGGAGGATGTTTACCTTGTAATCCATTCCAGGAAATCCTGTAGTGCAACATAATAGTTTTCCTTAAATTATGAAGTAGGAAAGCTTCCTCAACCTTTAGTTAGGTTATCTACTGGTTTTTTTCACACCCATCCTATACTAGCACATTAAAATCCCAATCAATTTTTTTTTGGCAATATACACCAAATTTTCTTTGTTATTATAAAATGTTTTCCTATATTTCATTATAATTTTTCCTTCTAATCTTTCTTACAGTTATTTATCTCCCACTAAGACTTGACACCTACCAATTATCTAAACATTGGCATACTTAAAATCGCTTTGTCATTAGCTTTAAAATAAAAAAACCATTTTCAACAGCCCAAAACTAAGAATCAAAATCAATGAGAAAAAGAAAGAATCACAACCATCCATGGGCATTGAATTGCAAATAAATACCTACTTCTAAAATTTAAAATTTAATTTTGTAAAAATTATGGGTACACATTTAAATTTGACAGTACTTATTGCCAAAAAATAATTCGAGCACTAAATGCTTAGTGATCCCAAGCTTCCAAACCATTCCTCGGGCCATTCAAATGCCATGTTGTCATGGTTTCCAAACACAGAAGCCCAAGGAATGTTCCTGGTCGTGGTGGTTTTTGTAATTTGAACTCATTAAAGATAATATGTGGAAATTGGAGTAAAATAGCATGTGCAATTCCATGACAAATATGTATATTATAAGGGCTATGAAATCAATAGAAACTACAAGAAACATGTCTTTTTATTTTTTTTCCATTGTTTGTAGACTTTGCTAACTTTTTAAACAACATTATAATTTTCAATATGGTTCATATGAGACTTTAAGAAATATAGCTTCCTTTCATATACCAAAGACTGGCAAATATGTTAAACCTTGCACTACGAATAATTCTAGTAGACGTGACAATAAATTACATTAGAAATTTCCTATACAAACCTGCCTCTGCTACTGCAAAACAAAGCAACGAAACATGCACTGAACAAATACAGAGAGGTAGAAACCATTCTTTGAACAATTCTACAATTTCTTGGCCACCTAATTCTGTTATAAGGGAAAATTTTGATGCGGTAACAACCATGTTTTACAACCAATTGCATGCTTTTTCAGAATGTGCACACCAATTCAATTTCCTAGATCAACCTGTGAAACTAATTAGAGATATCATTTTTGAATTTTAAAATCAAAGGAATTACAGAATGTTTATCAATTTACCCTATACTGTACAAGTTGAGGCATTTGGATGTTCAACATTGGTGATTTCTGATCACCCATCTCAATCTCTCAGCATTGTGTTGAAGGCACTACTACTCACAATCCCCCTTGCAGACTCCAACAATTACAATTAACTCTTTCAAATCCATATTCTCAAGACCAATGCTTTCATGAGGGAAATAGTCCACTCTTTCATTGCTCACAAGCAATTTTGCTTTTCTACACACAACATTCCTCTGCCTGCAGGTGGGTTGCATTTGCATGTTTGTAGACGTGTGAAAATTTGGAAGCACAGATAGGGCTCGTGGGTTGTGTGACAAAATGCCTCAAAGAAATGTGGTCTTCTCCACACTCCCACAACATGAATAAAGAAAAATACTAACCTACACAAAGTAGCACAAAGCCTACTGCCTCTTCGAAATGACATGTAAGATGAGGGCTCTGAATGCTTTTGCACACAAATTGTGGAAAATTAATTACGCAAAATGATACACAATACCAGGATCATTAGAGAAAAATGTATGCCTCATTTTGCTGACGGCAAGGATGGAACTTCTCAGCTTCATAATACTACTTCTCATCAAAATTGATGGTATTTAGTAAGGCAATTATATTTTAGCCATTGGGAATAACAAAACCTATAATGAACAATAAAACAATTATACTCGTATATCTAAGTGCTCAAATAGTTACCAAACAATTAAAATAGTAGTGCTAGTTTGGAAGCATACAAAACAACCTTTAACATCTTACATGGTTTCTCCGAAAAGAGCTAGGGCAGCACTAGCCAATCAAAGTGTTTCACTTATTACATATCATATGAAATTAATTAACAATTCCATTTAAATTTGTATACAAGATCAAAGAAAACATGCATGGGTAAGAGATGAGATCTTCTCATATAATGGGTGAATTTCATAGATGGGTAATCATCCCGCATCAACTTGTCATTGTCACTTCCTTTAGACTTTATGATATTATCGTGCTCAACCTGGTAACCCATACAATTATTTAATTCTAGTATGTAGATCAATATTTTTTAAATGATCTTAACATATACAAAATTGTTTTTATTGGTGAAGTTTTTTAAATGCTTTTAAATTAAAATGGTCACAATCTAAATTAGATGGGATAAATATAAATATGATATAGATGTTTTAATGTAAATATTAATTTTAATTTTCTATTTCAATTGAACCTCTTTTATTTTGATAAAAAAAAAAAATTGATATAGAAATATATTGAAAAATGACATTATTTTATAAAACTATGTTTTATTCATACTATATACTTGCCCATTATATCTTTTCATATAGACTTACCTCTTATTCAAATTATATGTTTACACATCATCATGCATTCATTCTATTAACTTGTTTATTGCATTTATGCATGCACATATTTGACCTCTTAAATGTTCATGCACATATTTTCAACATCCTCGCAACCATAAACTCATCCTTCCCAAATTCAAAACTACAAAATTCATATTTTGTTAACTCTTACCAAAACCTTTTTGTCTAATAATTGGCTAAACACAATTATTGATTTAATACTAATCCTTGTATTTATAGGAATTCAATATATTTATTTTATACACTCAAGATCTCAAAGTTCAATCAAAATGTCACCCACATTACACACTTAAATTAAAGAAATGAAATAAATTTGGATCTGTAAAACCATTCTTGCAAGCATGCACATACTAATAATTGTTTCTTTATTAAATTCTTTTACACCTTCAGTTTCAAAAACATATATTAAAAAATAAAATATAGGGACGCTATTCGATCAATATATTTTGATAGCTCCATGTACAAAATATAAATCTTGCATTTTATTGTTGTTTTTTTTAGCTTAAAAGTCTTTTTCTCCTTCCCTCCTCCATTACCTTCATCTCTACTTTCATCTATCTTAAACTATCCACATTTTAAGTAGGAACTTTGAGGCTTTGAATCTCTTGTTAATTTGACAGAGACGCCCATAAATGAGTAAAAGCCTCCCAAACTTTATCCTCTTCTCCCGTCACCACCACTCCGCTCACTTCGCTTATCTTCACTTCTCCTCCTCCTTCACCATCAGATATGTATACCCGTGATTCTGCGTTGGATGAAAAGTAGCTGTGGATCCTGGAATGTTGTGTGAAGAGCGCTGTCCACACCCATTTACCCTTCTCCAACTCCATCCGATTGCCAGAATCTCTTTTATGCTGCGTATTTTCTGTACTGTATCCCAAACGCAATAAAGCTTTTGGAGATTCACAACTCACAACAAAACACAGAAGAATGCAGCGAGCGGTGGAGGGCCATTTGAGGAATGGATCGGATTTGATCTTCGTCAACGACAGACAGATTGGGAAAGACAAAGGATTTTACTAGTGTGGCCGCATCAGGGACCGCCCTTGTGCAAACTATTACTTCTTCTTTTGGCCATTTCTGCAAATCCGTTGCCCATAAACACATTAGCGAACGCGCAAACAGTTGAAAAATAAAAATATTTCTGTATGCCAATAAACTATTATTACCTTCATGCTTTGAATGCAAATTTCAACACCTGATTTGCTGAATGCTTGGAGTCTCACACTTCTCAATCTCTCCATGCGCTCCAAACTTTCTATGCCTGCCTCCTTCCACCTTGTTTCTGCTGTCAGCCTCTCTAACGCTGTGCAATGTTCCAAGCCTTGTATTTTCTTGACTCTGTAGCAGCCTTTGAGTTCAAATTCTCGGAGAAAAGCTGATTCTGCAAAACTGGGAAGCGCATCCAACTCGGGGCTTCCTACCAAAGAGATACTGTGGAGTGTATTTGTTGGAACTTCTATCCCGATGAGATGGCGATTGTAATGAAGTGTGAGAGTCTCGAGGGTGATGGAGATCTTGGACACTTGAGTTTCAAGTGATTTTGGTAAGGACTTCACTCCTGAATAGAATATGCCTAAATGCTGCAAAAGATTAAGGCGTCCCAGAGAGTCAGGTAAACATTCCAACTCAGGACAATTCCTAACTGAAAGAGATTGAAGATTAATCAGTTGCCTAACTGATTTTGGTAATGACATCACTCCTGAAAAGACTATCTCTAAACTCCTCAAGAGATTAAGGCTCCCTAGAGAGTCAGGTAAACATTCCAACTTAGGACAATTCCAAATTGAAAGAGAAGTCAAGGATGAGAGATCTCCAACAGATGTCGGCAGGCTTGTCAATAATGAACCCTGGATCGTCATACTTCGCAACTTGCTGAGTTGACCGATGTTCACTGGCACCTCTCTTAAACTACAAGAGAGCTCTGTCAAGGACGCCTGATTTGTAATGTGACGAGACAACTCTTCCGAAAGCGTGCAATTCAGGATTTTCAAATACTCTACCCTTGTCATATTTTCTAGAATGTCCGACTCTAACTTGAGGTTAACATGGCAACCTAAGGAGATGTGTTGCAGAAGTGTGAGCTCCTTAAAAGAAGCCGGCAAGCTTTTCAATTTCCAGCAATTGTGCAAACCAAGATGCCTCAGGTTTCTCAAATCTCCAAAACCCCTGGGTAGCGATGATAGCTCTGGGCCATACAGCTCCAAGTGCTCCAGCGATTGAAGAATACAAAATTCTTCCGGTAGATTCCTCATCTTGTTGCCATTTAGCACAGTTATCTTTTTCAAATGCCTGAGACACCCTATTGACTTTGAAAAACCTTGGAATTCTGCGCAGCTAAAAATATCCAACTCTCTTAACTGCACAGGAGCCTGCAAAACATTTTCAATGAGATGGACTAAACAATAATAAAAATATGAAAGTAAATCTTCAAAAATTGGCTTATTAAAAGACGATACTTACATTGCTGGCACTCTTCCATAGTTCTTTTAAGTAATGTTTCCCATGATAGAGTTTTAAAACCCTCAATTTTTTTAATGAACTCAATGAGTGAAGATTTCTCTGCTCAATGTCATTCCAGCGAAGCCATACAAGCTCTTTTGATAAATCACCGATTATTTGATTATAACAATTTCTTTCAGCATGAAGGAGTTTTAATCCAAGTGAAGAGGGTTCCAAGCTGTAGAGTCCTCTGTTTGTGTTAACTATGAGCTTTCCATTCTGGGAACATTGAGGGAACTCCTGTATTTCACTTGTGGATCCAGTTGCTATGGCCCTTATTCCTCGAATAGCAATTCCCTTTTAAATATAAAAAAATAAATAAAAAATTATGGAAACACTAAACTTCATGGAAACAAAGATCAAACAAATATAAGGAAACTTAAGAAAGTAGTAATCTTATCTGTACTTGATTATCAACGTTAATAATTTGTTGGGGAGACCACAAGCGGTAGGGTGACTCATGATTTGCAATTTCCCTTCCCAAATCACGCAAATGGTCATGCATTCTTATGTAGCCATCATTAGACTCAACGAGACACTTATTCAAAAGTTGTTCCCAACTATGCAGACCATTCCACCCTGATCCATCCCAAGCTGCAATGGCTGAATTTATATTCTCTCCAATAAAGAAACATGCAATATCTAAGAAAATCTGCTTTTCCTCATCATCTAGGGCATCATAACTGACTTTCAATCTCTCTTTGATATCTTTGGGCAAAATTCTAGAGACCTTGTGCAGTTGAGTTTTCCAGTAATCTTTGTTGGTGATACCATATAGCTGTGCTCCAAGAACTTTTAGAGACAGTGGTAATCCATCACAAACATTTAGGAATTTTTCAACCAGATCTTCAAATCCTTGACATGGAGAGGGCTGCAAGAAAGCATGCCAACAAAAAAGTTGCTTGGCATGAGGTGGATCTAATGCTTTCATTTTATAAATGGATGAGATGCCCTAAGATCGAAGCACTTCAAATTCTCTAGAAGTGACTACAATCAGACTACCCCATCCAAGACAGTGGCTCTTAGGCACCAGAGCATCCAATTGGTCTACATTATCTACATCATCTAGGATGATGAGCACCCGAATAGATTGCAAACGACTACTAAGAATCGTCTTCCCTTCTTCTATATTCTCAATTGATACTCCTTAGAGACCGAGGTCCTCTAGAAGTTTCTTCTGTTTCTTATGCAATTTACTTCTGGAAGCAGCATCTCTGACATCTAATAGGAAACTAGACTTGTCCATAGTTGTATATTTGTTGTTATATATCTGTTTGGCAAGAGTGGTTTTGCCAGAGCCACCCATGCCCCATATTCCCACAATTTGCACAGTGTGATGACTTTCTGCAGACTGAAGTGTTGTCGTTTCAAAATCCGCGAGAGCTTCATCTAGTCCAATTGGATGCTTGGCAACCTCAAATGGCACATTTTTTATTTCTTTTAAAAGACGATTAACAACATTCTTCAGCAACCTCCGCTCATCACTGAACATTTATACCAATGGCATAACGAAATGGGACGAAAACAAAATCATATAACATATGAAAAAAATGAAAAGGCCCTGAATGCAGAAGAATAATAACGAAATAGAATAAATGTACAGCGAAAGAAAAACTAAATAGAATACATACCATTGACAAAAATAAGAAACAAAAACATCAAAAAAATTGCAAAAGACAATTTTAAAGGAAAAGGTAAGTCCTGGCTGGAGACAGGGTATTTGTTTACTCACTCTTCATTTCGAACTATGTCATCGAAATTAAATGAAACATTCCTGAGCGCGTTCTTCCACTCCCGAAGTTTTTCCAAGGTATATCTACCCTTTTGTTCATGCCGGGAAAACGCTTCCGCATAGACTCCTTTTGCATATCGGACAACATCAGTCTCAATATGATAGAAAACAGGAACAATTTGAGTGCCTGTCTTCAGCATAAAAGCAAGCTCTGCCAAACACCACAGGGATTGTGCATAATTCTGGGAGAAGATAGCTATATGAACCGAAGAGCTGCGCATTGCCTCTTGTATTTCTGCAGGCAAGAAATCCCCCAACTGAAGCTCTTCTTTATCAAGGAAAACCCTCAATCCCATGCCAGTTAGGATTTTATACAGAGCGGCTGCAAGTGTGTGCTTGACATCAGGGCCACGATGATTAATAAACACATCATACGGCAGCTTTCTCGCTGGTATTGTTGGTCTATCAGAACTGGATGTAGATGGTGCGATCTCTTCAAATGCATTTGAATGATCAATCTCTGGTTCACGCTCAGTGTTACAACTAAGAGTAGAAGTAGATGGTTCAGTTTGCTCAAGAGCAAGTTTATCAGAGGGTGATGGTGTGATACCTTCAAAGGCGTGTGTAACCTGAGTACTAGTGGTCGATGCAGACGCCGCAGAATTTGTTTGGACTGAACAACAACTGAAGCAATTACAGCGGGATGAAAACAGAGATCTCAATCTCGCTGAGCGTGTAGCGGAAGTGGATGGAGATGGAACAATGTCTTGAGAAGTAGAATTAGATGCCATGGAATTGGACTTGAACTCTGACAGAGATAAACAATGAAAGATAAACTGGAACGAAACCAGGCTTAATTGTTGAAAATGAGTGGTAGAAACGCAGACCATTGCACCCAAAATGTCCCATTTACTGTAATTATTAATTAATTAAAAAATTATTCCATTTTTTTGTGCTGCGTAGACGTCGCAGAAATTCAGCTGCATCTGAGAAGGGTGTCGTGCACGTTACAACTACAAAGTAAATCAAAGTCAATTGGGACAATTGTGCAATTTAATAAGATATTAAATTTATGCTTTTCATTAAGATGTAATATAAATGTTTTTATGATTTGATATTATTATTAAAGTCAATCAAAATCAATAAGAACAATGATGCAATTTAATAAGATATTAACTATTTATTTTTAATGAAGATGCTACATAAAGAGGACTCATGGAGCCTACTTGCCTCCATAGTTGAACATATTCAAGAGATTAGATTTAATAATGTCTATAAAGTGGTCTTTGATCTCGCCATGGATTTGACTTGACTGGGAGCACTCCCTTGGAAGGTAAAAGTCATGTTTTCCTTTTCCCTGCTCTCGCCCTAAACACTACTTTTTGACTATTGAGAGCACCTTTATAATAATTGACAAATAGGCTGATATAATTCCACATTGATCACCTAATAATCAAAGCCTAAGGTGTGTTGTGGAAATCTGATCACTTGTCTTTTAATTTTATGTAAGCAACACCTGTGTTGTGGGGCACACCGTGATCATGATGGTCCAACGGGGTTCCTTTCGCAACCCCGTTCTTTCTTGTCAACGAGTGTGAACGGGATAAATTTAGAGCGGAACGGTTACATTCTCTTTTGTTTATATTTCATTGTAAGTAATGAAGACTGGTGTGTGGTGTCCTCCATGATCGTGATGCTCACAAAGGATTCCTCCCACGCACTTTCCCAGGAAAGCCGCGTTTACTGTTTTTAAGCATTGAAGAGTGTGGTGAACGCTTTTGCACTGATTTCAAGAATTGCACACTGTACTGTAATTACGTTTTGGCCATTAGATATCTCTTACTTTGGCAAAAACATAGAAGAATCATTTTTTTTTATTTTCTTGTTGCATTTGATTGAAATTGTGACAATCTTCATAGTTTTTGTTCATGTTGTTTTACTTTTACTGTTCATCATCAAAAATTATTAGAAGGTTTATATGATTATTCTATTTTTTATTATTTGATTTGATTTTACTTTTTAAGTAGAAATTTTTTTAAGAAATTATGTTATTAGTTCTAAATTGTAATATTTTATTAGTGTTATGGTTATAGGTAAATATAGGACTTTTTTATTTAAGCTTTAGTTCATAAATGAAAGAAAATAGATTTTGGTGATCACAATTTGTAATGTGGACGTGAAGTATGACAACGTTTCTAATGTAACGTTTCGAGCATTCTTTTTAAAAAAAATTTAAGGTTTTCCTATGATGCTATAGTAAATTGTTCTATTAAAAATCACAAGTCAAGTTTTCTACTAAAGTTGTTAGGAAGATCTGATTTTCAAAAAGAATGTATGAATAGGAAAAATAGAAAAACTTTATTTCATTTAATGAATAAGTCCTTTGGTTTTACATAATTTAATGGCACCCAAATATTTTCATAAACACTAACTACAACTTTAAAAGAAAAATTCAATTTCCACATAGCTTTTTAAGTGGGCATGTCACCATCCAAGTTGTATTTATTATGGGGCCAACATAATGAAGGGACATATCTCTTCACCTTGGATAGTCGCCATCTTATGTAGAATCATCCCTCTTATGAAGAGGACCAACTCATGAGATAGAAAAATCAGATATATAATGAGGTTGAAGTCCTCATCTTTTGTATCAAATTATTCATTAATATATTTTTTCAATATGGAAGACTAACAAGTTGATACATAAGTAGTGCTCAGGGGAGACAATCAGGCATTGTTTATGGTTGGGAGAGCGCTAATGATCTGTGTCATTTTCCATGGTTAAACGAGAACACTCTTTAAGATGGTATCAAATCTAGGTTCGATCTTGTGCCTTTTCTTTCATGAAACAATTTTCTTATTTCTCTAAAATCATTTGGCATATGGTATTAAATTTTGGATCAGACTATGGGTATGTGTAGGATCATGGTATGCCCAAAAGTGGCGATATGAAAAAAAGTTCCGATTGATAGACTCTTTGAAAAACAACTATAACTTTCAAATAATATAACATTTTTTAAATCTGAAATATACATCACATTCTATGCTTCACCTAACACAATAATAATAAATAATTCTTTCAATTTGATGAAGTTAAGACTAAGTTATGGTGGTCAGACATGAGAGTTTTTATATTCAAGAAAATTTGTAGCAAAAAAATCATAATTAATTATTTACTTGGGAAAAAATATAAAAATATATACATCGCATCCAGACATGAGTCTACTACTTTTATCTAGAATCTTATAAAAAAATATTATCATTTGATTTTGTTTAATGTGGTTAGACATACACCTACTTGTTATGTTTCCAGTCCTGATAGATAGACTTATTAAAAAATAGCTATAACTTTCAAACTGTATAACATTTTTGAAATCCAAAACATGTGTCGCATTCTATGCTTTTCCTACTACAAGAAAAATTTAAAAATAAATCAATTTGATAAATTTTAGGCTAATTTAATGTGGTCAGACACGAGAGTTTTTATATTCTGGAAAAGTTGTAGACGAAAAATCATAATTAATTATTTACATAGAAAAAAATTTTAAAAAAATGTGTCACATCCGGACATGAGTCTATTACTTATATCTAGAATCTTGTTAAAAAAACTATCATTTGATTGTGTTTAAGGTGGTTAGACATATACCTACTTCTTTTCTTTTTTTTGAAATTTTTGTACTACTACATTGAAATTTGAAATTTTCAACATATAGAATAATTGTTTTTTCAAAAAAGGCCTAGTATCTTAGAAACTAAATTCAATTTTCTATATATTCTCTTCTTACATCTTTTTGATATAATATTTATAACTTGTTCAAATTTTTATGTCAACTTTTCAAAACCTTATTTTTTGAATTTTCATTGCCACTTAAGGGCCTGGTTTGGCATACCATGATCCTGTACATACCCCTATATGGAAACATCACTATTGATAGTGGGATTCAAATCTGTAATCTTGAAGAGTCGATTTGTTGTGGGTCATATACACTATAATTAGCACATGATTTGATGATCATCGTCTAACACCTTCTATTGTAGAAGGATATAAGGTAATCGCTTTTTCCCTCGATATGGAGAATAAAGGCTATGTGTATGTTTTGGTGATGCTTTGCAATAGCCATACACGAGATCATCTTTGTGGAAAATAGAATTCTACATCCTTGGTCGCTAGGTATATAAATGGTGGGATGTTGCTGATAAGGTGCTGGAGAATTTAATATCAAGGATCATCGTATCATATCACCAATATCCAAGCTTTGCATCATCATATTATAATCACTCAAAAATGGTCTAGTAAACTATGAGCCTCACTCTAACATTAGGGTAAAAGCACAAAGCTGTGTCATGTTTCAGGACAACTTATCAGCACAACTGAATTTGAGTATTTCTAACTAAAATTATTTTTTGTCAAACATATGGTCTAGCTAGATTCATTCTAGCTAAGTTAGATAAGTTCTTCACCTTTTCCAATTGGAAATATCTATTAACTGTATGTTTTATAACAATTACTAAAGAAATAAAATTATTTCAGAAAAGTGACGTTTCAATAACTCTTACTCTTTTTAATGATATTTTTTTACAAATATAAAAATACCCTTTTTCAGAGCACAGAGTCAAGATTATCATCATATAATTTTTATAGTATTTTAATTAGATCTAATATATTATAATTTTAAAATACTACAAGTAGCTATTTTAACATTCGAGAACAAGATGCTTCAAAAATAGAAAAAAATAGTAAAGCTTATCAAAAAAATTGAAAATTTATATTTAACACTAGAGGAGAGAGTTATCTTCAAGAGTGTGTAATTTATTTTCTGAATGGTGTAGATTTGATAGGGGAAATTTGACACGAAATGAAAACTGTCGATTTCAGGTATGTTCGACTTTGAGTAGTTATAACAAAGAAAATATACATTGAAAACTAATTTTTCTTCTTTTCTACATTAGCTATACATTTTATCTATGACATATTTTTAAATCAAAGGAAAAAGAGATTATTTGCATATACTTTTTTGGTGCGGACAAGACCCTCATTTTTCAGCATTTTTCAGCATTTTTCAGCAAGTAAAAAATGGACTTAAAAAATTTAAAAACTATGTGAATTCTTGTTCAAAAAAAATTAAAAAAATTATAGCCATAAACTTCATCCACTTTTACACATTTCATTAGTTTACATCATCTCCAAATTTTAAACATAAATGTCATTTTTATGTCATTAAAGTTAAAATTTTTGTGTGTTGTTGACCTTTTCCTTTATAAAAGTGTGACACGACTTTGTACTTTTACCCATTAAAATTTTAAATATTAGACTACATCTTGTGCTTAATCAATGTTGCGCATTAATTTAATCTCTTATTTCTTGATCAAATCATCATTTGCACCTGTCGGAGGAGGAGAAGCACCTGACGTAGAGGATCGGGTAGATAGCTGATATTTGATTCTTTTCCCATTTTTTTTAATATTTTGTTGTACTTTGATCATATATGATAGCTCAGTCAAGCTCATTCTTTTGTATATATATATATATATATATATATATATATATATATATATATATATATATATATATATATATATATATATATATATATATATATATATATATATATATATATATATATATATATATTGGTTGTGACTTCATATACGCTTCTCATTTTGTTTAGGATGATTATATCATGTGATGCAAATGCTTTATGAAATGCCTATGTTTTAGCGTAGAATGTATGGATATGCAATGCAGTGTTTACTTTCAAATGTATGGATTATGTAATTTAATGATAAATGATAGATGGATTATGTAAATGTATGATTTATTTTTACTTTATGAATGCACATGTATGTATGAAATGGATTTATGAAATAATTATGATATGAGATGGAATGTAAATGCAATGATACATATGATATATTTTGTAGGTACATGATGAAGACAAGTGCTCAGTCATTATCAAAATAGATGTTTAACCTAGGAGGGTGACTGCTTGCTAGTCTGTTAAGGAGACCTTCATGCGATACTTAGTCCTTGTGTCATGTTTAGCATAGTTTTAGAGAATTATCAAGTATCGAGCTAAATTGAAAGCATGAAATAAATACAACCATGCAGAGTGCAAAATGAAATGTAGAACTAGGACCTAGGACTTAGTCACTGATCATGTGTCGGTCTTTATCATCACTGAATATTTAGGTAACCGGATAGTCAATACAATGTCCACTAGCTAGACAACCATGAGCATATGAATATTGACTTTTAGTCAAAAATGTCAGATTAGATATAAGCGCTAAGGCATAAATGCCAGGATGACCTGAATATCATGTCCATTTTGATATTGCAATTTGTATAAGTATCAGAACATAAATGTTGTGATGACTTGAATACACCTTGCGTACAAACACACCAAGCAGAGGAGAGATCATTCTCATTCTCACATGAATTTACCCGCAGTGACCCTTTATCGTTCACATCCTTGGGTAACAACATGTTTCACAGTAGAGAAGAAAAAATCACTCAAAAAGACATAGTTAGATCAAACTTCCTTGAATTTTTGGGGTATTAATGGTCGAGGTGCATGTGGCCATCCAATCATGATAGAGACACTTATAGTGGACACCAATTCAATCTAGAATTTCCAAAGTTATTAGATTTTCACTTCAAATAGAATACAAATAAATGATTAAGCCACTAGTCATCACTCGCTAAATTCTCTAAAGGATATCATCAAAGAGGTCGAAAGGACACAATATGCAAAAATCTCAATGTGAATCAGTAAACATACAAGAAGATTAAAGTATGTAGCAGAGATTGTTTTCATTGTCGTTGATGTTTGTTTGTGTTGTTTTAGGTGCAAAATCCCTTTCTAGTGAGGAGACTGACTGACTGACTTGGATGTAGCTTCAAAGGACTTTTACTGGATATGACTCATTTGAGATATTGAGGACTCTAGGATATGACATTGATTGCCCCCAAGTTTGGAACATTGATAGGATATAGACACTTTTGTTGATTGGTGTACAAACTGACTTATTGAAAACATGATATTGAATAGTTGTAAAATGGAATCACCTAAATGAATGGGGTAGAATATAGTATGGAATAGGGAAAATACAAGATCCACTTCTAAATCCAAATTCCCAAGGGATAGATCCAAATTGATTGACCAAAAAGGTTAATGCACAAAAGAATCAATCTATAAAGAATATGAATGAAGGAGGAAACCTTATATTTTGTTATGAACAATATGTATTTGAAATATTAAATGAATAGAAGACAAATACTAACCTCAAAATAGAGTAAATCTAGAAAATGATGATTTCTGATGTCTGTGCACAGTTTTGAGCAATTCTATAACTTGTTTCGAACTAGAAATGCCGAGATGGAGAAAACCTAGAAAAATTTTGTCTTTCTGGAAGCAGGTAGTCTTTGACCCAGATAAAAGTTCAAGGACTACCATAGGATTTTGAAGGTCATTTTTGACTTTTTTCACAGATCTCAAAAGTTCACTGAAAAGGGTATCTAGATTTGAACTTCAATTTGTTGTCCTACACCTGTACCTACAAAAAAAATGGTTTTTGTTATTTTGTATGAGGTGTTTGCCTTGGTCAAACCCTACTTTGGAATCAACCTTGAAATGTAATTGAAATTATAATGTAAATAAACAAAGTAAATGGAACTTATTCACCTTGCTTATGTGGAAACCCTTGTGGGGGATTCGAATCCTTGAATCCACAAGTATGGATTCTCCAAATGAATGTAAAAATGTCTGTGAGATGTCTCAAATCAATGATATTAGATCTTCAACACCAATCTTGAATGAATCTTTGCATAGGAAGAGGCTTGGATGAATGTGGATGGAGAAATCTTCAAGGGGGCTCCAAAGAGATTGAATCCTTCAATGGCTAACAATGGATCTCCTTGATGAATGCTTGAATGGATGAACACTTGAATGCTCGAATTCTTTCCTTCTCCTTCTTTCTTGCTTGATTGCTTGAGAGATTATGATATGAGATGATGGAGAAAATGAGAGAGGAAGGCTTCCTTTTATAGTGATCTAGGGCAAAAACCTCTAGAGGGGACAACATTGGATAATTAAATCCCAATTAACCTTAACCCCTAGAAATGGATCCAAATTAAATACAATTTAAGGATTTACCATTTTGAAACCCAAAATGACTGACCTAGAAGCGAGAAAAAGAAACTTTCTGAAGCCCGACATCCTGTAACTCCCAGAATCTAAAAATTGGACCTGGGGTCAAGGATGAGGTAGAAACCACCCTAGGTTAGAGTCGAGACTGTCCCTGACCTAGGTCAGGGTCTAGGTCTTCGTTGACCCTACTAGGTTGTCTTTGACCCAAACAGTCAGAAACTCTAGATTCTCAGAGAAAACTATCTGAAAAAGGATGGAAATAAGGAGGAGAGAAGCAGAACGAGGGGGAGAAATAGTCAGATACATGAAAAGACCCAATCAAGGCACTTAACATGACCCTAGACCACTCACTCAGAGGGCTAAATGCTCTTTACATGAAAGTGCTTCAATTTTAAGACGATACATTAAGCCCCCACTTTAGCAAGAGTATGGACTCGATGCAAACTTTTGGTAAAGGAGATCATAATAAAAAGATAATCTTATTGTAATCAAAGGGACAAAGGAAACCTCAAGCCCCTAGGGACTTAAGTCTTCATCAACTCCAAGATCATAATAAGAGAGATATCTCTAGAGAGAGAAAGAGAGAGAGTGTGATTATCTCGCCCCATGAGAACTTATGTCCCATTGTGAACGACACAAGGCAATGACGCAACTGAAAAGATGGAATTGAACTACCTAGTGATTGTGGCTAGTCACTAGTCAACCCATCAAGGATTCACCCTTAGGAATATTCTATTCCATAAGAGTAAGACCAAAAATAAAAGAGATCCAGCCTTAAGGACACCTCCGACCTTAAGGGATCAAAATAAAATATATTTGAAACTAGAGGGATCAAGAGATTATAAAATATAAATCCATGCTTAAGGATTAGTTCCTAATCCATAAAGGGAAATGGTTTTGCAAAGTATTTTGAAAGTGCATGTCTTCTTCAGGATTTAGCAACTTATGTGCATTACCTTTAGAGGATTTAGAATATTTGAAAATTTGAAAATGCATGTATGCAAGAAGTGAGCAGAGTGTATGCCCCCACATTAAAGTCATTGCTAACACTTTACTAGGAGCAACAGCTTTAACAGAAACATAAAAAGCTCCACTGATTACATTTCCACTATGAGATGCCTCCAGACGAAGTAAACTCAAGGGAAATATCACATAAACATATAGAGAACACAAAAGGGATCTACCTGCTGTGGGGTCAGTATGATCATAAGATAATATATATATGATATTATTGTAAATAAATTGACATCATTCCCCAAAGAAAGTAGAACTATAATTGCAAGGAAGGAAACATCACATAAGAGTTATGAAGAAGAATCTTTTCAGACCATGACCTGGAGACCAAAAAAAATCAATGCTACCAAGTCTCGAATCCAAGTAGATTACACAAGGAAACATTTATGAACAATAGCATAGGTACAACATAACATGAAACAACATACAGAAGAATAGAGATACATATAGAGGAAATATACAACATGTTCGATTCCTTTATCACCTTGCACCAATAGAGCAACAAGGGTCATATAAAAGAGTCTAACAACATTTAGCAAACACATCACGAGAGAAGCACAATACAACAGGAAAACACACAACAAAGCTACCATAAAGGACAAGCCCATCAAGCACGCCACCTACTCTCCCCATTTCATTCTGTATCATTTAGGGAAGGTGGGTAACTCGCAAGAGGGACTACATCCAATATAGTAGGAATGATAGCTAATTCCAAACAAGGATCCTCTTGAGAATCACAATGTTCGACACTAGATGTAATAGTCAATTGTGATGAAAGCATATTAGGTAAATCAATGTCAATGTCAATAGTCTCATATTTATTATTAACGTCATCGGTATCATCAAGAGTATCTTCTTCATCCAAATTAATCAAAATAGGATCTAAGATATGAATAGAATCATTAGAATCATGCATCTTAACATCATTATTAGTAGTAACTTCTTCTAACACATCATGCATAGACTTATCAAAAGAAGGTAAATATTTTTGAAGAGAAAAATTATGAGCTTTAGCTTGAGCAGGACGCTTCTTATGACGTTCATTAGCAGATCAATTATGTTTTGCTTTACTTGAAATATATTGAGAACTAGGAGGAATAATCATAGGATCCTTCACAAGTTCTTTAGGAGGATCAATAGGATTATCAACAATAGGAGGAACTTGATTAACAGAAATAGAAGCCATAGTTAAAAGAGGTATGGAAGGTGTAGGCAAAAGACCATGACTAAGATCTGTTGGAGGTATGCTTAATTCAAGAATTTTCCTATGTTTATAGACCTAATATGAGCGAAAAACATTATCAGGTTGAGAAGGACATGAATTAGGTAATGAAGGCTAAAAGAAATCAAGAGTAACACAATCTCTGGGCCTAGAAGGTTGATATAAACTATGATTAATCATTTTCACCTCATCATCATGAATGAATTTAAGGCATTTATGGATAGGAGAAGAAACAGTATGCATAGCCTTCAACCATGGAAAACCAAACTTAACTTGAAATTGATCGGAAGTAAGATCAACAACAAAGGTAGTGTGCACAATCTTACCACAAAGTTCAACTAGCAAATCAATAGAACCAAATAATGGATAAAGAAAACCATTACAAGTTTGTATCCACAAATCCGATGTATCATAAGAATCACGTTGCAAGTTTTTCATAAAAAGATTTTCTCCAGTAATAATATTAACTAAGGATGTAGGATCAACAAGACAACTGGGAGTAGGTATCTTAGAAATCCTAGCATAAATGTATAGGGGACCATCAGGAGCTTTAATAGTCTCAGAATCATCAAAGGTAATCAAAAGTTCCTGAGGTATTTTATTCTTAGGTTGTTGTCAAGGTTTAGGTTGAGTTTTCAATTTAGGCTTAGGTTTTGGTTGAGTTTGAGTTAGAACTTGAGGTTGAAGTTGAGGTTGAGGTTGAGGTGGAGATACAAGTTGACCAACATGCTCCACTTGATTAACAATGTGATTGAGATCATCCATCTTTGAATCATACAAAATTTCCATAGAAGATGGTTGAGCAATGGTATTAGTATCATGCGGAGGTAAAGGATTCGTACAGATTTGAAGATTTTGATTAGGAGGAGAAACAAATTTATTCCCACTACCATCAAGATTATCAACAGATAAGGCATTAGAATCAATTAAGTCTTGAACCTTATGTTTTAAAGAATAACACTTCTTAGTATCATGACCATTCTGACGATGATATTGACAAAAAATATTAGGATCAAAAGATTTTGCGGCAATTGTAGTAGGTAAAAGAGGTTGAATAGGAGGTAAAGTAATCATGTTAGCAGTTAAGAACCTATTCATAATAGCATGTAAAGATTTAGAAAGAGGAGTAAATGTATGATTTAATTGAAAGGCAGTGGATGTAGAAGTGGCATTTTGAGATGCAACAGCAACTTGATCAGCAACTACATTTGCTTGTTCGTTTATCTTGACATAGTTATTGAATTTTTGGAATTTGTTTGGATTAGGAGCAACATCTTTTTTATCAACTAGAATAGGAGCCATTGGAGTGTTGCTCTCAAATTGACTCACTTGTAATTGATAATGATGAAGCATTGCACAAAGTTGTTGAAAAGAGGTAAATTCAGTAAGCAGAATCTTATCTCTAATATCCTTTGCAAATTTGAAATAAACATATGTTGAATATCAATATCAGGAACAGGATAGGAAATTTGAGCATGAAAATGCTTAAATCTACCAATAAATTTAGTCAATTTTTCCTTAGCACTTTGTTTACAATGCATTAAATTAGTCAAAGACACTTGTGGGCCAATACTATTTTAAAATTGTTGAATAAAAGCATTAGCAAGTTTTGGAAACGAGTCAATAGAATAAGGAGGCAAGGAACAATACCATTGTAGGGCCTTGTCACAAAAATTTATAGAAAACAACTTGGCTAAAATCCTATGGTCATGAGTATAATCACTACAAAGGATTTGAAATGTTTTAACGTGATGAACAAGGTCTCCTTTTCCATTATAATTCTCAAGACGAGGCATATCAACTTGCTAAGGAATAGGAGTATGAATGATCTCTAAGGACAAAGGACTTCCCATGCCACATGTAGGAATACTAAAATTGTTTTGAGTCAAGGATGCAAGTTTTTGTTGTAAGGATGATAGAGTTTGAGTCAAACTGATGATTGTTGAATCATTAGAGGAAATAGGAGGAGTAGCAACATTAGAAACACTAGGTAAAGTGCAAGAAGTTGCAAGAATAGAAGACACAACTAGAGGAGCTCTTGGAACTACAGTTGGAAGAGGATTGGAATAAGTAAAAGGAACATTATGATAAGAAGGTTGTGATGTAGGAAGGGACACAAGAGGAACACTCATAGGAACAGAGGGAATTGTCACAGTCACCAACGGAGTATAGGTAGGAATACTAGGTAAAGGAATAGAAGAAGGTTCCACACTAGTGACAGGAGGAATCAACCCTAAATCATGAGCTTCTTGAGCTAAAGGTTTTATATTTGCATGGACAAGATGAGTAATATCTACTAGAGTAATAAAGTGTTTACTGATTAATTGAATCATATTGATTTAATTATTTAGTCACTTATTACCTCTTTCTACTTAAGCTAAACTTTAGGCATATAATAATTAATTATCTTTATTAATTATTATCATGCAACCTAGGGTTTTACCTTTCTAGGGTTTTGTATCTCCATAAGGATTGATCTCATAATACTTTATAACCTTTTCTGACATTTCATTATTGATTGCAACTTTTGTTTTTGCACATCAAGGATTTCTCCTCTCGTGGATCAATGCATTCAGGCCTCCATAGCTATTTGCTTCTCTCTCTTTCTGTGATAGGTGTTTGCATGTAGGTGTTCTTGGGAGTTGTGGATTGTTTTTCATCAACTCCATCATGGTATCAGAGCTTCAGATCTGCTTGCCCCTATCCTCTTTCTAAGAGATTTGGTCGTGTTCATCAGATCTGCATTTTTAGAGAGGGTTTCCTATCATATCTAGGGGGACCTATTTTTTTGGTCATCTTGGCTTCAAATGGACCTCACGATTGCATTCAAAGCTTCCAAGAACCCTAAGTTCCATATAAAGTTTGTGATATTTGGACACAGTTGGAATTTGTGAGAAACTTTTTATGCAATCAGCCCCGACATGGATCCTGAGGCGATCAATATTTTTTGGAGCATTTCTGGCCCAAATGGACCTCATGGTTGTGCCCAAAAGGCTCGAGATACTCAAAATTCATATAAAACTTGTCGAATTCTAACAAGTTGGCCTCTAAGGCAAAAAAAATTTGCACACCAAGCTATACGGCCTAACACGCAGATCGAGGTAACTAAGGTATGATTTGTAAAAAAAAATAAAAAAATTTGTTTTGGCAGGGTGGCCACCTAGGCACTACCTAGTAGCCACCCTGGCACCGCCCACTAGCTGCCAGGCCCCGACACAGCCTCCTCAGTCTGCGGTTCCCTCTACTGCCACTGCCAGAGTTTGCCACCGCCACCAGAGTTTGTAGCTACCGCTACTGAGCCTGTCGCTGCCTAGTGCTCCACTCAACTTCCTCTAGCCAGCAGTCCGCTCCACCTCAGCCACTATGCATGCCACTCTGAACGCTCTGCCTGCCGCTCTATATGCTCCACCCTCGCCCCTGCCAACGAGCACTTGGTCACCCATGTGACCACCCCCTACAAATTTTTAGCCCCTGGGGGTTTAGACCTGCAATGGCCCTTTGCCCGTCAACTATCGGCAGTTCTTTTGTTGATGTCAACAGTATATGCCCTTTCTCTCCATTTTTTGGTTTTTTAAGGGTACCTGGGCTTTTTTTGCAATATCTCAAGCATATGGGATCGTAATTGGGCATGCGATATATCATCAAAAAGATGGTTCTGAGCTTGATTTGAGTTTTCTAGTATGGTTTTTTGATTTTTCCATTTTGATGCTCTTTTTTGCTGTCAAAGTCAGATGTTCTCTGTGATCGTGGCATTTCAGACCTCCTGCCTTCCAAGATCTGTTTCTCTTGCATCTGGGCTCCATTTTTGGCAAATAAGATATTGTTGAAAAGCTCTTTTTGAGATTTTATCAAATCTAATGGTTTCATGTGGTTTTGTCCTTTTTCTGACATCACCCATCCTCAAATCCTTGCAGACATCTTCTTTGGGCCCTCCAGCATAGCTGTTGGTTTTTTGCTCATATCTTGAGCATACGGTGTCGAATTTTGGCAAATGAGATATCATCGGAAAGCTGATTCCAAGATCTTTTTAGATCTAGAGTTTATAGTTGCTAGTTTTATTTTTCTAATGGTGTTTTTCTCTGTCAAAGCTAGATCTTTAGTTCTGCACTCTAGGAGCTCTATCTTGCACATTCGGACTCCATTTTTCAAAAAGTGATATATCATTGGAAAGATTGTTCAGAGAGATTTTCAATGTTGTGAGTCATTTTTCTAGATTCTACTCCAGGTTCATTTTATTCAGATTTTTTCTTTTTTGCAGTCTGGTGGATATCTTGGTTGTTTCAGGTCCTGGGATCTCTTCCCTTTGAGGGATGACTCGTCTTAGGTTGTTCTTTTGGTTCAGTAGCCTTTGATCTTCTTTGAGAAGTGTATACTTCACTTTTGTAGCATTCTTTTATGCACACACACAGAGATAAAGTGCCATTCTATTGCTTTGATGGGATCTTGCACATGTTCGTACTATTTGTACTCGCACTCCATTATAAAGTGCTAGGGGGTTTTGATTTTTTCCTTTGTTTTCCATCTTCTTTTGTCATGTGACCATTCCTCCAATGACATTAGCCTCAGGTATCTCTATATGTGTTTGTAGTCTCTCTGCACATTCGATGTTTCAGATTCATCTTCATCATGTAGTTCATATTGGATGATCTTTTCAGTGTACTTGTCATTACTCCCTTGTCAGCAGTATGGAGGGGTTTCTACTATTGGTTATATTGCTTCCTTGGTTTGATAGTGTGAGCTATGTATTCAATATTTGATCCTATGTACTAGGCGGTTGTAATGGCTGGGTACCTATGCATTCTGGTGAGATGGATCATTTACCATATGGACACTCTTTTCTTTCCTATTTTTGGATGCACTCTTATAGCTTTGATTGGTCAGCTCTTCAGGCTTTTGGTGTTTATACCATCTGTATCTTTGAGTTCAGGTGTTTTCCTTTGTTTGCCTCCTGATTCGAGTAGTGTTATTTGAGGGCACTCATACAGATTACAGTCTTCTCTACCTGGTCATATTTCAATGAAGGATCTTCAGATCATCAGTTTCTTCTTGATAGAGTTTGCAGTTTCATGCTTTAGTGATGTTGTACATGTTCATTTTTGTTCCTATTTTCTGGAACATTCCTAGTTTTGGAGCCTTCTTCAGTCCTTCAAACTAGGCTTTGTCTCTTTTTGGAGTAGAGTTTTTCCCATGTGGTTTTCTCTATTTCTCTACTTTGTAGAGATTCTCTTTTGTACTTGGGTACCTGATCAGGCCTTTGTTGCTGGGACCCATTTGCTTTTAGCTGTTATTTCTAGGTTTTTAGCTTCTCCCAAAGTTTATCTTAAGGGGGGGTGTTAGAGTAATAAAGTGTTTACTGATTAATTGAATCATATTAATTTGATTATTCAGTCACTTATTACCTCTTTCTACTTAAGCTAAACTTTAGGCATATAATAATTAATTATCTTTATTAATTATTATCATGCAACCTAGGGTTTTACCTTTTTAGGGTTTCTGATCTCTTTCATAAGGATTGATCTCATAATACTTTGTAACCTTTTCTGACATTTCATTATTGATTGCAACTTTTGTTTTTGCACATCAAGGATTTCTCCTCTCTCGTGGATCAATGCCTTCAGGCCTCCATAGCTATTTGTTTCTCTCTCTTTCTGTGACAGGTGTTTGCATGCAGGTGTTCTTGGGAGCTGTGGATTTTTTTTCATCAACTCCATCAATATCACACAAGAGATTAACACCTTGATCACTATCATGAAGGAATTTCTTAAGAGCATCTATATCTTGAACAAAATCTTGATTATGGTTTTCTTGAATAAGCTAATTACCCATTTTATCAAGTTTAGTTGAAGTTTTTGGGATTTGTTCAGGAGGAACTCTTAAAGCATCATCCTTATCATGAGATGAGCGAGAAGAGTTTTTCTCCATAGTAGGATTGGAATCATGAAGAATCAAATTATCATCTGGGATCCTAAGGAAAGGAGAAGAAAATTCAAGATCAAAGGCACCCATGAGTCTATGACTTCTTCTAACTAGAATATTATAAGTAGGACTAGTGGTAATAAAGCTCATATACCAA
This sequence comes from Chamaecyparis obtusa, assembly GCA_027943335.1. NCBI lineage: Eukaryota > Viridiplantae > Streptophyta > Pinopsida > Cupressales > Cupressaceae > Chamaecyparis > Chamaecyparis obtusa. The sequence goes on along the minus strand of BSBK01005284.1, from coordinate 2,033,105 downwards.
TGCAATGCAAATGAACTAAACTAAGAACACTAAAAGCATAAGTAGATGAATATTTTTTTATTTTGAAAGAAATGTTGCCAAAAAAATTTTTGTATTTTTGAAATATAGATGTAAGAAATTTAATTAGCATGCAAGATTTAACATAAAAGACAAATCTAATACTAACAAGATAATATAAACGAAAATCTAACACCACAAAACACAATAGGGCATCTAATTCCACAAAAAAAAAGAGGGTAAGCATATCGGGTTCACCAAAATGAATAGTTGGAGGTGAACACACAAGATAAGACAAAGAGAAATCTAATACAATAGGGTATCTAATTGCACAAAAGAAAGAGAGTAAGTATGTCGGGTTCACCAAAATGAATAGTTGTAAAATGGAATCACTTAAATGAATGGGGTACAATATAGTATGGAATAGGGAAAATACAAGATCCACTTCTAAATCCAAATTCCCAAGGGATAGTATGTATTTGAAATATTAAATAAATAGAAGACAAATACTAACCTCAAAATAAAGTAAATCTGGAAAATATTGATTTCTGATGTTTGTGCACAGTTTCAGGCAATTATGCAACCTGTTTCAAACTGGAAATGCCGAGATGGAGAAAACCCAAAAAACTTTTATCTTTCTGGAAGCATGTAGTCTTTGACCCAAATAAAAGGTAAACGACTACCTTGGGATTTTGAAGGTCATCTTTGAATTTGTTCGCAGATCTCGAAAGTTCATTGAAAAGGGTATCCAGATTTGAACTTCAATTCACTGTCCCACACCTGTACCTACAAGAAAAATGGTTTTTTTTAATTTTGTATAGGGGGTTTGCCTTGGTCAAACCCTAGTTTGGAATCAACCTTGAAATGTAATTGAAATTGTGATGTAAATAAACAAAGTAAATGGAACTTATTCACCTTCCTTATGTTGAAACCCTTGTGGAGCATTTGAATCCTTGAATCCACAAGTATGGATGCTCCAAATGAATGTAGAAATGTATGTGAGATGTCTCAAATCAATGGCATTAGATCTTCAACACCAATCATGAATGAATCTTTGCATAGGAAGAGGCTTGGATGAATGTGGATGGAGAAATCTTCAAGGGGGCTCCAAACAGATTGAATCCTTCAATGGCTAACAACGGATCTCCTTGATGAATGCTTGAATGGATGAACACTTGAATGCTTGAATGATTTCCTTCTTATTCTTTCTTGCTTGATTGCTTGAGAGATTATGATATGAGATGATGAAGAAAATGAGAGAGGAAGGTTTCCTTTTATAGTGATCTAGGGCACAAACCTCTAGAGGGGCCAACATTGAAGAATTAAATCCTAATTAACCTTAAACCTTAGAAATGGACACAAATTAAATGAAATTTAAGGATTTACCATTTTGAAACTCGAAATGGTCGACCCGAAAGCGGGAAAAAGAAACTTTCCAAATCTTGATATCTCGTAACTCCTAGAATCTAAAAATTGGACCTGAGTCAAGGATGAGGTAGACACCGCCCTAGGTCAGGGTTGAGGTCATCCCTGACCTAGGTCGAGGTCTAGGTCATCCTTGACCCTACCAGGTCATCTTTGACCCAAATAGTCAGAAACTCCAAATTCTCAGAGAAAACTATCTGAAAAAGGTTGGAAATAAGGAGAGAAGCGGAATAGGGGGGAAATAGCCAGATACATGAAAAGAACCAATCAAGGTGCTTAACATGACCCTAGACCACTCACTCAAAGGGCTAAATGCTCTTAACATAGAAGTGCTTCAATTTTAAGATGATATAGATATATACAAACTAAAGAAGATTGAAAGATGAGAAATACCAAGATTACATTAATAGATGGAGCGTTTTGAACAAGTGGTGCCCGTTTACCAAGTTTTCACCATCTTGGAAGAGATTCTATTTTTTCTACCAAGGCGCCTGTTTACCAGGTTTTCACCAAGGCACTTTTTCTTTTTCTTCTTTTTTTGTATTTTTCATCTTTTCATTTTTTTTGTATTTTCCATTTTTAAAATTTTTTTGTGATTCATCAAGGCGCCTATTGCTAGGTTTTCACCAGGATGATCATTTTTTCAGGACTTTTTCTGATTTTTATGATTGTTTTAAGACATTTTCATAGATCGAATGCCTCAAGCATAGAATTTCTTCAGATAGAGAACATCTATTGGTTCTCAAAGATATTATCCTTCAGTTGTTGAGAGTTGATAAACTCCAAAGCCAAAATTAGCAGTGGTAACAAAGGGACAGGCAGCCAGTTGGGTTCAAACTTCCCCCTGCGTTCTGGATGTGATTAATTTTTTGGATTTTCTCTGAAGACTAGATCGCCAACCTGAAATTCTCGATGTCTGACTTTCTTGTTGTAACCTCTAGACATTCTCTTCTGATATACTCTAAGATGGTCATATGCAACTTTTCTATGTTCATCTAGTAGTTCAAGTTCTTATAACCTAGACACTTTGTAATCATCATCGATTATGAGACCATGCATTCTGATTCTTAGTGATGGGATTTCAACCTCAATAAGCAGTATCGCTTCAATCCCATATACTAAAGTGAATGGTGTAGCCCCAGTGGGCATTCTAATACTTGTTCTGTAGGCCCAAAGAGCTGGATTGATCATGAGATGTCAGTCTTTTCTTGTCTTATTAACTATGCAATCTAGAATCTTCAACAGATTCTTGTTTCATGCCTCTACTTGTCCATTCCCTTGTGCATAATAGATGGATGACCAATGATGTATAATTTTAAATTTAGCGCACAAGGAATCCAAGTCCTTATTCTTGAATTGGCCACCATTATCTATGACTATTGAATGTGTGATTCCATACTGAAAAATGATGTAGTTCAGGATGAATATTGAAATTTGTTTGTCGGTTGCTTGAGTCAGAGGAACTGCTTCTACCCATTTTGTGAAGTAGTCTGTAGCTGTAATAATATGGGTATGTCCATTAGAGGAATGAGGATATATAGCCCCTATGAGATCAAATGGCCATTGTTGAAAAGGCCATTGTGTAGTGAAGGGAATTAGATCTCTCCCTGGTGCATGAATTAAATTACTATGTACTTGGTACTTTTGACAGTTCTTAGCATATTTGACAACCTCTTTTTCCATTTTTAGCCAATAGTACCTAGCCCTAATAATTTTTTGAGCTAGTGTTAAACCATTGGAATGTGATCCACATATACCTTCGTGGACTTCCTCTAATGCTTGTTGAGACTCCTCATGTTCTAAACACCTAAGGAGTGTACCATCTAGACTTCATTTGTACAGGTCATTTTCTATTATGACATACCTTAATGTGTTTTGGATAAGGTAGCATTTCTCATGGTGGTTAAAGGTATCAACAATGATTTGGTCTTGAAGGTAGGAGAAAAGGTGTTTGTATCAAGAAGAATCATGACCAATAATAGTGCAGATCATGTAGGTTTCAGGGAAATCATATGCAGGGAACAATAGTGCTTCCACCAAAAACTTGTAACGTAGCTCATGTTCAGGCTGTTGTAGTAGAGATGACAGTGTTGCCATAGCATCAACAACCTTGTTCTCCATTCTAGGAATTTTCTCAAAAGTGACTAAGACGAAATACTTCTTTAGTTCATCGACCATGCATTTGTATGGAACTAGTTTTTCATCTTTCATCTGATACACATCATTGACTTGGTGTATGACCAGTTGTGAGTCTCCATGAATGTGTAATTCTATCACTCTCAATTCAATTTCTATCTTCATGTCATTGAGTAGATCTTAATATTCAGCTACATTGTTCATGCAAGGAAATTTGATTCTGAATGCTTTAGGTATGGAGTAACCTTGCAGTGTTATGAACAATATGCTTGCTCCAAATCCATTTTGTGTATAAGATCTATCAAAGAAAAGATGCCAGGTCCTAGAAGATATGTGCATGATGGATGAATCAGGAAATTCTATTTGTAATGGTGTATCATTGAACATTGGTGCTTCAGCCAACTGATCTGCAATAACTTGTCTTTTCATAGCTTTCCTTTTGACATATTCTATGTCAAATTCACTCAATAGCATCACCCATTTCACTAGTCTGCCTATGAGGGTAGGTTTGCTCAATAAGTATTTGAATGGATCTATCTTAGCTATCAATTTTTTTGTATGATCCAACATGTAATGTCTCAATTTTTGCGATGCAAAGATTACAACTAGACATGATTTCTCTATCATTGAATAGTTTTTCTCATATGCTACCAATGTTCTGCTGATGTAGTAAATAGCTCTCTCCTTGTTTCCATCATGTTGTGCTAGTAATGCCCCCAGTGATGTATCTGTGGTAGAGACATATAGTATCAATGGCTTCCCTTGTATAGGAGGCATTAGAATAGGAGGATTTGATAGATATTGCTTGATGTGGTTGAAATTCTTCTTGAATTCCTTGTTCCATGCAAAAGTCACACCTTTATGTAATGTCTTTGTGAAAGGTGTTGATATATCCGCTAACTGAGATATGAAACATCTGATGGATTGCACCCTTCCTTGTAAGGTTCTCATTTGACTGATATTTTTGGGAGGTTGCAGCTCCATTATAGCCTTGACTTTAGCTAGATCTACTTCAATGCCCTTCTTTGAAACAATATAGCTCAGGATATTTCCAGAAGTGACACCAAAAGCACACTTCTTAGGGTTCAATCTAAGACTCAACTTCTCTATTCTATCTAGTATTTTTCTCAAATCAGCTAGATGTTCTAATCTTGTCATAGACTTAGCCAAGGTGTCATCAACATAGTCTTCCATAGTTCGATGCATCATATCATGAAAGATAGATGTCATAGCTCATTGATATGTAGCTCTGACATTCTTAAGATTGAATGGCATGACGTTCCAATAGAAAGTACCCCATGCACAGGTGAAAACCATTTTCTCTTGATTTTTTGGAGAAATTTTTATTTGGTTGTATCCAAAGAAACCATCCATGAGAGAGTACATCTCAAAACCTGTAGTCGTATCCACTATCACATCGATGTTTGGCAATGGAAAGTCATCCTTAGGGCATGCTTTGCTTACATCTCTAAAGTCTGTGCACACTCTAATAGATTTGTTAGGTTTTGATATGGGAACTATATTGGAGATCCATTCATCATGTTAGAATTTAATCTTTCCTTGGTAAATTATGTATTTAAAGGATAAACCAAGGTATCCTTTTGTATTCATCCTCTAGTCCAAGTGGAAGGACATGTCATATTTATAATTTCTTTTATTAAGGAAAATAGATATTCCTCCTTATGAGGAATCCTACACTTGTCTCACACACTAGTGAAATGTGGCATACACAGAAATAGGAGTTACAATGTAACTCCTTTCTTTCATCTCTTTTAAGAGATGGCTCTCCTTCTCTCATCTTATGAGCTTCTTCTTCTTCTTGAACATTGTATGAGCTAAGCTCTCATTCTATCTCTCTCTCTCTCATTCTTAGGCATTTTTTACCACTTTCATTATATCACAGAGGTTTTTTTATGCTTTTCCCCCTTTAGAATATTGTCTCCTTGTTACTTATTTCTTTGGTGAATGCTCCTAGAGTTGTGATTATTCATGGTAAATCTCCTTATTCCTAGCTCATAGCGTTAAACAATTTTTTGTTTCTCATATTTTGGTTATTATTTTAACATGGTATTAGAGCAGGTTAGTTTAATCCATTGTTGAGTGTACAAGTGAAGGAGCTACCATATCTTGGAGCACTCCAATATTGAAGACTCTTGAGAGAGTTTATTGCTAGTATTTTTTTTTTTTGATTAATCTAATTAAGAGAGAAAAAATTGAATTTTTTTGGGGGTTTGGTTGGTTTACCGCCAAACCTGGTTTATCTATTAGATACATTATTGATTTGTTTTGTGTAGGTTTGGATACATTATTGATAAAGAAATACAAATTTAAATTTCTCAAAATCTTAATATTATCATATTAAATTTTAATTATAACATTAAATTTTGTTTTTTTAATATTATAATTTAAAGTTTAAAAGTTTTTTTTTTTTCTAATCTCAGTTCATGCTTTACTAATTTAGTTGGTAAATATATCATTATATATTAAATTAGTTTTTAGTTCTCATTTTTTGTTATTTTTTTACTAATCTAGTCTCTAATATTTTAATTATTATGTTAGTTTCTAATATTGCTCAGAAAGCCTTGATATAGTAAAAAATCACATCTTTTCATAAAGCCATTACCCATCATTGTTTCTAATTGTTTATCTCCTTTTTAGCAAAGTTGTTGTACTTATCTCTCAAGGTAATTTCAGTTACATGCATATATTAGATTATCTTCTCTTTTTGTCAGTAATTTCCGTTGTAGCTTCTGATATCATTGCATGCGTTTCTATTTCTTGTATATTAACAGATTGCATACGTTCTTCCTTTTAGAAAGATATTCATTACTTACATTGTAATTGATAGCCTTCATTCATCTTTGGTGTGTTTTATTGAGTTTTTCAAAGGCAGAAGTGTTTGGCCTGCTTAGTTGTGGCGAACTAAGATCGACCTATTCTGCACTGTTGTTTAATTTCATGTATTTTGTTTTTTCTCTTTCCTTCATGCATTGGATATCTTATCTTGCTGCATAGAACTAGGGTTTGGAGGATTTTGCGCTAGTTTGCATGCATTCTAAAAAATTTTGAAGGATATTTTGTGGTTGTACTGGAGGATGCTATATTTTCTGTGTAATATTTATGTTTTTTTCCTAATATCTCTGTCAGAGCTATATTCTCAGGTATTTTAATTGAATCAAACTTTCAAGCTGCTCATCCACCCCTCCATTCATTTTAGTATCCACATCCTTGTCATATTCATTATTTTTCTTCTATTTGGCGGTAGCATTTGTAGTTCTCGTTTTGTCGTGTGTTTCAGTTGCAAAGTTTTTTGATTTCATTTGGTGCATTTCCTGCTTTCATCGCATTCCTCACCCTGGCCCTCTGTAACCATCTCATCACCCACTTCTCCTCCGCCCGCCTCCACTAGCTCTACTTCCAATTCCTCTTCCGCTCCCTTGTTTCCCTCTACCAACACCGGTTCAGTGATCCATTTTCTTCCTTCTGATAGGATTCGATTTGTTCATATTTTTTTTATTTGCTATGGTAATGTTATAGTTATAGTTTATAGTTTTTTTATTATACTTAACGGTTCTTTTTTCATCTGTATATTCAAGTTTCTTCTGTTGCACGCCCTTCAATAATACTTTCTCGGCTTGTATTATTGCTCAATAATAGTCACTTGCCTCGGCTTTAGTGAGTTTTCTTTCCATTCTTTAGGCTGCTAGTTCTTTTTTTTGTATTTTATTTGATTCCAAAACAATTCTGTCAGTATTGTTAATTAAATAGCCCTAGTTTTGTTGTTATTTCGATGACTATTTTTTAATATATGATATTATTTTCATATACGTGCACACCAAACTTAGTGTGTTGCACCAATCAAAATTTGAAGTTTTTTTTTTTTTTTTTTTTTTTTTAAAGTCTTCCTTTATGACTTTCTTTCACCCACGTAAGGCTAAATTTTAAATAAAATTTGATAAAAGTTTTTACCATTATGATTTGATTCTTCAAGTAAGTTTGTTTTAGTTTAGCTTTTAAAAATAAGATCTTTCAATTCACTTTTATTAAGAATAGCTATTTTTAATAATTTAGTTATTTAATATTTTTTCTTGTATATTTTTTTCTTGTATTTTTATGATAATATAAGTTGGTGTATTACATTAAATTTAGGTTTAGATTTAGTTTTCATTAATAAGGTTTTATTTGTTGTTATAATAAATTTTTTGCTCGATAGTTTTGTTCTAACCTAATAACTATAGTTTTTTCAATCTAGTTGTGTCTTTAAATAGGTTTTATCTCTAATGTTAAGTTTTTTTAGTTAGATTCAATTTAGTTTCCTAAAGGTTTCATTGCAGGTTTGAATCCTTTTATTATTAACTTTTTTCCTAACATTCTTTCCAAGTTCAAATCTTTTTATATTTACGTTTCTCTTATTGAATGCATTAGTTTTAGTTCTTTTCTCTCGCAATAGTTTTTTCTAGAGTTTGTTTGCATTTCTCTATAGAGTATTTCTAAAGATTGTAATGGGCTTCATTAGATTAAGTTCTCTTTCTCATTATTTTTGTCATTCTCCAGATTTAGTTCCATTCTTTGGTTTTATTAACATTTGTTTTGCAGGTTTGTGTTGCCTTTCATTTATTTTTAGGCTATTTAGTCTTCTTTCTATTTGCATGCAAGAGATTCTTGTGTTATCTGTTAATCGATAACAGCTCAACCAAGATCTGTTATCTCCTTTGTGTTCTTAGTTTCTATTTTTACCTCTGGTTGTTATTTTTCCTTTCATGCCTCCTTAGCATAAGTTTTTATAGCTTTCTACTGTTGCATGCAAGTGTATATAGTTTGATCTGTGTTCTTTTCTAGGTTATGTTAAGTTTTTTCATTCTGTTTAGGTGTTAGTTACTTTAATCTCTATTTTTTAACCATGACTACACTGATGCCAGAAATAAAGTTAACTAGTACAAATTATCATGCTTAGAAAATGCACATGACCTTCATCTTTAGATTTAGACATATTTTAGATATTGCAACTAATGCCAGTTCAAAACCCGCAACCTCTACTCCTCAAGCTGACCAAACTACTTGGTAGACTAAAAATGAGGAAGCACTTGGTTTAATCAGGATCTCCTTAAGTCACGAATTATATGTCTTAATTTCTACTTATACAGAAGCCCATCAAGCTTGGGACATCCTGAAAAATACCTATGAGAGTGCAGATGAGACTCAAAAAATCTAGCTTCAGGACCAACTTGAAGACCTCAGGTATACCAATTTCAACTCTATTGATGATTTCTTGCTCAAGTTTGATTCCATTAAAGTTTTACTAACTAGTTTACAAGTTTCTCTTTCTGATTTAAGGATAATCCACATAATTATTCGTAAATGTTTGCCTAGACAGTTCCAACAGTTTATTACAAATATTTACTCTCAATTAGCTATTCCTTCTTTAGCATCTCAACTAACTTATGTTATCTTTCAAAATATGTTACGTCAAGAGGAAGCTAAATTAATTCAATTTGGCATTCTTAAATCTCATGAACATGCATATGTCTCTCAAAGTCACAATAATAATAGATCTTCTAACACTAATCAAAATAACCAAAATTATCAAAGATCTAACAATACTAATAATTCAAATAATAATTCTAGGCCTTCTAATAACTATCATACTAGTAATCCTTCTAATAGGCCACATTGCACCTATTGTGGTAAAGATGGTCACTTAATACATAATTTTTTTAAGAAACAAAAAGATGATCAACATAATTCTCAAAATTACTCAAATGGAAAATCTAATGGAAATCAAGCTTGTTCTGTGTTTATTGTCTATTTTAATGCTTCTAAACCACTTGAATGGATTATTTATAGTGGTGCATCTCAACATGTTACATCTCATAAGGAAGTCTTTGATTCTTTGCGACCTCATTCTATGAATATTCTTGTTTCCTTAGCTGATAATCATTGTTGTCAAGTTGAAGGAACTGGTAATGTTTCTATTCCAAATGGTAAATTACATGATGTGCTTTATGTTCCCAATTTGAAAGCTAACCTTATTTCTATTCCTCAATTATGTCAAGATTATAAGGTTGAGTTTCATAAAAATAATTGTCATATCATTGATCCCAATACTGATCAGATAGTTGCTGATGCTAAATTGGATTATGATAATCTCTTTAAATTTTGATTACATTTAAATTATGATTACATCTCATTAATGCAAAAAGAAAATATGGTAGATGGGCTACCTAAGTTTACTCCTTCTAAGTTTGATTGCAATGGATGTATGAGTGGTAAAATGCATAGAGAATCTTTTCCCCATAAATCATCTTGGAGAGCGAATAATAAGTTAGTTCTCATTCATAGTGATCTTTTAGGTCCTATGGAAAATAATTCTATTTCAGGCTCTAAATATGCTTTAACTTTTGTTGATGATTATTCTCGTAGAACTTGGATTTATTTCTTACATAGTAAAGATCAAGTCCTTGATATTTTTGCTGAATTTCATATCTTTGTAGAAAGACAAAGTGGTTGTAAAATCCAAATTCTTAGGACTAATAATGGTACTAAATATGGTAATCATGCTTTCCATTCTTATTTAAGATCTTTTGGTATCAAACATGAGCTTATCGTTCCTTATACATCAGAATAGAATGGTGTTGCAGAACGGAAGCATAGAACAATAGTAGAAATGGCTAGATGTTCTTTACATGCTTGTTCTATGCCTCTGTTCTGCCAACTTGTCCCTAACCCAGCTTGTCTCATTTACAAATTTTTGGCTCCATTGCTTATGTTCACACACCTAAACAGAAAAGGAAAAAGTTAGATCCTAAATCCTCACCTCATATATTTGTTAGTTATTCTGAGAACACTAAAGGTTATAGAGTTTATGATCCTCTTACTAATAAAGTTCACGTAGCTAGAGATGTTTGCATCGCTAAAAATGGTGTTCATGATTGTTCTCAAATTTTAGATTCTGATTTTAGTCACAGCAACATAGTTCTTGTGGAGGACCAACCTCCATCTCTCAACACTATTCCTCACATTTATGTTTCTGCACCTTCTATTTTTCTCCTAAAGTTTATGTTCCTTCTATTTCTACTCCTAACACTAAGGATAATACTAATAAAAAAGATAATGATGAACAAATAGATAGTAATGATACTCCTTCTAAAGATTTTGTTCCTTCTAGTAGCAGTAGTGATGATGATGATGATGGTAATAATCTGTTTACTCCTCCTAGTAATATTTTTATTAATTCTAGGAGAAATCCTAAATGGTTTAAAGATTTACTTAATGAGGGTGATGATTACATTGCTAGAATGGGTGGACTTAAACCTAGAAGGATAAACTACTATAATTATGCTCTTATGACTTCTCTCTCTAATTCTAATGATCCTCAAACTTTTTCTCAAGCTAAAAATCAACCTCATTGAAAAACTGCTATGCAAGAAGAATATGACTCTTTAATTTCTAATAATACTTAGAATTTAGTTACTTTACCTCATGGTAAAAATTTGGTTTCCTGTAAATGGTTATATAAAACTAAGTTAAATTCCAATAATGAAATTAGTAAATTTAAGGCTAGATTAGTTGCACGTGGTTTTTCTCAAATTGAAGGAATAGACTATAATGAAACTTTTGCTCATGTTGCTAAAATGTCTACCATTAAAGTTGTTCTTGCTTTAGCTGCTAAAATGAATTGGCTTATTCACCAAATGGATGTTAAAAGCGTCTTCTTAAATGGTGACTTGCATGAAGAAATCTATATTTCTCAACCTCCTAGTTTTATTCAACAAGGTAATGAACATTTAGTCTGAAAAATAAAGAAGTCTATTTATGGTTTAAAACAATCTCCTAGAGAATGGTATTCCAAAATTAATGCTTTCTTTATTTCTCAAAGTTTTGAAAGAAGTAAAAAAGATCCTAACTTGTATATCAAGCATAGTGAAGATGACATTATTATTATCATTTTGTATGTTGATGATTTGATTCTTACTTCTAGTTCTAACCATTTAATTTCTGATATTAAGTTCCAACTCAACCAAAAATTTCAAATGATAGATTTAGGTTTCTTAAATTATTTCTTAGGAATGCAAATTTGGCAAATCCCTAAGGGTATTTTTATCTCTCAAAGTAAATATGCTAAAGATCTCCTAGATAGATTTCATATGAATGATGCTAATCCTGTTTCAATTCCATATGATTTAGAAACTAAGTTAATGATAGATATGGAATCTCCTTTCATAGATGCTACTCCTTATAGAGAACTTGTAGGTAGTTTAATTTATCTAACCCTCACTAGACCTGATTTATCTTTTAGTGTTGGTTTAGTTTCAAGATTCATGTCCAAACCTCAACAAACTCACTTCAAAATTGCTAAAAGAATATTACGTTACATTAAAGGTACTATTAACTTTATTCTATGATGAAAATTTTGATTTTTCTTTAAAAGGCTTTACTGATTCAGATCTAGGTGGAGACCCCAATGATGGGAAATCTACTTTTGGGTATTGTTTTCTTCTTGGTTCAGGTTCTATATCTTGGAAAAGTAAAAAAGAACAATCTGTGTCTCTATATTCTATTGAAGCTGAATATAAAAGTTGTACTCGTGCCTCTAAAGAAGCTCTATGGCTTAGAAGAATACTTGAAGATTTGGGTCTACCTCAACAAGAACCTACACCATTGTATTGTGACAATCAAAGTGCAATAGCCTTCGCAAAGAATCCAGTTTACTATGCAAAGTCAAAGCGCATTTATCTCCACCACCACTTCATTAGAGAGCACATTGCAAAAAAGAAAGTTTCCCTCTTCCATTGCAAAGGTGAAGATCAAGTTGTAGACATTTTGACAAACCTCTTTCTAGAGAGAAATTTGAATTTCATTGTAACAATTTGGGTTTGATACCCCTTGTTGTAATTACCCCAAGTAAAGATTAAAGGGGGGTGTTAGAATTTAATCATTCCTTGGTAAATTATGTATTTAAAGGATAAACCAAGGTATCCTTTTGTCTTCGTCCTCTAGTCCAAGTGGGAGGACATGTCATATTTGTAATTTCTTTTATTAAGAAAAATAGATATTCCTCCTTACGAGGAATCCTACACTTGTCTCACACACTAGTGAAATGTGGCATACATAGAAATGGGAGTTACAATGTAACTCCTTTCTCTCATCTCTTTTAAGAGATGGCTCTCCCTCTCTCATCTTATGAGCTTCTTCTTCTTCTTGAACATTGTATGAGCTAAGCTCTCACTCTATCTTTCTCTCTCATTCTTAAGTATTTTTTGCCACTTTCATTATATCATGGGGATTTTTTTATGCTTTTCCCCCTTCAAAATATTATCTCCTTTTTGCTTATTTCTTTGGTGAATGCTCCTAGAGTTGTGATTATTCATGGTAAATCTCCTTATTCCTAGCTCATAGCGTTAAACAATTTCCTATTTCTCACATTTTAGTTATTATTTTAACACAACATAATCAATAACTTGGATAAATCTAGCTTTCAATAGTTTTTTCATTTAAGCTTTTACAAGAAGTGCCACATAAGGATGCATTTTACGCATCTTCTATTTTATAGTTTTGACTCCTAGAGCTATGGAAAGATGATGCATGATCAGATTTGGATATAATCCTAGCATATCAGAATACTTCCATGCAAAGTTGATCTTCTTTTCTGTTAGGATTGTAGTGAATGCTTGTTTCTCTTCCTCTAATAAGGATTGTACTACATGAATCAATTGTGGTTCTTCTGTTGTTCCCAAGTTGATAGATTGAGTTGGTTTTATCAGTACTAGAGATTTGTCATGTAAGTGACTTGGAAGGCCATAAAATATTTCATCCTCAGGTGCCTCAAAGAGGTTTTCACCTTTAGATACATTGTTTATTTTTACTATTTTTGGTTCTGAAATTGCCACATAGTGGTTTTCACCCTCAAAAATCTTTTTCTTTTTTCTTTTATTTTTCTGATTGAGATATTTTATAAACGAATCTATCATGCTAATGCTAGGTTTGCTAATGGAAGTTGTCATAGGTTCCACTGGATTGAGGTAGCAAGAAAGAGCGTAGTCAGTGTGAAAGATATGAATGTCTTTGTTTGGATCGGTAGATGTTTGGTCAATAAGCTTAGGATGTTGGATAGTCAATGAAGGGAAGGATTGGGAAATGGTGTTCATGAATATGGTTTTGTCATCATTGGTCCTAACCCAACTCTCAAACTCAAAGGTGATATTACTACTTAGAATATTCAGTTTGTGAATCATCTCAATATCATTATTGGATTCCGTGTTAGTAGTAGGTGGATCAGACTTGTGAAGTTTATCATTTTTCTCTAGACTTACGTCAAACTTAGGTGCATATTGGTTAATGACATCCACATGTTTCTCAATTATAAGATCATCTTCTTCTAGAATAACTCCTCATTCATAGTCATTTGATTCTTCATCTGGATCTCTGGGAAAATTAAGAACATGTGTGAAATCAAGATGAATCCCCCAAGAAGGATTACCTTTAGAATCTGAGTGGAATTCATATTCGTGGGAATCTATCTTAGAACCACTAGAATGTCCCAAATGTTCATCTATTGTAAGAGGTTTACTTTCTTCTTGTTGATTGATGTGATCAGCCGGTTCTTGTGTTGTGATTGTTTCTTTTTCAGTAGTAGACCTTCTTGTGTGTCTACTAAGTTGATATTCTCCTTAGGTTTCTCTTCATCCTTAAGGAGATTAAATATGTGTTGAGGTATCCGCTCATAGGGAAAAACATCAGTGATGTCTGAATCATCACTGTTTGATGTAAGTGACATTGGGAGAGATGTCAGAGGCAGAACTAGTTCCATAGTATATTCTCCCATGCCTGTATCCTTGATTTTGACCTATTTTTCTATGTCTTCCATCTTGGAGATAGATGCTATGTCTTTTTGCTTAGTGGAAGATTCCCTATTATGTGGAACAAGTTTGTCAGCACTCTCTTTCATGGCATTGCAAGAGGTTGATATGTCATCTGGTATTGTTACCTCTACTCCATCATAGGGAAATTTCACACATTGATGGTACATTGATGGAATAGCTTGCATTTCATGTATCAAGGGCTTCCCTAGAAGAATGTTGTAGGCCAATAGAAGATCCACAACTTGATAGGTGATATCTCAGATGACTGGTCTTGTTTTGATGGGTAGTACAATTGTTCCTTTGGAGGATCTTTCTTGTTCATCATATGATTTTATAGTTATCTTCTTTTTAGGATCAATAGCATCTTATGGCAATCCCAGTTGTGTGACCAATTTATGGGAACAAATATTTAGACCAGTGCCTCCATCTATCAACACACGTTTGACATGATGGCTTTGGATTAAGACTTCAATATGTAAGGGTTAGTTATGTGGATGACTCAGTGTATTGTCATCTTCCTCTAAAAAAGAAATATACTAGGGTGATGTCAAATGACCAACCATAGTTTGAAATCTGTTAAGATCAAGATTTTCAAGAACATTAGAGATGAGTAGAGCTTTATCTAGAATAGCTCTATGAGTAGGAGAGATCTGAAGCAACTCAAACATGAATATTTTTGCATTGGTGTGTTGGAGTTGCTGGACGATACTATATGATGTCACCCTGGTTTCTTTTGGGTTTGATTATTTTGAGGCAACCATCTATTCAGAAGTAGATGAACAATTGAATGACACTTTGGGGGCATTTGATGAACCCGAGTTTTGTCCTTGTAGAGTTACCTGAGCTTGAGATCGAATCACTACATTAGCTGATTAATTATCTCTATATTTTCTTACAATGGTGATGACGTTACAGTGTTCAGATAAGCATGGTTCAACCATGTTGGTGACATCATTGTTGCCACAGTAGGCGTAATTGACTTTAGCGCCCATATTAGGTCTAGAAGATGAATCTTATTGATTATGTTTCAGAAATGGTTCTGTGAATGTTGTATGATCATTGTTGGTTTTATGATTGTCAATTAAAATTTCTCCATCATCAATTTTTTCTTGTATGAAATGTTTTAAGAACATGCAGTTATTGGTTTTATGACCCTTGTTTCGATGAAAGTCACAGAAATCAGTCTCTTTCCACCATTTAGGTTTGACTTCATGATCATATGGTTTGATCTCAGGTAATGTGATGATTTTGTTTGCCAATAGCATCTTCATGGAAGATTCTAAGGACTCACCCAAAGGAGTGAAATAATGCTTTGGTTTTGTAACCCATAATTTATAAGTAATACGCAAAATCCACTAGGCATTACACAGCTTAATTAACTCTTTAACATATCCTAATGTCCATTTTAATACAATAAAATAAAAAATCTTTGAATGAACAAATGAACATTTAAACTATAATTTCACTACAAAATTAACATAGAAGTTGAAGTTAATTAAACTAGTAATAATTCTTTTAATTTAGCCATCCTATGCTTTTGCAGGAATTTAATTTATGAAATAGAATTATGGAATATGCAAGATTACTAAACCAAATATCAAACTGAACATTTTCTAACCATAACAATTTCATGTACATAAATGTAGGAAACATAATTAAAAATTTATTTATAGATTCAGTATTTTAACTATTAAAGAAGCATTAAATTTTACTATGAAATAACTTTGAAATACAACTAGTAGTAAATCCTTTTCACTTTTACAAATACAATATCTTGGAGAACATTATAAGTAGGGTAAGATTACTTAAACTCAACACACTAGTAATCATTTCTTTAAAATTCTTTCTTTCAACTTAATCTTGAAACTTCAACTTGAACTTCATCTTTCATCAAGAAATAAAACCTGTAACATAAAAATTTCATCCACATGACCATGGAGACTCACCTCCCAGCCTAGGCCACTTCATGGCCACCCCTGAGCTAGGGGAAACAAGGATAGATAGGTTACAAACACTCAACACACATTATACATACATTCAACATTAAGAGACATGAACAATCACATTATTACTCCCATTCCCAAGCTTGCACATAGGAATTCATAATTGATCCCAATATGGGTGAAAGTGAAATTATCTCAATGGAGATGCCATACTTAAATAAATTCTTACATGCCTTCACAAGGCTCCCTTACAACATACCAACTCATCACAAGAGCATCAAAACATCTCTTATGGCCCCCAATGAATAACATAAGTAGGCCTCAAGGATGCCCATACATCCAAACTCTCAAACACATAGATTCTCCAACTAAGCCCTTCACCCCAAGACATTCTCAATCCTCCCAAGGAAGAGAAGTATCTTGCACACCCATGAACATATATCACAAAAAGATGGTAAACCAAGGACAAGGTCATAAAATTCACATTGATACTACACAATACAAGATTCACACATATGTTGCAACAAATTACAAGATTCACACAAGTTTCATCTTCTCAAGCAAACACACAAACATATACATGATAGAATCCACCAACCTTTCTCCTAAGAAATGGAAAATTGGAGGTTTGTAGAAGAATTTTTTCCCTTTCTTCTTAGGTTGCTTCCTTTCCCTCAAAAACACTTAGCAAATCTCTCAAGTCCTTTCTTCTTCCTAACTCCACAAACTAGCCTAGCCAAGAAGTGTCTAATTCCTATGCCTCTATTCCTAAAAGGCTCTCTCCAGTCCTCTCTCATTCCCTCATTCCTAAGCAAGTTGGTTTCTAGATTCTAGCTCCCATGACACTTTTCGTTGCCATGGATAAGGAATGCAAAACAAAACATGAAAATGTGTGATATCTTAGAAACAATCCCCAATTTCGTGTTTACCAAAAATGGTCCATTTAGAGAGGCAAAATAGTGGTCTAGGGAAGTGGAAATGGTAAAAATAGGCCCCCTAACCCATGTACATGACTTGGGGCACTAAAAATCAACCTTAACTACCCCTTAGGACTCCACATAACCCCTCAAAAACCCTAGTTAAGCTTGCATCCGAAAATGACATAATGATGACTTAAACCTTGGTTCTCTAAACCACTATGTAAGCCTAGGGATTCCTAAGATAGCCTAAGGGAAAAGGTGGGGTCCACTTTCAACTAAGGCATGCCATCTCACAATAGTGTCAAGTGACACCTCACAAAAGTACACATCACATTACACACTTGGCATGCCTAGTGGACATTTAACATTAACATTTTCACCAAATGAATTTACAACTAATAATACATTTACAAACATTTACCATCCACATACATATATGCATCGATTTTATGAATAAAATCACATAACAACGAGGTCATACTCTTCTTAGAGCTGGCCTTGGTTTTAACTATTTCACATAGACCCATCCTTGTTTTCCCATTTTTACAATCATGGTCACAATCTTGCACACTCATTTCATACATCAGTATCGCATAAATCCAATGCATATATAATCATATCAAAATGAAACATGATCAATATAATAACATCTAAACTCAATACGTAAAGAAATTACATTCATGAATCATAAACATAATCTACATTATACCCTAATTCTACAATATTGAAATGTAAATTCTATTTTCACAGCATTTACTATTCTATAAGATAATGTAACGAATGCAGAATTTAGGATGCATATATCTTAAGGTAAGCATACAACCAATACAAGCATAGGAAGAGTACGACTAACATCATCATCATATAAATCTATAACAATCATCTTATAAGGTCTAATGATAGACAATCATAATCCAAAAATAGATCTAATATCTCTAGACAATGTACCATCAAGATAAACTAAGTGTCAAAACAATTGTCGAGCTAGGATGGGTCGAGGTGGGACCTCACATCCTTCCCCTTAGGCATGAACTTCCTCCTGGAGTTCATTAAAAGATGGGGGTGTTGATCTCTCATCTGCATTGTGTCCTCCCAAGATGCTTTGAAGCTACTAACATTTGACTGCCAACTGGATGACCCGTAAGACAATCTCTAGCAATGTGTCACATGGCACCACATGTATAACATGGTCCTCTAGCCTAGAACTGACTACCTTGAGTTGTAGACTGTTGTTTCCCACCTATCATACTAGATCTACTGAAGTCATCTCTGGATGACTGAGTCTGAACTCCCTAGTCATGTCGAGGACTCTGATGAGACTGTTGCTATTGTTACGGTGTGCTAGAGTCCTCTTGATTTCCCTTCCAGTGGGATTTCTGGAAACTAGAGTACTGTGGTACGAAACTATGGTTCTGTGACATGTTTCATGCATATTGAGACCTTTTATGGATCTCCTAAGCTATCATGGCCCTCTCAACTGTATCATGAAAGAAACCTAATGGTACCATCCGTACTCTGTCAGCTATGGCATAGTTCAACCCTTTAATAAAGTGGTTGACTTGAATTTTCGCATCCTTCATGTAATCAACATAAGGAAGGAGCTCGAGAAACCTGCACTCATACTGTGCTACTGATAGTCCCCTCTTTGCTGTAGGTCATGAAACTCATCAATGAGATGCTATCTAAAGTGCTCTGACATATATCGAGCTTGAAATCTCTATGCGAAGGTCTCCCATGTGAGGGTATCTATGACAAGATGACTCTTATATTCTTCCTACCTCCACCATGTAGAGGCAATCCTCCTCAACATGTGAACTGCAAGTCATGCCTTAAGGTTTCTCTTATAAGGGCACAACCCAAAATATCTCTCAAGGCTAAAAATCCAAGCCTTAGCATCTTCCCCATCCGTGGATCCTAAAAAGGGTGGTGGCTCAAGTCATATGAGGTTTTTGATCTAGTCCCCTATATCATGGGGCACTCTCGAATCTATTGTTGGTGGTGGCTTTGGCCTATGTATAGACTCATCCCCATGATCTGCCTGCTCCTCTACTCATCTAGGTGGGGGACTCCTAATCCGCTCCTAGACCTTGGCCTACTGGCCTCCCAGAGGCAATCTATCCATAATTATATCAGCCAAATTTTGTAATGCATTAAGGATGTCCTAGTTAGGATTAGGTGGCAGTATAGGAGGGGGGCCCTGCATGTCACCTACTCCCTTGGCTGCCCACTCAACTCCCTCTACTGCCACACAGCCACCTTTGGGTCTCCGCCTATGTCGGCGAGCATTATGCGTGACTGGAGGCATCCTGCTACTATCTTTGCTTTACTAAGGTTTTCCCTGAAAGGATGGACATCTTAGAAAGGACAAAAATGAGCCTTACTAGCATGACATAATATACATTCATAAATTTGAAGAAGAGAAAAGCCTATACTTCTTTATATATATAAGTATAAAATTTATTAAAATTTAATTAAACAGAACTCTAATGTTTATGTGAGTAATTCATTAATTTTCAGGAGTACTAAAGATTCCAACATAATTTAGGTTAAGTTGTAATGCTATTTTTACATTGACCAGTATACTGGCCACATATATTGGCCCCATAAAAATAACATTATCAAGTTTTAAATTAACTAGTTTTTAACTACAAACTTAAATTACACTTATTTCATATTAATCTCAATTCGATTAATCTGCCAGACTATTGTGATGTCTAAAATACTAGGGTTAGAGAACTATAAGGGGTAGAAGGACGTTAATAAATGTCATATTTGAATATATAGAATGTACCCCTTGATTTAAAATATAATTTTATTTAAAATTCATTAAATATTGTTAATGTTCTCACTAGGGTTTTAAATCAATTAACACTAAAATTTGTATTCAGAAGTTATTATTACAAGGTATTAGGGCAATTAATTCTCCTAAGTCCCTATTAGGGATTTTAATGAATAAACTAATTCCACATTAATCCAATTATTTAATGAAGGTAAAAGTGGTCATTAAACATATTATTATTTAATAGAAAGATCTTCCAAAACTTAAGAAAAGTAAAAAAAATATAATTATCCAATCTTAGCCCACTAATCTCAATTTATTAACCTAAATTTTTTTAAAAAATAAACAAATACATAACTATTCATAATCCACTAATCTCAAATTAATACAAAAATAATATAAAGATTAAATTAGTTAATATATTCAACAATAGATTCTTAATTGAATTTAATAACATTCTATTTGACAAATTTAAAAGAATTAATTAGGACTAGATCAAAATAAACATCTCTATTTATTTCCCTATAACACATACCACTAAATAGAATAATACATTACAATCAATAGTTTAACTTGAAATTAAAAGTGATATTTCTTAATTATTGTAAGAGAGAAATTATATAACACTTAAAGCCTAAAACTTAAATTTCAATTGTGAATAATATTATTATAAAGATATTTTAATAAAACTCTCAACATTAGCATTTTAAATGATGTTATTATTTCTTTCCTAAATATTAAATAAAAAGATTATGTCCCACTATTTACCCAAAGAAAAGATAATAAAGCTATAAAATCCTAAACATCTCAAAATATATAAATAAATAAATAAAAATAAAAAAGAATCTTGGGATTCCCACCCACTAAATTAGAAAATAAATTTAAAAGAAAAATCCACTTGACCAAAAAAAATCCCACCATTATTTAATTTCCCAAAACATAATTCTCTCAAAAGAATATATTTATTTAGAAATCGAAGGGATTTTTTTATTTTTCTTTTTCTTTTTCAAAAAAAAGAAAAGCCACTTAACATAAAAATATTTAAAAGAAACCTAAGTACTGAAAATGATTTAATAAAAAGAAATAAAGAATATAGAAATAAAACAACCTCAAATTTATTAAATTATAAAGTGTCAATCTAAAATCACATAACTTATTTAAACTAAAAAAAAAATCTAAAAAAAGATATAAAATAAAGTGTCATTTTAATTTGAAACAAAATAAATAAAAGAATAAAGAAATGAGCATTCCAAAGTGGGCAACCCTAACCCTAATTCAAAATTAGGGTTAGGCCCCACTTAAAAGTATGGGAAAACCCTAAATTTCCTCATTTCTTTCATTTTCTTTTGCAGGGACTGAGGAGTAGCTATGAGATGGAGAGTATTTTCTTGAGTGTTCTCACATGAGAACAAGTGTGTATATGCACACCTTGGGTGTGCATATACACACACATTCTCTTGTGAGAATAAGTGTATACAAATCTACCTGGGTTTCTTCAAACCCTCATAGGAAGGAACCTACAATAAGGTTGAAGGAAACCCATTATTTCTTTTTTAGCCACATGTTGTTCCTTCTATATTTTTTTAAAATCTCTGCAAATAGTCTAGGTTTCATTTTAAATCCGAATGTGTTTATGTTTTCTTTTCTTAGATCTAGTATATTTCATTTTATGATTATAGATTTACATGGGTTTCTAAACAAGAAGAGTTGGGATTTACATGCATCTGTTAGTTTACAGATCTAGGTAACTTCCCTTTTCTCTTATTTCAAATGTATGCATGAATCTTTATTTTTATTTTTTTGTGCAATGAAATTAGGGTTTCGTATGTTTTTTAAATAATGCTCTCTTTTAGCATTTTCTATATATGAAGATTATCTTTGGTAAACCGAATGAAATTTTATTGGTGGAATAAGATTTGTTTATTTTATTTTTACTTGAGATCATATCTACTTGTTAACCTTAAGTATACAAACAAGGGATTTATTTCTATTTGTATGTAACAAGTTTATTCCTCTATTATTTATTTTTACCATTCATTTTTACTGTAATGCTTTAGATAGAATGTTTGTTTTTTGGTTTTTTTAAAAATACAAAATCAATGAAGGCAGGGGGAATCTGAATGGCAATGGCATAGCCATGCACTCCATCCGGCCCCCCTCTCTCTCTCTCAGCCGCCCACATCACCCTAACCCTCTGTGGTGACCGCTACCACTAATAGTGGTCGTGGTCATTGCAGAGGCTTCAACCTTCTGCAACAGCCGCAGCCACTGTGTGGCCGGCCGCTCACAGCAGTCGTGGGCAAGAGAGCGGGGTAGGGTTTCAACTAAGCCAAGGCCCCCCCCACCTTCTCCCCCCCCCCCCCCCAAAAAAAAAAAAAAGGTTTTCTTTTTTATTTTTATTTTTTGTTTGAAATAAGTTTTTTTTAGAATACTTTAATTTATCCAGTTTTTATTTTAAAAATATTATCTTAGCTTATTTTATGTATAAATTACTTTATATATATATTCTTATATACAGTTTTATATCTGTATATACAATATTATATATATAGGTGATCAAATATTCTATATTTTTTTAAATATGTATTACATTATATAATAGTGTGTGTGTATATACATATACATACATATATATACATATACATAGACATATACATATATGTGTATATATATACATACATACATATACATATACATATATATAGATATATGTATATATATATATACATATACATATACATATATAGTATACATACATACATACATACATACATACATACATACATACATACATATATATATATATATATATATATATATATATATATATATATATATATATATATATATATACACACACACACACACACACACACATATAGAAATGTATATGTATATGTATATGTATATATATATATATACACACACATATATATAGCTTAACATGTACTTTGTTTTATATATAATAGAGATGATCACAACCTGATCTATTCATTTTTTTTTAAAGGGCATAATATATATTAAATATTTCATTTACTATTACATATATATATATATAGTATCTAATGTGTATATATATATAATAGAATATATTTATATATATTTTGTATCAGTATTAGCAATTATTTTTAAATATATATATATATATATATATATATATATATATTCAAATATTAAAATAGTATGTTTAATAACATGAAGAGTTCTATAAATGAGAATCTATAAGAAAATAAGTTTCTCTGTAGATATATGTGTGCATAACTTATATATTCAAGAAGGTATGTAAAAATATTTTCCTTTTCTTAAGCTATCTAATTTTGTGTAGGTTTTATTTATTATATATTTTTTACACACCAACATTAACCTATAATGTTCTATTGGAATCTTAAATATATATTTCATGATAAATAGAACTGAATGTTTTCAAGTAAGCATCTATGTTTACTCATTTATGTAGCCTATTAGTTACAGCTTTCTTATATTGTTTACTAGCATAAAAATATGTACTATTAACAAACAAAATTTATCAGACCACTACCATCATAATTTTCTCAAAGGAACTTTAAATTTCTAACTAGAATTTCAGTACTATATTAGAAATTACTTTCATGCTAATTTTTTTTTAGATTAAGTAACTTTCTGTTGTACCCATAAATGAGAAATCAGGAAATTTTAAACCAAAATAGATAAACAGAGTTTACATTATTAATGATAGTTTCATTTCTATTTTTGAACAATTTAAACAAAAAATAAAGATCAATTTCTATCTACCTGTCATACTCTCAATTTAGTAAACAGGGATTTTAGTTTTCAATTTAAATAAGGAGATATTCTCCCATTTACAAAACACCTCACAAGTTGACAAGATTTTTAGCTCTAATACCAGAATGTAATGCCCAAAATCCACTGGGCATTACACAGCTTAATTAACTCTTTAACATATCCTAATGTCCATTTTAATACAGTAAAATAGAAAATCTTTGAATGAACAAATGAACATTTAAACTATAATTTCACTACAGAATTAACATAGAAGTTGAAGTTAATTAAACCAGTAATAATTCTTTTAATTTAACCAGCCTATGTTTTTGTAGGAATTTAATTTATGAAATAGAATTATGGAATATGCAGGATTACTAAACCAAATATCAAACTGAACATTTTCTAACCATAGCAATTTCATGTACATAAATGTAGGAAACATAATTAAAAATTCATTTATAGATTCAGTATTTTAACTATTAAAGAAGCATTAAATTTTACTATGAAATAACTTTGAAAGACAACTAGTAGTAAATCCTTTTCACTTTTACAAATACAATATCTTGGAGAACATTAGGAGTAGGGTAAGATTACTTAAACTCAACACACTAGTAATCATTTTTTGAAAATTCTTTCTTTCAACTTAATCTTGAAACTTCAACTTGAACTTTATCATTCACCAAGCAAGAAAACTTGCAACATAAAAACATCATCCACATGACCATGGAGGCTCACCTCCCAGCCTAGGCCATTTCATTGCCACTCCCGAGCTAGGGGAAACACAGATAGATAGGTTACAAACACACAACACACATTATACATACATTCAACATTAAGAGACATGAACAATCACATTATTACTCCCATTCTCAAGCTTGCACATAGGAATTCATAATTGATCCCAATATGGGTGAAGGTGGAATTATCTCATATGGAGATGTCATACTTAAATAAATTCTTACATGTCTTCACAAGGCTCCCTTCCAACATACCAGCTCATCACAAGAGCATCAAAATATCCCTTATGGCCCCAAGGAATAACATAAGTAGGCCTCAAGGATTCTCATACATCCAAGCTCTCAAACACATAGATTCTCCAACTAAGCCCTTCACCCCAAGACATTCTCAATCCTCCCAAGGAAGAGAAGTATCTTGCACACCCATGAACATATATCAAAACAAGATGGTAAAACAAGGACAAGGTCATAAAATTCACATTGATACTACACAATACAAGATTCACACATATGTTGCAACAAATTACAAGATTCACACAAGTTTCATCTTCTCAAGCAAATACACAAACATATACATGATAGAATCCACCAACCTTTCTCCTATGCAATGGAAAATTGAAGGTTTTTAGAAGAGCTTTTCCCCTTTCTTCCTAGCTTGCTTCCTTTCTCTCAAAAACACTTAGCAAATCTCTCAAGTCCTTTCTTCTTCCTAACTCCACAAACTAGCCTAGCTAAGAAGTGTCTAATTCCTATGCCTCTATTCCTAAAAGACTCTATCCATTCCTCTCTCATTCCCTCATTCCTAAGAAAGTTGGTTTCTAGATTCTAACTCCCATGACACTTGCCCTTGCCATGGACAAGGAATACAAAACAAAACATGAAAAGGTGTGATATCCTAGAAACATTCCCCAATTTCGTGTTTACCAAAAATGGTCCATTTAGAGAGGCAAAATAGTGATCCAGGGAAGTGGAAATGGTAAAAATAGGCCCCCTAACCCATGTACATGACTTGGGGCACTAAAACCCAACTTTGACTACCCCTTAGGACTCCACATAACCCCTCAAAAATCCTAGTTAAGCTTGCATCCGAAAATGGCATAATGATGACTTAAACCTTGGTTCTCTAAACCACTATGTAAGCCTAGGGATTCCCAAGATAGCCTAAGGGAAAAGGTGGGGTCCACTTTCCACTAAGGCATGCCATCTCATAATAGTGTCAAGTGACACCTCACAAAAGTACACATCACATTACACCCTTGGCATGCCTAGTGGACATTTAACATTAACATTTTCACCAAATGAATTTACAACTAATATTACATTTACAAATATTTACCATCCACATACATACATGCATCACTTTTACGAATAAAATCATGTAACAATGAGGTCATACTCTTCTTAGAGCCGGCCTTGGTTTTAATTGTTTCACATAGACCCATCCTTGTTTTCCTATTTTTAGAACCATGGTCACAATCCTGCACACTCAATTCAGACATCAGTATCGCATAAATTCAATGCATATATAATCATATCGAAATGAAAAAGGATCAATATAATAACATCTAAACTCAATACGTAAAGAAACTTCATTCATGAATCATAAACATAATCCGCATTATACCCTAATTCTACAACATTGAAATGTAAATTCTATTTTCACATAAACATATAATCCCTAAGTTAACCATTGAACCATTTCACTATCAGCATTTACTATACTATAAGATAACGTAACAAATACAGAATTCAGGATGCATATATCTTAAGGTAAGCATACAACCAATACAAGCATAGAAGAGTATGACTAACATCATCATCATATAAATCTATAACAATCATCTCATAAGTTCTAATGATAGACAATCATAATCCAAAAATAGGTCTAATGTCTCTAAACAATGTATCATCAAGATAAATCAAGTGTCAAAACAACTATCAAGCTAGGATGGGTCGGAGTGGGACCTCACATTATAGTCATTAGACTTTTTAGCAGACTCTGATGCCTTCAATTCTGAAGCTTTTATGGCTTGGATGCCAATGGTGAGATTAAATGCTGGTGCCTTTGATGGAGCATTGATGTGATCAACAACACCATTTGTAAAAACATTTTTGTTCTTCCATAGTTTGAATTTATCTTTGTTGTTGGAACTAGAACCTAATTCTTACTTTTTGTCCTTGTTAAGTGATATATCTCCCTTATGAACAAGCACATTCTCAATTTTTATGGCATTTTCTACCATTTTATCAAAAGAAGTATGATTCTGCATTTAAAGATGATAATTGATTTCCAGAATTAGATTATTGATAAAGATTTATAGTTTCTCATTTTTTGGAATTTGTCGAGCATAAAGTGAAAACTTCTTCCTCTAGCATTTGAGGAAGGTTAGGAAGGGTTTTTTGGATACAATTGTCTGAAGCAGATTGTTGGATTAATTGTGTGTTGTCTTTGATGTCACACAAATGTCATATCATTAAGTAGTTTTGTGTGTCTACCGAGCTCAGTCAGTCAGCAGGCAGTTTTTCAGTGTCTACCGAGATC
The DNA here is from genome assembly GCA_027943335.1 of Chamaecyparis obtusa. NCBI lineage: Eukaryota > Viridiplantae > Streptophyta > Pinopsida > Cupressales > Cupressaceae > Chamaecyparis > Chamaecyparis obtusa. The sequence continues at coordinate 2,006,005 of BSBK01005284.1, read as the reverse complement.
TTTCAGGTGTTAAAGGAAAGTATGACAGAAAAAAGTGTTAACCGAGCTTCCATGATTATCAAAGGAAATTTAGTGTTTAATGAGTTCACTTGGTCTCCAAAGGATGTTGCATAATTCACAGTGTTTATCGAGTTCACTCAGTCACCGAAGGAAATCTTTTCTGGATTAGTATTTACCGAGCAAGGTCGGCCCAATAAAGAATTTTGTTAATTTGAGAAATAAATTTTGTTTATCCCAGTCGACTGTTGTAATGAGTATTAATGATTATTAGTGCTGACTTGATAATCTAAATGGTATATATATAGAAGGTCAAGTGGTAAATTGAAGTGTGAAAAAGAATAGTGTGCAAGTGTGGAAGTTTGTGAGTGAACATGCAAATCATTTTGAAGGAAGGTGTGTGCGAATTTTGAAGGATGGTTAGATATCCTTGAGGTGCAGCAAAGATTTATTTGATCAGGAAGGATCTAGTGAAGCAGAATAGAGATCTGTAATTAGTAATTCAGTTGCATCATTATTCAGGTCATTTCATTATTACTTTCTTACCATTGTAGTAGTGATTTCTAAATCTCTTAACCAAGTTGGTTTAACAGCCATTTTGTAAATCCTCTAACAAGGTGACAGTTCTATTGAATTATTCAAAGACCTCTTACAAGGCCACTCCTAACAAGGTGATTAAATCCTGTAACAAGGTCACATCTAACAGTGTGTTTTGGAATCTTTTACCGGGTTGGCTCCTAATAGGGCATCACTTCAAAAGAGTGAAAAATAGTAACTAGTTACATTGGTGGTTTTTCCCATATTGGGTTTCCACGTTAAATCCGATGTCTCTTGTATTCATGTTATTTTCTTTATGCATGCATGTTAATCACTGGTGAATGATTAAGAATAGTTATAATTAATACTCATTGCAATAACTGAGTTACAGCATTTATCTTTCTGTTTACCGAGTAACAGTAGCAAATGATTTAATAAGACATCTAAGGGATCTATGGTAATATTTTTTGGTTAACTGATTCACCCCCCCCCTCTCAGTTACTCCATCTATATTTCCAACAATTGGTATCAGAGCTTTTGGTGCTTGCAGGAAGGGTTTCAAGGACCTAAGCTAAAGATCAGGATGTCTTACAAGAGAGAAATTCCAAGACTCAACAGAGATAACTTTTCAACATAGCAAGGTCTCATGAGACTTCATCTAGCTTCCATTGGTGATTCAGGATGCAAATATCTTGATTAAGAATATACAGTTCCTACTGGCACATTAACTGTTGAAGACATTGCAGATAAAAAGAACCATAACACCATGATGATAGACAATGCATCAGCTCTTAGCTATGAAGAATTTGATGAGATCAAAGGCTGCACAACTGCTTATGCAATGTGGAACAAGCTGAAGAAAATTTATGGTGGTGATGAAAATGTGAAGAGAGCCAAAGCAGAAAGCCTAAGAGGACCATTTGATCAGATGAAAATGAGAGAAGATGAAAACATTGCAAAATATGTTGAAAGGATCAAGGTAAGTGTTAGTGCAATCAGAGCTTCTGGAGGAACAATTAATGATAAAATAGTTATAAGTAAGGTTCTCAGAACATTACTCCCTATCTATGCAATAAGATTATCTGCTGTTCAAGAAAGAAGATGTGAAGAAAATCACAATATAACTTTGGATGCCTTAGTTGGAAGATTAACATTCTTTGAATTGGGTAACTATGACAACTATGTTCCAACTTCTAAAAATATTGAATCAGCATTTGAGGCCAAACTTTCACTCAAGAAGGGAAAGAAAATCGAGTCAGAAAGTGAAGAAGAATCAGAGGAAAGTTCTGATAGTGATCTTGAAGTTATTGAAGCATTACTTGCAAAGACACATTCTAGAGGTAGAGGTAAATACAAAGGTAAAACTCCCTTAATCTATTTTTCATGTGAAGAAATTGGTCATATTGCAACTAGGTGCCCAAACAAGAAAAGCGAGGATGAAAAGAAAGGTCACAAGTACAATGGCAAGAAGAATTTCAAATCATTCAAGGATAAAGGTAAGAAAACATATTTTTTGGCTAAAGATTTTGATGATAGTGAAGAAGAAATTATCTTCATTACTGTAAAAGATGAATCTGATGATGATGAAGATGAGATGGCACTTATCTCTCATATAAGAAAAAATGATACATGGATCATAGACAGTGGATGTTCACATCATATGATTGGTGATAAAACAAAGTTTGAACATTTTGAAAACTATTATGGTGGTAGTGTAAGGTTTGGAAACAATGAACCTTGTTGTATAAAAGGAAGAGGATGAATTTCACTAACCAAAGAACTTATATGTGATAATGCATATTGGGTTTAAGGACTAAAGCATAATCTCCTAAGTGTAGCACAACTAATCAACATTGGATTCAAAGTTGAATTCATGAATGGCAAAGCAAGACTATTGGATGACAAGGGAAAACTAATTGGATCAGGCAAACAAACCAAAGGTAACCTATTTTATCTTGATCTTGGTGAATGCTCATGTTTTGTTGCTCAAATTGAAGAAAGTTGGTTATGGCACAAAAGGTTATGTCATGTAAATTTTGATAACATGGTGAAAATACACAAATTCAAGAAAGTAAGAGGCATTCATACTTTGAAGAAACCTGATGTTGGTCTATGCAAGAATTGTCAGATTGGAAAAATGGGAAAGTCAAGCTTTAAAAGTAAAAACTATCAGTCTGAAGATATTTTGGAAATTGTGCATACTAATTTATGTGGACCTATTGGAATTGAAAGCTATACTAAAGAAAAATTCTTTATTCTCTTTGTTGATGTTTACTCTAGAATGATGACTGTTATGTATTTAAGAGAAAAGTCAGAAGCATTTGAGAAGTTCAAATGTTATTTGGCAAGAGTAGAAAAGGAAACAAGGAAAAGAATGAAGTGCTTGAGATCAGACAGAGGTGGTGAATTCATCTCCCATGAATTCAATAATTTTTGCATTGAAAGATGAATCAAAAGACAGGTATCAACCCCAGGAACTCCTGAGCAGAATGGAATAGCTAAAAGGAGGAATATATCTATCATGGATTGTGCAAGGACTTTAATTATTGAAAAGAACATTGCTATGAAATACTGGAAGGAAGCTATCAAAACTACAGTTCATACCTTGAACCAAGTACAGTTGAGGAAAGACACATTCAAAACTCCTTATGAGTTGTGGTATGGATATAATCCCAATGTAAGTTACCTGAAAGTATTTGGTAGTAAATGTTACATCTTGAAAGAATCTAGAAAAGGCAAATTTGATGTAAAAAGTGATGAAGGAATATTTTTGGGATATTCTTACAAAAGTAAGGCATATAGATGTCTGAATTTGTCTACTCACAAAGTCATAGAAAGTGCACATGTGAAAGTTGATGAGTTTGCATAAAAGACTGAAGAAGAAAGCAAAAAGGAACTAGAGGATTACAGAAGATTTGTTTACATTAAACCTGATACATTTCCAGACACATCTGTCAATAAGGAAACTGCATCTACCGAGCCCAGTACAGTAACCGAGTCACAAGAAGAAGTTCAAACCGAGTCACAAGGAACCGAGTCTCACTCTGAAGCTACCAAGAAAGTATCTACAGAGCCTGAGCAACTTGAACCTGAAGCTAAAATTCAAGAAGATGACAATGTAACTCATTCAAGAGGCAAGGAACCTGTATTGGCCAAGTATGTCAGGAGGCATCATACACCAGATCAAATTATTGGAAATAAATCAGATGGTACTATGACAAGAAGTAAACTATAAGGTACATGTTTACTTGCTAATTTTGAACCTAGAAATGTCAAAGATGCATTGGAAAATGAAAGTTGGATTGAGGCTATGAATGAAGAAATAGAAAAAATAGAGAAGAATAAAACATGGACTCTTGTACCTAGGCCTAAAGATAAAAATGTAATTGGAACAAAATGGGTATTCAGAAATAAGTTGAATGAAGATGGTCAAGTATCAAGAAACAAAGAAAGATTGGTATGTAAAGGATATTCTCAAGAAGAAGGTATAGATTATGGAGAGACTTTTTCTCTTATTGAAAGATTAGAAGGTGAAAGGACTCTACTCGCATAATCAGCACATAAAGGATTTAAGGTATATCAGATGGATATAAAATTTGCATTTCTCAGTGGTATTTTTTATGAAGTCTACATTGAGCAACCTAAAGGTTTTATTGATCCAGACAAAAAGGATATGGTCTACAAGTTACACAAAGCATTGTATGGTCTGAAATAAGCCCCTAGAGCATGGTATGAAAGATTACATAACTATCTTATTCAGATTGATTTCAAAAGAGCTAATGATAACAGTAATTTATACATCAAAGAAGGACCAGATAACAAAATTGTTTTGGCAAAAATATTTGTGGATGATACTATGTTTACAGGGAATGATGATCAGTGCAAAGAATTTTTAGAGAAAATGAACAAAGAATTTGAAATGTCTATGTTTGGTCAGATAAAGTTCTTTGTTGGTCTTCAGATTCAGCAGAACAAGAATGGTATCTACATTACTCAGTCTAAATACATCAAGGAAATACTTAAGAAGTTTGGTATGGAAGATTCAAAACCAATTGGTACACCCATGTGTACTAGACTGAAGCTTACCAAAGATGATGATTCAAAAGAAGTAGATTAGGCCTTATACAGATCAATGATTGGAAAGTTACAGTATGTAGTGCATACAAGGCCTGATATTGCCTTAGCAGTTGGTATAGTAGCAAAATTCTCAATAAAACCCAAAGAAAATCATATGATGGCAATCAAAAGAATCTTAAGGTACTTGAAAGGTACTAAAGATTATGGCTTATGGTATAAATTTGGAGGCAACCTGGACTTAAAAGTGTTTACTAATGCTGATTGGGCAGGAAATATTGATGATAGAAAGAGTACAAGTGGTGGAGCATTCTTTCTTGATAAGAGGTTAGTATCTTGGACTAGTAAAAAGAAAAATTGCACATCCCAATCCATAGCAAAAGTAGAATATGTTGTTGCAGCAGTAAACTGCTCTAATATTGTTTGGTTTAAACAGTTATTGGAAGGCATGAAGGTTGAAAACAAAGAACCAGTTGTTATGTTTTATGATAATACAAGTGAAATAAATATTTCAAAGAATCCAGTAATGCATTCCAAAACCAAGCACATTGCTATTAAATATCACTTTGTCAGAGAATTGGTGCAGGACAAGGAAATCAGATTAGAATATGTTCATACAAAAGAACAGATTGCAGATATATTCACCAAGCCACTACCTAAGGATGCATTCTTGTATCTAAGAGGTAAGTTAGGGGTCATTCCCCTGTCTGAAGCTCACTAAATAAAGTTTTAGTGATGCATCAACTAGAACATGTTGAAGATCAATCAGTTGATGTAGCATAGTCAAGGAATCATTGCATATGACTCAGTACTTAAGGTACATTAGTATTCACCGGAAGTGTGTGAGTTGTCTTTGGCATGTGTTGTCAAAGAGGGAGAGTTTGCTGTCATTTCAAGAAGTTTCTAAGAAGGAGAATTTGAGAAGTTAAGAGGGAGAGTTCTCAGTCAGAGAGAGAAGTTTGAGGAAGATGGGAATCAGAATGAAGCTAAGGATATGTTTCTTATTCTATGTTTTCTATGAAATTTCATTGTGCTATGACATCTTATGTTGCCATCAATGCCAAAGAGGGAGATTGTTGGATACAATTATCTGAAGGAGATTGTTGGATTAATTGCATGTTGTCTTTGATGTCACACAAATATCATATCATTAAGAAGTTCTATGTGTCTACTGAGCTTAGTCGGTCAATAGGCATTTTTTCAGTGTCTACCGAGATCTTTTAGGCGTCAAAAGAAAGTATGGCAAAAAATAGTGTTAACCAAGATTCCATGATTATCGAAGGAAAGTTAGTGTTTACCAAGTTCACTCAGTCTCCAAAGGATGTTGCAGAATTCTTAGTGTTTACCGAGTTCACTCGGTCACCGAAGGAAATCTTTTCTGGATTAGTATTTACCAAGCAAGATCAGCCCAATAAAGAATTTTGTTAATTTGAGAAATAAAGTTTGTTTATCCCAGCTGACTATTGTAATGAGTGTTAATGATTATTAGTGCCGACTTGACAATCTAAATGGTATATATATAGAAGGTCAAGTGGTAAATTGAAGTGTGAAAAAGAATAGTGTGCAAGTGTGGAAGTTTGTGAGCGAACATGCAAATCATTTTGAAGGAAGGTGTGTGCAAATTTTGAAGGATGGTTAGATATCCTTGAGGCATAGCAAAGATTTATTTGATCAGGAAGGATCTAGTGAAGAAGAATAGAGATCTGTAATCAGCAATTCAGTTGCATCATTATTCAGGTCATTTCATTGTTACTTTCTTACCATTGTAGCAGTGATTTCTAAATCTCTCAACCGAGTTGGTTTAACAGTCATTTTGTAAATCCTCTAACAAGGTGATAGTTCTATTGAATTGTTCAAAGACCTCTTACAAGGCCACTCCTAACAGGGTGATTAAATCCTCTAACAAGGTCACACCTAACAGTGTGTTTTGTAACCTTTTACTGGGTTGGCACCTAACAGGGCATCACTTCAAAAGAGTGAAAAATAGTAACTAGTTACATTGGTGGTTTTTTCTATATTGGGTTTCCATGTTAAATATGGTGTCTCTTGTGTTCATGTTATTTTCTTTATGCATGCATGTTAATCACTGGTAAATGATTAAGAACAGTTATAATTAATACTCACTACAATAACTGAGTTACAACATTTCTCTGTATGTTTACCGAGTAACAGTAGCAAATGATTTAATATGACATCTAAGGGATCTGTGGCAATATTTTTTGGTTAACTGATTCACCCCCCCCCCCCCCCCCCCTCTCAGTTACTCCATCTATATTTCCAACAGGGTTCTCCCAACTTTTGTTTTAAATTGTAGATGTCGATCATGGTGACCAGATGTTGAATTGTAGGAGTATTGTTTATAAAATAGTTTGATTAACTTCTCAAAGTTTTTGATAGTTGGAGGCATTTTTTAGAACCAATTGATGACTGCTCCTCCCAAAGATCATGGGAAAAGACACATTAAGTAGGTTGGTTCATGCATAAACTCCATGGATTGAGTATAAAATTCTCTGACACAATCTTGGGGGTCAAAGTTTCCATCGTATTTGTCATATTTATGTATCTCCACTCTTTTTGGGAATGGTGGCATGTACAAGTTTTTATCAAATGGAAAGGGACATAGAGCCTACATAGAGAATTCTTTGGGTTCTTTCTCTTTTTCCAACTTGTTGAGCTTGACTTGTATGGCATGCATTTGTTTCATCATAGCAGTGATGGGAGTATCGTCCTCTTGTGTGATGATATTTTTTACATTAAAGTCTTGAGGAAGTTTGGCTCCTTGTTGAGCTAGTTGCAAGAAATAAGCCTCTTTCTCTTCTTGTAAGAAGTGTTTCATCATTTTTCAAAAGAGCTCATCATTTATATATCATTCAACTTCAGAAGGGGTTGGTTCAGGATGTCCGCCATGATTGGAGTGGTGACCTTGGGAGCCTTGGTTTTCTCCTCCTTGAGACATTGTGGTATTTTGATAACTCCTTGGGATTGAGTGATTTGGAATTGATAGATTAACTCCTTGGATTGATTGAGGAGGATTAGAGTAACCTTCTTTCAGATGTAGATTACCTAGGGTGTCTTCTTCATAAAGATTTATATCGTAGGGTTAATGAAAGGTTTGAACAATGAAAGATGAAGAAGGTGAGACCTTTGGCTCTTCTCTAGGTTTTCTATGTGAGGAAGCTCTAGTTTCCACCATTAACCTTGGGTGAATTGAAAGAGCAAGATGAGATAACTAATAAATGATCTGATTTGGGAAAAATCAAATGACGCAACCTTGTCAAGATTGGATTGGTTTGTTGATGAAAATATTGATTGGACATAAGTGACAGATAATGTGCCCTAGATGTATGGGTAGATGCCCAAAAGATGATAGACATGATCTCACAACACTTAGCCATTTTGAGGATTAAATTTGAAGATGATTTTGACAAGGTTGTGACACAAGATGAGATGAGATTCAAATCGATAAATCAGAAGGCAAGATCAAGCTCAAAAGACCACTTTAGGAAAATGAATTGAATTTCTCTGGTCCTCTGCTCTGTTCTAGACACAGTGAATATTTTGATAGAATTCGCTTGATGACTGCAAATAATTGGATTTTTGACAAATTGAAGGCTTTTTGGAAATTTTGAGATAACTCTCATATGACTTTATCTAGGCTCATACGAGTCAGGATTGGGTCTAATACGACAATTTGTAAGGCTCATACGACAAATGAATCTAGTATTGATTTTTGCTTGGGTTTTCTGACAACACTTGTACAACATAGGAATGGTTCCCATATGAGTTTCTGGGGGTTCTGATATGACAATTGAAAAACTCATACGACAATTGATTTTCCAAGATGACAGTTTACACCAGGAAAGGATTTTGCTTCATATTTGGCACGTTTTTCAGCTGTTTGGTGTTTTTGGTACGTGTTGTTTGTAAATTTCTCTATCCATGTTTTTGTAGATCTGTATATTAGATTGTCTAAGGTTGTTTAACATAGCAATAGGCTCACAATCACAAAAAAAAAAGGGAATTGACTCAATGAATCAATCACAGCTATCTTACCCTAGCTAGGAGAAGAGATGTATTACTTGCTCATTGACTTAGGAACACACTCATGGACTCCTCAAAATATGGCGAGACAAAAACATGCAATGGATGTTGAAGCCCATATTAGCCAAGTTCAAGTGTTGAAGAGGGCTCGATATGATGAGTTTCTTGGGGTGATTACTATTTACCTCGCACAAGCACTACAAATCCTTCAGAGGTAGATTGGTAGCAAACTAGCTTAGGCTTTTAATCAAGGCATCCATTCAAAACTGTCTCTCGTAGTCCCGCAAGCAAGATTGAGGTTGTTAACCCTATGAGCACTCTAATAAGTGTAGTCTCGTAAGCAAGATTGAAGCAACTCCGCTCTATATAGTATCAAAGTGTGTTCATGGCACAAGTCCAAGGAACAAACAAAGCTATGTCTTCTGAGGCTTTAACCTCAAGAAAGTGTCAAATTTTATAGTGGGGTGGAAGAGTCAGCTTAAGAATTTTCCCTACTTGGGTCATTTCCAAGAGCTTTCTACCTCTTTGACAGGCCCTCTAAAGGATTAATTGAAATGTGAGGTTGGGGACCAAGAGATCTGGGTTTCTAATGCTCTGAAAGAGAAGAGCATAATCCCCTAATCTTGTCCTTTCCCTATCCAATACACGCTAAGAAGAATTAATCTAGAGACAGTACGCAAACTGGCACCAAGGAAGACACCCTCTGGGTTTCTGATTCTCCTAAGAAAGAGAAGAGTATAATCTCCTAAGTATTTTCCTCAATGGCAATAGACGCACGTACCTATTTATCTAGATGCCTATGAAAATGAAATGAAATTCTAAGAAAATAGAATATTTGATTGATGAAGATTAGGAAACCTATAAAACCACTTATCAGAAGTCTTATTGAATGATATTTCTTTGACCAGAGAATTATCTGAAAATAGGGTTATCTACAAAAGATGGGCCTAGAAGTCAAGACAAGAAAGGCCAAATAATGGGGTTTTTATGCTCAATCTTCTTCTTTCATCCTACACAGATATGTTAGGCTACAAAAATGATTAGAAAATAGCAAGAATCAATTGTTAGGGTTAGCTATCAGTAGAAATCTAAAACTCAAATCTCCAAAAAATGCCAAAAATTATGATACGACAATGCAAAACTGACATCAAAACTCGTACGAGTTTATACCCTTTCCCATATGACAATTTTAAAATGATACGATAGTGGGTTCCTATACATACGACAATTTAGCTCCCATATGAAAATACATAACAACCCATACGATAATGTAGAAAGTCATCTATTGTACGACAGACAAAGTGTTCTAGTATAATTTTTTGCAGACTATAATACAAAATTATACGGGAAAAAAATTAAAAATTGAAGCTTGGAATGAAATTGTTAGAAAAATGAAATTTTGATAATGGAAACCTACTATTGGGCTCCATGGTGGGTGCCAAAAATGTGTGTGTGAAAATTGTACCTAGCTATGGACACAACACTTCAGTAAAACATTATTGGTTAATGGGTCAGAAAATCTGCAATAATGAGAAACAGCATTAACCAGGCAATTTAGTACCTTCTAGTAGATGCGAGTATGGTATTCTTAGAATATGACCAAGATCAGTGACAATGAAACACCTAAACGAAGGATTTAAATGATGAAAACAAAGAAAATATGGATGCAAATTAATCTATATTTTTGGATTTTTCTATGCAATATGGATGAAAACTGAAATGAAATGATCTAAAATGAATTGAAATGAATTGCAATCTATTCTAACCATGATATGGAATGCTATGAAATGAATTGAAAACAATGAATTCAAAATTGCAAAATCTCATCAATCACCTAATCACAAGAGCTTGATTCTCCAAGTATGCAAAATTTGTGGTTGTATGATTGTTTGTGAAGGAATGAGCCTTGTTTATATAAAAATCCAAGATTTCAAGAGCTCATGGAAAGCCAAAAATCTCTCCCTAATCAACTCACATTGATCTTTGAGTTATCAAAAAATCAAAAATATTTAACTCACAAAATCATGCAAAATCATCTTTTTAACTCAAATCAGAAGTTTAGATCACTTTTTAACTTGAAATAGATCATAGGGTTAATCGGGCACAAGAGCAGTTTTACCGATTAGAAATTTATACCAAGCACTGAGCGTCAGTAAAAACCGAGTAGACTAGACACCGAGCACCAATATAGTTACCAAGCAACATTGACAGTGTTTACCGATCAATCCATAAAATGACATAGTAATCAGTTTTGGCACATCTATCTATGCAAACGGTTACATTAGAATCATGAAACATTTTACAAAGAGCAAGGATCATTTATTGTAAATGTAATTATTAAGTGTAGTGATTATCTCTATGTATAAGTCTAATCTAGGTTAATTCTATACACCGTATATCTTAGGTTATTTTCTTCAGGTGATGTAACCTAATCAGGTCATGAAGTTTAAGCAACATTAGGAAATGAAAGTACTATGCTATATATTTGTATTTCATGATATTTAGATTAAAAAAAGGAGATGGAATGAGAAGTAGATCTTGAAGTAGCAGCCACCTTCAAGACATCATTTTTCAGACAAGGTTGAGCAATAATTAGACATTCAATTATTTAGAATTAGACAAGGCTACCTGTGTGTGTGAAAATTGTACCTGATCTGTAGACACAACACTTCAGTAAAACATTAGAGGTTAGCTATAATCAAAATCATGCAAAATTGAAATCTAATCTAACCAAGTGATTTACTGCCTTCTAATAGGTGTGAGATTGATGTTCTCAGATTGTAATCGAGATCAGTGACCTAGACGACACCTAAATGAAGGATTTTGAATGCAATTCTAGATATGAAATATGAATGCAATTAAGCTATTTTTTTGGATTTTCTATGCAATAAGAATGATAAACTGGTATGCTATGAATGCTAAATGATCTAACAATGAAGATTCTAACAATGATATGAAAACTATGAAATTCTATGCTATGATATGAAAACTTATGCAATTGAAATTGATCTCACAAAACTTTGAATTCGCAAGTTGATTCCTCAGTCTCCAATTCGACAGCGTGATTGTGCAAATTTGTGGATGATTTGTGAAGAGCTGAAGCCTTAATTTATAGAAATCCAGGGCTTTGGAGGTGCATGGAAGAAAGCCATAAATCACTCAAATTAACTCATCTTGATTTTTGAGTTATCTGATCATAAAAGATAGTTAATTCTCAAAATCATGCAAAAACAGCTTTTAAACTCAAATTAGAGTTTAGATCAGCTTTTTGAACTCCAAAAGGATGTTGAGTTCCAAAAAGTCAACACTTGCATTGATTTTCTGATTTGGAGTTTAACTGTTTCTTTTGAATGTGCATAATAATTAAGAATTAAATAAATAAATAAAGTGATTTATCCTCAACTCAACTGATTTTTGAAAATAATTAATTAATTTATGGGTTAATTAACTATTTATTCAAACTTTTATTAAAAACTATATTATTAAATAATGACAATTTTCTTTAATCAATTAATGATAGGATATTGGATTTATTGTCAAAATTAAATAATATAATTAATAAGAGATAGAATTAAATTTAATTAAAAAATTAAGTGGAAAATATTAAATCTAATTAATTAAATATTTAGAATATTCAATTAATCAAACTTAGGATAAATGTGATTTATTGCCAAATAATTATTAAATTAAAGATAATTAAGATAATTAGGAATATTACTAGGAATATTCCCCGATGCAAAATTTAAGATAATCAATTATAATTCGATGATGGGCAGATGTGCCTTAGGTTAGGACTTCGATATCGATTTTGTTTGATTTGTCGATGTAGGAGGTTAATGAACATATAGCCCATTTTTGGGGTATTACATTTTGCCCCTCTTTGAATTACTGTGCGAAGCACAGTGGTTCAAAGATAGTCTGTGTATGATAAAGATATGAAACTGATTCAAAAGATTAACCTATTGAAAGATAGAAATCGATTGAAAGATATTGAGATAGGAGATCCTGAATGACTGGAGATAATGTTCACTATAGCAGCGATGAACCGATGATTGCGAAAGAGTGTCAAAACGCCTGATTCCAAACCTCAGGATTGATAAGAAGTGAGTGACCGATTCTAGACTCGATTGTCTTAGCAAAACTAGCAGGTATCACATCCGAACCCTTCAGTTGTCGAAGAACCAAGGAAATAACACTGATGAACCGATGGTTGCGAAAAGCTGATACAGATTACAAGATTAAGAGAATACCAGATTGATATGGATCGATGAATCTGATATGCCCCAAGTGATGATAGATTTTCCCCGAGCGATGAGGACTTTTGATGAATCAGCAACTAGACGTGGTTGTTGTCTTGATTACTGAAGAATGATATTGATAGATTTGATCAATAGAATTTGATTTACAGACTTTGAATGATGTGCAATACCATGCCCCCTTCAGGATTAAAATTGAAAGCTGACAAGAAAAGTCAACGTTTAAAGTTTAGAAGCATGTTAATTGATTTGAGAAGTGGTTATATACGTCCGAGAATGCATTCTGCATCGTTTAGAGGTCCTGGAGACCAAGTGTGACTAGGTTTGACCATGAGTTGACCATGGTTGACCAAGTTGAAATATCGATAGTTTGATGAAAGATAATCAATTAAGTTGAATTCTGGATTTCTGTGAGGATTGAAGGTCGATTATGCAAGCAGTAGACCATCCTAGTCCCAAAAATTTTAAATCATGATTTTGACATAATAAACGATCTTAGATTTCAATTTTGATCCCGAAAATGGATTCAGAACGTCGAAATTAGCCAGGGGTGCAATTTTCATGGAAAACGGAGCACTTTTAAAAATTAGGTCAAAAGCTATATAAAGGCTAGAAGGGTCATTTTCAATTCATTTCAACTATTTGACTTTAGAGATTTTGTAGAGCCCTCTGAGCGAGAAAAATGGTAGACCAGTGAGAACTGAAGGTACCTATGAGTTTGCACCGATTTGAGCGCAGTTGGCAACATGACAGACCACGACAGTATGGACATCCGGTAGGTGGACCTCTGTTCCCGTCTGAAAATGCATGTTTTTGATGATTTATAGCCTTTTTCTAAATTTTTCATACATGTTTTTAGCTTTATAATTTCGCATGTTTAGAAACTCGTACGAGTCCCATCCCAGACTCGTACGACATTTCATTTCACTGTGCATTGTCATTTCAAGCCTGCCCAAGTGTCGTATGAGAGGGACCCCTGTGTCATACGACATTTCATCGGGTCCCTTGAAACTCGTATGAGTCTGAGCGCAATGTCGTATGACCAAGGATTGTCGTTTGGTCTATTGTGGAATGTCGTACAACATTTGATGCCAGTCTGAAATGTCATTTGAAAAATAGAGTGTTAAAAACTCATTCTTAGGTCAAAAATTTAACTTTTCTAATCCTTCTGCCTGATTGTGGACACTTTTCCCCACCTTCTGAAATATCAAACTGTGCCATGCTGATGCTATTAGCCTGATTTTGAACTCAATTTCTAATAAAAATACCTTGTTTCTGCATGATTTACGTCACATATCTAGATGTACATGTTTGCCATTCTTATCCGGCCACCTAGAGATTGTGTATCACCTTGCCAGACCCTATGAGGGTTCATCTTGCTACATGTGGTTTTGAGCACTTGATACATTTACCCGATATTAGGGTAAATCATGGCCTACTGACTGCGCTAATAGAGTGATACCATTCTGAGACACAGACCTTTCACCTACCTACCGGAGAGATCACTATTACACTAGAGGATGTATATAGGATCCTTCGTATTCCATTTCATAGTCCTCGTCAGCCTGAGTATGTGAGCGGAGGATCTACTGGTCTGCATGCTTTCAGACGACTGTTCGGTGATGATACCTAGCTGACTGGGTCTATATCCTGGGAGACACTCATGCAGAGATATGGGCAGACACATCGTCTAGAGTGTAACATTGTGGGGATGATTGGAGAGTTGATTATGCCTGGCCGTCAGCAGAACGGCTTTTTGATGTGATGGGCACCTATGGTAACACTTTTGATGGCTACACCCACTGAGCTTGCTTGGGGTCAGTGTCTGCTGGCTCACTTGTATTCTAAGATGCACGAGGTCATGTATCAGGACTGCAAGACATTTGCTTCAGGAGTGTTAGTACTGCAGATATGGGCTTGGGAGCATATCCCAGTTTTGAGGCTAGTTTTTCAGATGCAGAGGCAGCCACAGGACCCTGTCATTTATGCTTATGCCGGCTATGTCACACAGGTTCACATGGGACACACCGAGTACTTCTGCTAGTGTTTAGATGATATGACCTTCGTGATCTGGAGGCCATATTTACAGATAGAGGCCTGGCCTACTACGAGAGAGCAATTTTCATTCTTTTTCCAGAGCAGGATACTGATAGGACAGACCTCCACCGTCTTGGAGAGATTTTTGATTACTAGAGTCTGGCGTCAGTATGGACATATTCAGGATGTCCCTCAAGAGTATACTACTTATGCCCACATTGTGCGTGAGATAGGGCTTGGATGGACACCACGGCTCAGTTATTCTTTATGTGCTGATGAGTACAGTCATATCATTGGGAGAGACTGGGAGTATCACCCAGAGGTGGTGGATGCAGGGGTTACAGATGCATATGTTGCATGGCTTGCTGATCACCGGATTCACCAATTTTTTAATCCTACAGAGCTGATACCCTCCATGGAGGAGGCTATGGATGTTATAGGGGCTCCTATGAGAGCAGGACCGAGACCATAGGTGGTACACCCTACTCCTCCAAGACAGAGAGCCATGGCTCCTTCACAGAGAGCACCAGGACATGCAAGGCCTCCGCATCTTTCTACATCTATAGCGGGTACATCTTTCGGGACACAGAGACGGAGCAGAGGTGAGAGTGGTACACTGGGCGGAGTAGGATCTGCAGATGATGTTCTAGGAGCTGAGCAGTTTGTAGGTGGTATAGGTGTGGATGACACATTTGATTTGGGTGCTGAGGTTAGATGTTGTAAGGCGCACAGGGTTAGCCCTTCTTCACATGCAGATCAGCTAGCACAGCCAGCATAGGACACAGATATGCCAACAGCTGATGCAGAGCCTACAGTTCCTCTTACTTCGGCCGAGATAATCAGACGACTTAGAGTCCAGGTCCGAGACCTGAAGATAGAGAATGCCAGATTAGAGGAGAGGCATCAAGAGGTAGATAGGCAGCGTGCAGAGATGCAGAGATTACAGGCAGAGGTGATTCATTAGACTATGTGGGCCTCATATTATGTATCTGCTTACTATGCAGTAGTCCCTACTGCACAAAGAGTGCCCACCTATTCTCAGTGCATGGCAGCATCAGAGGGAGCCAGGGCACCGAGAGAAGAGACTATCCCAGTTGCACCACCTCCTCCCCCATCTGATGCAGAGGAGCATGCTGACAGTTGATTTCTCTTCTCATCTGTTACTTTCTCACTGATACATTGTTGTGTCTGATAGCTCTACGGAGCTCATTCTTTTGTACTCTGTGCCAGTAGTGCACCCCTGACTATTTGAGATTTTTTATATATAGATGAGATCAATATTTTTGGTTGTGACATCATGTGTACTTGTCATTTTTGTTATGTATGATGATATCATGTGATGTTAATGCTATGAGTAGTGTAGAATGTATGTATGGATCAATGCAATGCTATAATTTCTTTCATATGTATGAATGTTATGCAGATGTAATGATTATGGAAATATGTATGTTTATACAATGGATATAAATGTAATGCAATAAATTTTTATGATATGATATGTAAATGCAACGATACACATGATATGTTTTGCAGGTTGATGAAGATAAGTACTCAGTCTTATGTCAAAAAGATGGTTAACCCAGGAGGATCATTGCTTGCTATTTTGTGAAGAGACCTTCGAGTTAGTTTAGCTCTTGTTATATTTGAAGATGTGATTAAAGAATTGTTTAAGCTTCGAAGTTGATTTAGCCATTGTGAGATCATGCAAACATGCAAAATGCAAAGAGACATGCAAGATGAAATGCAACCTAAGACCTAGGACCTAGTCACTGATCATGTGTCAATTTGTTATCATCATTGAACTTTTAGGTAACTGGATAAATCAATACAATGCCCACTAGCCATGAAACCATAGACATATGAATATCGATTTGTATGTGCAAGAATCAATACAACACCCATTGGGTAGACAACCATGGATATATGAATATTGATTTTGTTTTCAGAATGTTGGATTAGATATAAGCACCAAGGCACAAGCACTAGGATGACCTGAATATCATGTCTATTTTGATATAGCAATTTGTACAAGCATCAAAACATAAACGTTGTGATGCCCTGAATATGCCTTGTGTTGCAAACACATCAAACAGTTTTAGAGATCATTCGAAATCCAATGTGAATTGCCCGTAGTGACCCTTTATTGTTCACATCCTTAGGCAAGATCGCGTTTCATAGTAGGAGAAAGAACTCATTTCAAAAAGATAATAGTTAGATCAAACTTCCTTGAATTTTCCAGGTATCAATGGTCGAGGTACGCATGGCCATCCAATTCAAGATAGAGGCTCTTACAGTCGGACACCATTTCAATCCAGAATTTCCAAAGTTGTTAGATTTTCACATACAAGCAGAAGACAAAAAAAAAAAGGATTATGCCCCCAGTCATCACTCTCTAAATCCTATAAAGGACATCATTGAAGAGCTCGAAGGGACACAATATGCAAAAATCTCAATGCGAATCAGTAAGCATACAAGGAGATAAAAGCATGAAGCACAAATTGTTTTTCAATTCGTTTGGTGTTTGATTGTTGTTGTTGTAGATGCAAAATCCTTTCTGGAGATGAGACTGACTGACTGACTCAACTTGAAGCTTCAAAGGACTCTAACTGAATATGACACGTCTAAGATACACAGAGACCATAGGATATGACATTGATTGCCCCCAAGTTTGAACATTGATAGGATACAGACGCTCAAGCTGATTGGTGTACAAACTGACTTTATTGAAACAAGGATATATACAAACCGGGAGATATGCAATGACTAAAGCAAGACTGAAAGCTGGGAAAGACCAAGATTGCGCTGATAGATGGAGCATTTTGAAACAAGTGGCGCCTGTTTGCCAGGTTTTCACCATCTTGGTAGAGATCCTATTTTTGCTACCAAGGTGCCTGTTTCTAGGTTTTCACCAAGGCACTTTTTTTTTTCTCATTTTTTTGTAATTTTCATTTTTTCAATTTTTTTGATATTTTTTTTTTTTTGCTTTTTTTGTGAATCATCAAGGCGCCTATTGCTAGGTTTTCACCAAGATGTTCATTTTTTCAGGACTTTTTCTGATTTTTAAGATTTTTTCAGGATATTTACCAAGCACTGAATGCCTTAGACGTAGAATTTCTTCAAATGGAGAACGTTGATAGGTTCTCAAAGCTGCTCTCCTTCAGTCGTTGAGAGTTGATAGGCACCAGAGCCAAAAGTAGTAGTGATTACAAAGGGACCCAGCCAGTTGGGTTCAAACTTCCCCTTGCGTTCTCGATGTGATTGATTTTTAGGATTTTCTCTCAACACTAGATCGCCAACCTAAAATTCTTTGTGTCTGACTTTCTTGTTGTAGCCTCTAGACATTCTTTTTTGATACACTCTGAGATGATCATACGCTGCTTGTCTGCGCTCATCTAGTAATTCAAGTTCTTATAACCTAGACACTCTGTAGTCTTCATCAGTGACAAGTCCATGCATTCTAATTCTGAGTGATGGGATTTCAACCTCAATAGACAGTACCGCTTCAGACCCATAAACTAAAGCAAAAGGTGTAGCCCCAGTAGGCATTCTGATACTTGTTTTGTAGGCCCAGAGAGCTGGATTGATCATGAGATGCCAGTCTCTTCCTATTTTATTCACTGTTCTGTGCAAGATTTTTAAGAGATTTTTGTTTGAAGCTTCAACTTGTATGTTCCCTTGGGGATAGTAGATAGATGACCAATGTTGTGTGATCTTGAATTTAGCACATAAGTCATCCAGGTCCTTGTTTTTGAATTGTCCCCCGTTGTCTGTGATTATAGAGTGGGGAATCCCATATCTACAAATGATGTAGTTCAGGATGAACATAGAGATCTGTTTTCCCATTGCTTGTGTTAGAGAAACCGCTTCTACCCATTTTGTAAAATAATCTGTAGCTGTGATTATATGGGTATGTCCATTGGAAGAGTGCAGATGTATAGCACCTATGAGATCAAATGCCCATTGTTGAAAAGGCCATTATGTAGTAGAGTGAATTAGATCTCTCCCTGGAGCATGAATCAAGTTTCCATGGACTTGACACTGTTGACAGTTTTTAGCAAATTTAATAGCCTCTTTCTCCATTTTAGGCCAATAGTACCCAGCCCTAATAAGTTTTCGAGCTAACGTTAAACCGTTCGAGTGTGACCCACATATACCCTCATGGACTTCCTCTAACGCACGTTGAGACTCTTCCCGTTCTAAACATCTAAGCAATGTACCATCTAGACCTCATTTGTACAGATCATTACCAATGATGACATATCGGGATGCAGATCGGATAAGGTTTCATTTCTCAAAACGGTTAAAGGAATCGGGAATGATTTGGTCATGGAGATAGGAGAATAGATTTTTGTAGCAAGATGAGTCATAACCTACAACAGTGTAGATCATGCGGGTTTTCGGGGAGTCATATGCAGGATAGGATAGGGCTTCCACCAGGAACTCGTAGCGTAGCTCATGTTCGAGCTGCTGTAAGAGAGTAGATAGTGTCGCCATTGCATCGGCAGCCTTATTCTTCATTCTGGGTATTTGCTCAAATGTGATAGAGATGAAGTATTTCTTTAAATCATCTACCATTCTCTTGTAAGGAATGAGCTTGTCATCTTTGGTTTGGTACACATCATTGACTTGGTGGATAACCAATTGTGAGTCTCCATGGATGTGCATCTCTGTAACTCTCCACTATATTGCCATTTTCATACCATTGAGAAGTGCCTCATATTCAGCAATATTGTTTGTGCAAGGAAACTTTAGTCTGAATGCTTTGGGTATCGAGTATCCTTGAGGAGTGATGAACAATATGCCTGCTCCAGATCCATTCTGTGTGTAGGAGCCATCAAAGAATAACCGCCATGCTCTAGAAGAGAGATGCATGATAGAGGAATCAAAAAATTCCATTTGCATGGGTGTATTATCAAACAGTGGTGCTTCAGCTAATTGATCAGCAATGACCTGTCCTTTGATAGCTTTTCTTTCAACATATTCAATGTCAAATTCGCTCAAGAGCATGACCCATTTAGCTAGTCTACCTATGAGGGCAGCTTTGCTTAGGAGATATTTCAGTGGATCAATCTTAGCTACCAAATGAGTGGTATGAGCTAACATGTAGTGTCTCAGTTTTTGCGATGCAAAGATCATAGCTAGACATGCCTTCTCTATCACTGAGTAGTTCTTCTCATAGGCCACTAAAGTTTTGCTGATATAGTAGATGGCTCTTTCTTTCTTGTTCTCATCATGCTGTGCTAGCAATGCCCCCAGTGATGTATCTTTTGTGGAGACATATAATATCAATGGCTTCCCATGAATAGGAGGCATTAAGATAGGAGGATTCGAGAGATAATTCTTGATATGATCAAAATTCTTTGCACAGTCTTCATTCCATGCAAATGTCACACCTTTATGTAATGTTTTTGTGAAAGGTTGTGATATGTCAGCTAACTATGATATGAATCTTCTGATGGACTGTACTCTCCCTTGCAAAGTTTGCATTTGACTGATATTCTTGGGAGGTTGCATCTCTATGATAGATTTCACCTTAGCTGGATCGACCTCAATACCTTTCTTGGAGATGATGTATCCTAGGAGCTTTCCAGAAGTGACTCCAAAAGCACACTTTTTAGGATTTAGTTGAAGACTAAATTTTTCCATTCTGTCGAGGATCATGCTTAAGTCTGTTAGATGTTCAGTTCTAATCATGGATTTTGCCAAGGTATCATCCATGTAATCCTCCATTGTTCTATGCAACATATCATGAAAAATAGATGTCATTGCTCTTTGATATGTAGCTCCAACATTTTTGAGTCCGAATGGCATAACATTCCAACAGAAGGTTCCCCACGCACATGTGAAAGTTGTTTTCTCTTGATCTTTTGGAGCAATTTTCATTTGGTTGTACCCAGAAAATCCATCCATTAAGGAATACATTTCATAACCCGCAGTCATGTCCACTATCATATCAATGTTAGGCAGTGGAAAATCATCCTTAGGGCAAGCTCTGTTTACATCTCTAAAGTCCGTACACACTCTGATTGAACCATCTAGTTTTGAAATAGGTACAATGTTGGAGATCCACTCAGCATAGTCTATGACACGGATGAATCCAGCTTTGAGAAGTTTTTCTAGTTCTACTTTGACTAAGAGTGCAACATGAGGATGCATCTTTCTCAATTTTTGTTTGACTAGTTTTATTCCAGGAGCAATGGATAGATGGTGCATGATGAGATTGGGATCCAATCCTGGCATATCTGAATATTTCCAAGCAAAATTGATCTTTTTTTCTTATAAGAATGTAGTGAATTTTTGTTTCTCTTCTTCTGAAAGAGATTGTGCTACATGTACCAATTGTGGTTCCTCTGTTGTACCCAAATTGATGGATTGAGTGGGCTCAATCAGATCTGGAGATCTATCCTGTAAATGACTCAGAAGGACATCAAATATCTCATCCGTAGGCACCTCAGAGAGGTTTTCACCTTCAGATATGTCTTTTCTTTTTACTTTTGTAGGTTTTGAGACTGCCATGAAGTGGTTTTCACCCTCAGAACTCTTTTTCTTTTTATTTTTATTCTTTTGACTAAGATATTTGATATCCGACTCGGTCATGCTGATGCTCGGTTCGCTGATGGAAGTCCTCATAGGCTTGACTACATTTAGGTAACAAGCAAGGGCATAGTCATTTGGAAAGGTGTAGATATCATGGCTCGGGTTCATGGAAGTTTGGTCAATAAGATCAGGGCGTTGGATAGTTAAAGCGGGAAAGGCTTGGGATAGGGTGTTCACAGAGGTGGATATGTCATCATTGGTCCTAACCTGACGCTCAAGTTCAAAGATGATATTACAACTTAAAATGTTCAATTTGTGAATAGGCTCAACATCATTATGGGAGTCCTCTTCAGCCATAGGTGGATTAGACACGTTAAGCTCATTGTTTCACTCTAGACCTACGTTGGGTTGAGATACATATTGGTGAATAACATCAATATATTTCTCTGTTATAAGCTCATCTTCTTCTGGAATGGCGCCCCATTCATAGTCATTTGACTCAGCTTCGGATTCAGGATCTCTAGGAAATCTTAGAAAATATGTGAAATCAGGATGAATACCCCAAGAAGGATTACCCTCAGTCTCTTACTTGAATTCATATTCATGGGAATCAGTGTCAGAATAACTACCCCCTTCTTCTTGATCAGTTTGATTGCCTTCGAGATTAGCTGGTTCTTGTGGTGCAACCATCTCAGGCTCTATAGAAGATTTGTGATTTCTATAGGTAATTGCTCATGGGGGATAAGCTCAGAGCCATCTGAATCATCATCAGAGGGTTCTGTTTCTTCTTTCTTAAGAAGGGTTTCTCCTGGTGCAATTTGTTCTATGACATGAGAACAACCACCTTTGAGATGATAGGGTTTCTTCTTAAAGCCTAAGCCACCAGTATCTTTGTTGGCTCTACCAATATGTGAAATGGGTGTCACAAGACCCTTTCCTCTGATTCCTAGAGGTCCTTGACCGGAATATCCCATCTTGGCTATCAATTTGTTCCCTGGACCATATGAATTAGAAGGGATTGTAGGTGCTATAGATTCACTAGGTTGAACAATTTTAGATTCAGAATCCTATTTGTATAGCCATTCCAGCATAGCTTCATCCTCTTCAAATTCTTGTTTGGATACTTGCTCCGCCACAAAATTTCTTTTGTATGCTTCCATAGGTTCCTTAGGTTCTGATTTAGACTGCCTCAGAGATTGTCCATATGACTTGGGTGAGATAGGGAGAGATGTCAGTGACAAGACTGGCTCTATAGTGTATTCTCCCATCCCATTTTCTTTGATATTAATCTCTTTAGCAATGTCTTCCATCTTGGATGTGGAAGCAACACTTAGCTTCTTGATGGAAGATTCTCTATTATTGGGAACAAGCTTATCGGCGCTTTCCTTCAATGTATTGCAAGTTGTACTCAGATCTGCTGGGATAGTAACTTCTACTCCTTCATAGGGAAATTTTAAGCATTGATGGTACATAGAAGGAATAGCTTGCATTTCATGTATCCAGGGTCTCCCTAGAAGGATATTGTAAGCCAATGGTAGATCAAGCACCTGACATGTGGTATCTTTGATGACCCGACCCACTCGGATGGGTAAGACAATGGTGCCTTTAGAAGATCTTTCCTATTCATCATATGCCTTTATGGTGATCTTCTTTCAAGGATCAATAGCCACCTCTGAGAATCCCAACTGTGTGATTAAGTTGTAAGAACAAATGTTGAGGCCTGCACCCCCATCTATCAACACACGTTTGACTCGACGGTTCTGAATCAAGACTTCTATGTGTAAGGGCTGATTATGTGGGTGACTCAAAGAGTTGTCATCTTCCTCTAAAAAGGAGATATATTGTGGAGACGTTAGATGACCAACCATAGTCTGGAACCTGTCTAGATCTAGGTTGTCAGGAAAATTAGAGCCGAGCAAAGCTTTGTCTAGGACATCTCTGTGAGTTGGAGATATTTGAAGTAACTCAAACATAGAGATTTTGGCATTGGTATGCTGGAGTTGTTGGATGATGCTGTAAGATGTAGGTCTTGTATCCTTTGGATTCAAAGATTTTGAGGCAGCCTTCTATTTAGAAGCAGATGTGAGGTTGAAAGGTATCTTAGGGACATTAGATGAACTTGGTGTTTGTCCTTTCAAATGAGCCTGAGCTTGTGATCTGGTAACCGCATTAGCTGAGGAATGATTTCTGTCTTGTCGTACAATCGTGATGACATTGCAGCTCTCAGAGAGACATGGTTCAACCATATTGATGACAGCATTGTTTCCAGGGTAAGTGTAGTTGACTTTTGCCCCCATGTTAGCCTGAGAAGTGGAAACTCCTTTGCCATGTTGTGGAAACGGTTCTGTAAATGCTGTGTGATCATTATTGCTGGTAGGATTATCGATCATGATGTCCCCTTGATCTATCAAGTCTTGAATGGTATGTTTCAAGTGGAAGCATCCATTGGTTTTGTGGCCTTTAGTCTGATGGAAAGCACAGAACTCATTATCTTTCCAACAATATAGTTTTGGATCCGGATCAGGGTTTTGGATTGGCGGTAAAGAGATGATGTTATCAGAGATCAGGGTTCTCAGAGCGGATTCCAAAGATTCTCCCAGAGGAGTAAATTTTCATTTATTATCCCATCGTTTGAATGGCTTCTTTGGAGATGGTTCAGCAAATTTTTGCTCTGAAGCTTTAATGGCTTTGGTGCCAAGGGTGAGATTGTAGGCCAGTGCCTTTGATGGGGTGCAGATAGTGCCAACAACACCATCATTGACGATACCTTTGTTTCTATTCCAGCTCTTGTTTTTATCTTTTGAGCTAGATCCAGATTTAGACTTGTCTTTTTGAAGTGTGATTTATCCTTTCTTGACAAGTACTTTCTCAATCTTGATTGCATTATCCACCATTTTATCAAAAGATACATGATCTTGCATTTGTAATGGATAGTTGAGCTCTGGAACAAGGTTATTGATAAAGATTTCAAGTTTCTCCATTTCGAGAATTGGTCTAGCATATAGAGAAAACTTCTTTCGCCACCTCTTGAGAAAAGTTAGGAAGGATTCTCCTGGATATTGTTTGAGGTTACAGATATCGATCATGGTAATCAGATGTTGAATATTGTAGGAATATTGTTGATAAAACAATTTAACCAATTCCTCAAACGTTTTGATCATAGAAGGTAATCTCAAAAACCATTGAATGGATGCTCCTCCCAAGGATCTAGGAAAAAGATGCATCAGATAGGTCACTTCATGCATGAATTCCATGGAGTGCGTACAGAACTCTCTGACATGATCTTGAGGATCAGAGTGTCCATCATATTTTTCATACTTTGGTATCTCCACTTTCTTTGGAAATGGTGGCATATACAAGTTTCTGTTGAATGGAAAAGGACATAGGGCCTCCATGGAGAGCTCTTTAGGTTCCTTTTCTTTCTTAAGATTGTTAAGTTCAACTTGCATAGCATGCATCTATCTGGTCATAGCTGTGAGTAGATTTTCTTCCTCATGGGTGATGATATCTTCAACATTGAAGTGAGGAGGAAGCTTAGCCCCTTCCTGGGCTAATTGTAAAAAGTATGCCTCTCTATCCACTTTCAAGAAATGCCTCATCATTCACTTGAATTCATCATCATTCTGACATCGGTGGATTTCAGAGGGTGTAGGTTCTTGGTCAGCATGATGTTGAGAATGGTGTCCTTGGGATCCTGCTCCTAGAGAACCATGGTTTGTCCCTGCTTGAGACATTATGGGAGTTTTTGGACTCTCTGGAATAGATTGAGGAGGAGATTGTTGATTACCTCTGTGAGTTGATAGAGGAGGTAGGTAACCAATTTTTAATCAAAAGTTACCGAGACCGTCATCTTCGTAGATACCAGACTTGATGAGTTGTTCAAGAGTTGGACCCAGGGTATTGGGAAAAAGAAAGTTCTGAGATGTTTCTGCTGATTTCTTGTGTGAAGAAGCTCTGGTCTCCACCATTAACTTTGAATGAAACAGAAGAAAAGGACGAAGACAACTGAAGAACAATTGATTCAAGAAAATTGGATGATGCAACCTTGTCAAGATTATGATAGTTTTGAAGATCTGATGAGATGTGGGTGAAGAAAATTGTGCCCTAGATGTATGCGATAGATCGCCCAAAAGATAGCGGACACAAGTTCTCAACACTTAGTCTATTTTTGAAGATTGATTGAAGATTGATAGTTATGACAAGGTTTTGACACGAGATAAAAATGACTCAAATTGATCAAATAGAAGGCTAGGTCAGATTCAAAAGATCACTCTTGGAAAATGGTAGAATTCTCAATAGCTACTGCTCTGTTCCTAACACAATGATATTTTTTACAGATTCTGGAACTAGGCTAGAAATATTGGATATCTTGCAATTTGACAATTTTTTTTGACAACTCTCTCTAATTTTCCCAAATGACACTCTGCAGACTCGTACGATAGTTGGGTAGGAATGAAACGATAGTTGTTAAACTCGTACGACAGTTGGGTAGCAATGAAATGATAGTTGTAAATATCATACGACAGTTGCTAATAGGATTTTGACTTCTCTTGAATTTGCTGGCATGAAAACTCGTATGACACTGGGTTCTCAATCATACGACAGATGGGCAGTACTAAAATGACACTTGACAAAACTCGTACGACTTTTGACTTTGCTGAAATGACTTTTGACTCCAAAAAATATTTTACGTCAAATTTTGCAATTTTAGGGTTTTCAATTTTGGATTGTTTGCAAATTGTACTATCCAGATTTTGAAGGTTATATCAGATTTGATCATTTTTAATAGCCAAGTAGATAAACAAGCACACAGAACAGCAAGCAAGTGATTCCAAGCATGTCTGAAGACAATGAACAAGGGCAAAAGCAACCTTGCGCATGAACAATCAAGTGACCAAATTGTGCTAATCCCTGAGAGTACTAATTGTGTATGTTCTGAAAAGTTTTGCAATAACACACATATACCTGAAAATGAAAAATTGGCCTCTCTAGGGTTTTTAGTAATGGTTTGACTCTACAACTTTTATGATTCAAAAGGGTGAACTCCAATCCCAGCGCACCAGGGTTTTGACACAGTCTGAGAACTTAATCTTCAAGAGCTGCTAGGGAGATCTGACAACCCAACAATGAACCATACCCGTGGAGATTTCTTCCACAAGGACATTTATATAGCGACTGTCACTACCACGTCTGAAATGGTTATGACCGCTTGAGGTTCCATCAACACATTTTTCCCTGTGAAGGGATCGTCTGCTACAGTTAACCCTCTCTAAAGGTGACTCACAGATTTATACCACAAGGGGACTTGGCTCCAGATTCAAGGTTTTGACACCTCTTCACTTTTAACCCAAACAAAGCAAGCAGATTAATCTGACACGCTAAGACAAAGTTTTGTTCCACCAAGGTCTGTGATATCAACTCCACATGATCTATCAACCTCTCCGGGGAGAGAATGTATCAATCAATAAGAGAAGACGCACTAACCAATTTTGATTCACCAAAGCTCGTGATATCAACCCTACGTGATCTATCAACCTCTCCGGAGAGAGAATGTATCGATCAATAAGAGAAGACTCACTAACCAAGTTGAATGTGAAACGCACTAAGTATCCTCCCTACCTACAAGGATTCCATCGTCAAGGAAGGATTTCACTAGGAATCCAATCTCTCAAGAATCATGAATAGTGTTCATAGGGCCTAATTACTATGTGAGCACAGATGTATGTTCCAAAAGCAAATCTACCAAAAGAATCCAAAAAGTAGAAAGAGGAACACTTAACGCTTAAAGCAAATATGAGATGAGTCCACAAGGTGGAACACTTAACACCTCACACAAGCTGAAAATGAGTCCGCAACTTAGAAAACAAGTGAGTTCCTAAAAGCACAAAAGGGTTGCCAAGTGGAACACTTAACGCTTCTCTCCTGTTGACCCCTCCCCTTTAATGTGGCACTAACCTTGCAACCACGGGGCGAAAATGAGGGGCCGGCGGATTCAGCAAGTCCAATAACCCAAGATAGCAATCAAGATCAATCACAAGTATTCTAAGACTACTTAATGAATCCTTAAGGGATCACAACCTAGTATCAAATTATGCAAGTGTGTAGAAATAGATCAAAAGCATGAAAAGATGCACACAAGCTTGACACATGAGAGATTTATTTTAAGTCCAAATCAAAATATTTTTAGAATAAGGAGAATACCTAGTGATCCTCGCAATGTGCTTAGTAGATTTTACCTGATTTTTAGCAATTCTTGCGCTTTTCCCAATCAAAATCAGTAGAAATCAATCAGAAATAGTAAATTTCAATTGTTAGGGTTAGCTGTCAGTCAAAATTTGAAAATCAAATATGACAAACTACCTGCAAAAATGAAACGACAATTGAAATCTGGTACCAAAACTTGTACGACAGTGGGTATGCTCCCAGATGACAGTCCAGAAACTCGTACGATAGTGGGTCTCTGATGAAACGACAGTCAAAGTCCCAAACACAATGGGTTCTGTCTGAATTGATTCTCGATCTGATGGATTGTCGTATGACAGTGGGTCCAGTATCTTACGACAATGGGTATGCTATCATACAACATTTGTCAAAAACTCGTATGACAGATGTACGGATAAAAATTAAAAATCATAGTTTTGCACAGATCCCGAGACGAAAAAGACAAAAATTGATAGAATTGAATTGGAAACCCATTTTAGGGCCCCACGGTGGGCGCCAGAAATGTGTGTGTGAAAATTGTACCTGATCTGTAGACACAACACTTCAGTAAAACATTAGAGGTTAGCTATAATCAAAATCATGCAAAATTGAAATCTAATCTAACCAAGTGATTTACTACCTTCTAATAGGTGTGAGATTGATGTTCTCAGATTGTAATCGAGATCAGTGACCTAGACAACACCTAAATGAAGGATTTTGAATGCAATTCTAGATATGAAATATGAATCCAATTAAGCTATTTTTTTGGATTTTCTATGCAATAAGAATGATAAACTGATATGCTATGAATGCTAAATGATCTAACAATGAAGATTCTAACAATGATATGAAAACTATGAAATTCTATGCTATGATATGAAAACTTATGCAATTGAAATTGATCTCACAAAACTTTGAATTCGCAAGTTGATTCCTCAATCTCCGATTTGACAGCGTGATTGTGCAAATTTGTGGATGATTTGTGAAGAGCTGAAGCCTTAATTTATAGAAATCCAGGGCTTTGGAGGTGCATGGAAGAAAGCCATAAATCACTCAAATTAACTCATCTTGATTTTTGAGTTATCTAATCATAAAAGATAGTTAATTCTCAAAATCATGCAAAAATAGCTTTTAAACTCAAATTAGAGTTTAGATCAGGTTTTTGAACTCCAAAAGGATGTTGAGTTCCAAAAAGTCAACACTTGCATTGATTTTCTGATTTGGAGTTTAACTGTTTCTTTTGAATGTGCATAATAATTAAGAATTAAATAAATAAATAAAGTGATTTATCCTCAACTCAACTGATTTTTGAAAATAAATAATTAATTTATGGGTTAATTAACTATTTATTCAAACTTTTATTAAAAACTATATTATTAAATAATGACAATTTGCTTTAATCAATTAAATAAAGATTTAATCAATTAATGATAGGATATTGGATTTATTGTCAAAATTAAATAATATAATTAATAAGAGATAGAATTAAATTTAATTAAACAATTAAGTGGCAAATATTAAATCTAATTAATTAAATATTTAGAATATTCAATTAATCAAACTTAGGATAAATGTGATTTATCGCCAAATAATTATTAAATTAAAGATAATTAAGATAATTAAGAATATTACTAGGAATATTCCCCGATGCAAAATTTAAGATAATCAATTATAATTCGATGATGTGCAGATGTGCCTTAGGTTAGGACTT
Organism: Chamaecyparis obtusa; assembly: GCA_027943335.1. Classification (NCBI taxonomy): domain Eukaryota; kingdom Viridiplantae; phylum Streptophyta; class Pinopsida; order Cupressales; family Cupressaceae; genus Chamaecyparis; species Chamaecyparis obtusa. The sequence goes on along the minus strand of BSBK01005284.1, from coordinate 1,976,614 downwards.
TGATATCGATTTCATTCGATTTGTCGATGTAGGAGGTTAATGAACATATAGCCCATTTTTGGGGTATTACACTACTGAGTAGTACAAAGGAAAGATATCTAAGCACTTAGGTGATATACATTTGATATTTCATGGATCTGATTCAAATAAGTATAAGTTGTCATTTTACATATACCATACTATTATTTTCTAATCATTGTAACAGACAAAATCTCCTAATAGAGTAGACCTAATAGTCTTTATTATAAATCTATTAACCGAGTACACACTCGAGTAGTGTTGTTGAAATCCTTTAACTAGGTAGATTTAGCTGATCTTTTGTTACTCCTAATAGGGTAAGATCACCAAAACTGATCACAACTTGTAGCCCTAACAGGCATACTTTATTATTTGCAACAGTGAAGAATTTGTGGGTGTCATCCCCACCACAGTTTTTACCTTCTCACAAGGGTTTTTACGTAACCAAAATACTTGTGTTATGTGATTGAGTTTTTTTTTTCATGCAATTTACATTTACAAGTTAATTGAATGAATGATGCATACAACGGATTTAATTGGATAGTATAGTTACTACTATTTGCAAATCTGGTTTAAGATTAAAAGTTTTTGAGGGCACTGATTCACCCCTCCCCTCTGAGTCCCTTTATCTTTCCATTCCAACAATTGGTATCAGAGCTCAGATCTCTTATTGGATGGTTTAACCACTAAAGAGGAAATATCTAATCATGGAGAGATATAAGTTGGATAAAACTATAGAGAATCAAAAGATTCAAATGCAAATGTTCATTGAGTAATACAAGCAAGCCAAGGATACTTTGAAGAAGTTACTAGTTCAGAGAAAGAACATGGCTATTCTGGAAAATGAGACTACCTATCATGAAGAAGAAATTGATGATCTATTTGACAACATTGGATCCAACTCAGGCAGTATTTCTTACAATTATGAAAGTGAAATTTCTGATTTATCTGAAAAGAACCTTCATTTGACTGAACAAGTAAAGGCCCTACAAATCAATGAAGAGACACAAATGGTAAGAATGATTGATTTTATGAACAATGCTAGACAAGCTAAACAAGAAAGGAATTTAGCAGTTGAAGACCGAAGATAGATGACTGAATAACTACAAGTGAAATAAACTAAGATATTAAGACTTACCGAGCATCACTTTAAAATATCCAATCAATTGATTGTTGTAAGCCAAAAGATCAACCGAGTAAATAATGAGTTATCAAGGAAACTTGAAGACATTGGAGTACTTAGGGAAGAAAATGAAAAACTAAGGAATGAAGTTAAGATGCAACAACAACATAATGAGATGATGAAAAAGGCTAAAGACAATTCTAAGAAGATTGATGATTTTTTGATTAGTCAAAGAGGACTTGGAAGTACTACTAGTTTAGGCTACACTGAGCAAGGAGAATCATCCAAAAAAGCTGAATAAATGAATATCAACCAAAGTCAAAGATCTAAGATACTGACATGCTATCACCGTGGTAAGTCAGGCCACACCTAAAATGTTTGTAGGAGTAAAGCACAAGGTAAACCAAAAATCACTCCTAAGTTTAATGCTTATTGTTATAATTGCAACAAATTTGGAGATCAAGCATATGAATGCATATCTAAGTTGAATAGGACTCCTAACAAATCCTATATGGAGAAACATTTTCGTACTTGTAGCATGCATGGACACATTTCACAAGAATGTAGAACAAAGATGAAGCAAGTATGGACACCGAAAGAAAAGAATAAATCCTATCAACCAAGAAGACAAGGTAATGCTCACACTTGGGAGTATAACACATGGGTTAACTGCATAGTATGTGAAAGGTATGGACATATTGCAGCTAATTGTATGAGGAAGAGATGGACAGGAAAATATCAAAGTTGGATAAGAACCGGTATGACATGTTTGCACTATCACAAAGTTGGTCACCTAAGTAAAGATTGTAGAGACCGAGCACCAGAAGAACAAATTTTTGAAAATGGAAACACCATTGAAGTTATTCAAAGAATAAGAAGCACTATGTGGACAAAAGAATCAAGTGATAATGCAGAGTCAATAAATGTAGTCGGTGAAACCTCGTCCATTGGATTGGGTGACATCGACACCTCTAGCTAAGCTAAAAAGGTATGTATGGAACTAATATTCTTAATTGATCATATTTTACATATAGTTCCTTAAATTTGATGTGCACATACCAAATCCACATGAAACAAGATGCATTGTGGTTTATTAGTTTTGAGCTTTCAAAGTTACACAGTCGGTATATGCAAGACCGAGTATATTGTTATCCATCAATGACTACTAGGAAAGGTTAGCCAAGAATCAATATTAACCAAGTGAAAAGTTGTGTGTTAACCGAGCTATTAGTAGTTTGTGGTATTCATTGAGATGATAGTTTTCATTGAGCTATAAGTAGGTTGAGCATTTATTACAAAGTAATTGAGCGGGAATTTGAAAAAGATTATAAATACATGATGAACTTAGTTCATTTCTTAACCAACAATCAAGAAGAGCAAAGAGTTTTCACAGACCGATTTTGAGCAACGAATTTTCAGATTGATTAAGTGCTATCAAAATCTTCTGAGTGATCTCATCAGCATTTTCGTGTAAGTACCACTACCACTGAGTTGTTCATACTCATACTTATCGAAACCCTATTTCAAGAACAATGGAATCCGCATCAAAAGTGACTAAATCTAAGTTTGCAAAGGAGGAGGAAGTAAACCTAATAGTGTCTGCAACATGTAATGAGCCCCGATACAAACTTCATCCTGAAGTTGCATCAAAGATTAATCCAGTGGGTGCTTTCTCAAGCATACCACCTTAGGTTTTACTAGTCAAAGACGTGAGATCCTACATTCACTACAAAATTGGAGAAATTGGACACTTCAACATGTATGCAACTTACCAGAAGCTTTGTGGAGATGATGGAAGATTGAAACTTGAACATAAAATTTTGGAAGTCATTGGTTTGATGAATGCCCTAAATTTTTTGAAGACATTTAAAACTGAATGGAATTGAGTTGTTCTAAGCAGATTCCATGATGGAAAGTTGTGGTTGGATGGACCAGTAAATATTACCAAAATGATGATTCATGATGTTACCGAGTATCCCACTACTGATAAGTCAAAAGCAATTCATAGTGCACCCCGAGCTGAAATTGAGAAAAACACTGGAGATGAATGGGATGACAGAGCTATGAAAATCAACACAATCAAAGACCAAAAGGTTAAATATGTAGCACATGTTATTGGATACAAGATATATCCATCGAGAAGATGGAATAGTGTACCTTGTGGAGCAGTTGAAATTGCCTACAAGATGGTCAAGAAAAACTATTAGTTGGACCTTGCCGAGCTTCTATTGAAGCACATTGATGAGAACATGAAGACAATCTAGTTAGAAAAATCAAACACATGCAAGTTCAGATCACTATTGGTTTTCATATTCTTTTATGTGCAATGATATTTCCCTTTTTTCAGTAATATAGAATGGTCAACTGACAAGCCGATCATTTCACAAATTTCTAAATTAATCAAAGGTTTGGGAAACAATTTAAATAATGTATTTGATAATTATTTTGAGCAATTTATAAGCAAAATGAATTCTCATAGCATAATTCTCAGTCGACTAGTTGAAGAATTTGAACATGACATATGTTTTCTTGTTGACAATGACCATACTTTGATAAAGGCTATAGAGCCTAGGACAAAATGGTTAGCCCATATGGGATATGAAATAGAAGTTGATTTTACCTCAAAATCAATCAAGGCATTATTGGCTACACCCAAGGATGTGAATGTAGAAAGGTTTGGAACCTTTGAAGAGGCCAAGACAAGGATAAAAATAGGCTCGGTTATCGGTAAGATAACAAACAATTCAAATAAAATGATGAATAAATTGGTACAAAATTTTGGAGATGATACTAGATCATCCGACAGTACACCGATTGAAGTAGCAACCGAAGGTCAGTTAATGCTTATTGACAAACCTCATGACAATGAGGAAACTAATTCAGAAAAAGATGTAGACTCTACAATAGTTTCCCCTTCACCAACTCCAAAGAATAAGTAGTTAGAAGTGCAGAAAAGGGCACACACAAGGTCAACTACTATAGCCTCACCACCATTGAAAAAGGGAGTAGTGAAGATATCAAGGCCAAAGGCAGTAGCATTGACAAAAACTTATATGAAAAGAGTAAACAAATCATCTACCAAAGCCCCCAAGAAAAGAAGAAAATTTATTAGAGGTAGAGATGATTTAGAAGATGATGATGATATAGATCAATTTAAATTTGTTAGCAACAAAAATAAATCTATTAATGAATTGGCAAAGGATATAATTAAGAATGGTGAACTCACTGATCCTGAACTTAGTCAGTTTGAGCTATTGTCAACCGAGAATCAGAATAAACTTGAAGAGGCAATCATCCAAATGATGATTAAATTCAAAAGAGTTCCTTTTGAATTTTCCAAACACCTTCCCAAGTCATTAGATGAAAGAGTAAATCAAAAGTGGTCATATGCCTTAGATGCAGAGAAAAGGATGAGGGAACAATCCCTAGTTTTGGCAATGCCACACTTAACTATACCAGAGATTGATGACCTTATGACAAAGCACTCAAAGAGATTCAGAGTGAAGAACTGAGTATTAAAAATTCTAGATAAAAATATTGCAGATATAGATGAGGAAAGCCTATTCATCTGGACTTCAATAATTCACGCCCAAGAAGAGTCATCAAAATTGGCACTAGCCATAGTTCCAACAAAGAAATTGAAGAGAAAAGGAAAAGGACTTCATGTTGATGATGTAGATTTGGCTATGAAACAAATTGTTGATATATTAGATACTGAGGTACCTGATAATACATAAGCCACCATGGAAATAAAATTAGTCTAGGATGCACTAGATCAAGTAGAGATCTTATTAACTGACAAAAAAGAAGAAGATGTACTCATTGAGGACATCACAAATGGTGATCCTGATGATATTGTTGATGATGAGGATGTAATTATTGGTAGAGCACAAACAAAAGAAGAAGCACACCTCACTGAGCCAGCAATAATAGCAATACCAGGTGATCTTCCTATTCAAATAGAAGTAGTTGAGATAATCTCAAAGGAGATACCCGAAGGCTCTTACCCAGAGCAACCTATGGATACATCAAGGGATCAAGCAACTAGTGTACCTACAAAGACAAATGAGCCTAAGGACATAGAGGCAAAAGCAACTGAGGCCACCCCACTAGCTACAACATTAGTGCTCCCTCCATGTCAACTGACACTCAAATAACCGAGGAGAAAAAGAAAGAATAAAACATATCCACTAGGCAAGAAACACCAAATATTGAGGTAAAGGCACTTGTACCTTATGTAAAGGATTCACCTCATGAGCCCAAAAAGAAAAATAAAAAGCATGGAAAAGGGATGGTTACATTAGAAGAAATCATTGTTATACCGAAATGTGAGCCTAGGACCCTAGACCCTAAAGAATTGAGAAAATATGGGGAACTATGTACTAGAAGGGAAACTCAGGAGAAGCTAAGAAAAGAGAATAAGAGAAAGAAAATACTGGAAGATGTAAGAGACATCTTACAACATGTTGTACCTGACAACCACATCAATGAGGACTCACCGATAATGGACCAACTTACTATTCTTGGACAAGCAATCAACACCCCGGACATTGAAGCTAAGAAAAGAATTGAAGAAAGGGCAGAATAAAAAATACATGACAAATTAGTAGAGAGAATCAGCCAAGAAGTGGCAATAAGAGTAAAGTTATTTGAGGTAATTATTGATGCACAATCCATAACTTGGATAATTAGTAATATGTTAATAAAGCTTTGCACTGTGGAACACTTCATTGCTGAGATCAGTAAGAAGATAAAACAACTGGATACTGAAATCCAAGCTAGTACACAAGCCTCCTTAACCAAGCTAGATGCTTTCCATAAGCATATAAACAAAGTTCAAGAACTCTGCTGGTTAAGAGTAGAATTAAGGAAACAAGAAGATAGAATAAGTGACTAAGTCACAGAGATTCAGGATGAATTAATCCCTCACCTGAAAATAATTGAAAGGCACATTGTCCAAGCACAAGCTCTTGTTGCAACACCAAAAATTTCTGTGTTGGATAACATCTTTGACATGCATGCCCAAGTCGGTCTTGAGCACATTGCTCTCACTAACTTGAAAGAGGAATGGGAAAACCTCTTAGATTATTTGAAGAAAACCCTCGAGAACATTTTTGACAAGTTGTAAGTACACATTTTTTAATTTTTGGCATTAATTTTGAAAAGGAGGAAAATAATGTATATGTCAAAAGTGTAAAGTTATATGATAAGTGTACTACACATAACTGAGAGCATACACCAAGGGGAAGTTATGAAAATTTTGAGGAGTTATGCAATTTTTGTCATGTATATATGAAGCAAGGATAATGAAAGATACACGAGTGTATATACATTACAAGTTTTGATACTAATGCCAAAAGGGGAGATTGTTATCTCTATTGACCATTAGAAGTTATCATTAGTATAAAACTTGATCAGTTGGTATCAGTCGGTAAAAGGAAGAACTATAAGCTACACATGCTAGTTGGTTAATCAAAATAAGCCTTCATACCGAGTAGTCATAAGGAAGTACCGAGAACTAAAAGTAAACAGGGTTAACTAAGCACCAAAGCAGTTTTACCGATCAACAGTTTATATCAAGCATCGAGCGTCAGTAAACATTGAGCAGACTGGACATCGAGCACCAGTATAGTTACTGAGCAACATTGATAGTGTTTACCGAGCAATCCAAGAAATGGAATAGTAATCAATTTTGGCACATCTATCTATGCAAACGGTTACAATAGAATCATGAAACATTTTACCAAGATCAAGGATCATTTATTATAAATGTAATCATTAAATTTATTGATGATCTCTATGTATAAGTCTGATCTAGGTTAATTTTGTACACCCTAGATCTTAGGTTATTTTCTTAAGGTGATGTAGCCTAATTAGGTTGTGAAGTTCAAGAGGCATTAGGAAATGTAAGCAGTATGCTATATATTTGTATTTCATGACATTTTGAGAAGAAAGGAGATGGAATGAGAAGCAAATCTTGAAGCAACAACCACATTCAAGACATCAGTTTTTAGACAAGGTTGAGCAGTAATTAGACATTTAGTTATTTATAATTAGACAAGGCTATCAAGCAGTACAAAGGACAAGTATCTACACACTAAGGTGATATACATTTTACATTTCATAGATCTGATTTAGACAAGTATAAGTTTTCATTTTACAGATACCCTACTGTTATTTTCTAATCATTGTAACAGACAAAATCTCCTAACAGAGTAGACCTAACAATCTTTATTGTAAATCTCTTAACCGAGTACACAATCAAGTAGTGTTGTTGAAATCCTTTAACAAGGTAGATTTATCTGATCTTTTGTTACTCCTAATAGGGTAAGATCACTAGAAGTGATCACAACTTGTATCCCTAATAGGCATATTTTATTATCAGTAGTAGTGAAGAATTTGTGGGTGTCATCCCCACCACAGTTTTTACCTTCTCACAAGGGTTTTTGTGTAACCAAAATACTTGTGTTATATGATTGAGTTATTGTTTCTTTTCATGCAATTTATATTTACAAGTTAATTGAATGAATGATGCATACAATGGATTCAATTGGATAGTATAGTTACTATTGTTTGTAGTTCTGGTTTAAGATTAAAAGTTTTTGAGGGCACTTATTCACCCCTCCCCTCTTAGTCCCTTTGTCTTTCCATTCCAACACCCTTAGGACCCATTGAGACACATTACAACCCATTTTGACACATTAATACACATTAGAACCATGAAGTGTCGTAAAGGGTCATGTGACTCATTAAGGCATACTTTATGGTTCTAATGTGTTTTAATGTGTTGAAATGTGTTGTAAGGGGTCTCAATGGGTCCTAATGAGTCTAAAGACCCCTTAGGACCCATTGAGACACATTAGGACCCACTGAGACACATTAATAAACATTAAAACCATTAATGTGTCTTAATGGGTCCTATGACCCCTTAAGGCACACTTTATGGTTCTAAAGTGTATCAATGTGTCAAAATTCCTAGAAGCCCTTACGACCCATTTCAACACATTAATACACTTTAGAACCATAAAGTGTACCTTAAGGGGTCATAGGACCCCTTAAGACATGTTAATGGTTCTAATTTGTATTAATGTGTCTCAATGGGTCCTAAGGCATCTTTAGACCTGTTAGGACCCCTTAAGACACTTTATTGTACTAATGTGTCTTAATGTGTCAAAATATTTCATAAGGGGTCTCAATGGGTCCTAACAATTCCTATGACCCCTGAAGACCCATTTTGACACATTAATACACTTTAGAACCATAAAGTGTGCCTTAAGGGGTCATAGGACCCCTTAAGACACATTAATAGTTATAATATGTATTAATGTGTTGAAATGGATTCTAATGTGTCTCAATGGGTCGTAAGGGGTCTTTAGACCCATTAGGACCCATTGAGACCCCTTACAACACATTTCGACACATTAAGACACATTAGAAACATAAAGTGTCTCAAAGGGTCCTATGACCCTTTAAGGCACACTTTATGATTCTAAAGTGTATTAATGTTTCAAAATGTGTCATAAGGGGTCTCATGTAACATGTCCTAATGGATTCTAGGACCCCCTACAACACATTTTGACACGTTAATACACTTTAGAACCATAAAGTGTGCCTTAAGGAGTTGTAGGACCCCTTAAGATGTACATTAATGGTTCTAATGTGTATTAATGCATCAAAATGGATCATAATGTTTCATAAGGGGTCCTAGAACCTATTAGGGCCTATTGACGCCCCTTACAACACATTAAGACACATTAGAACCATACAGTGTGCCTTAAGAGGTTCTATGACCCTTTAAGACACTCTACGGTTCTAATGTGTATTAATGTGTTGAAATGGGTCTTATTGTGTTTTAATGGTCCTAATAGGTCTAAAAGGGTCTAAGGACCCCTTATGATACATTAAGACACATTAGATCCATAAAGTGTGTCTTAAGGGGTCATAGGACCTCTTAAGACACACTTTATGGTTATAATGTGTAAATTGATGTGTCGAAATGAGTCCTCATGTATCGTAAGGGGTCTTAGGACCCATTGAGATCCCTTACAACCCATTTTGATACATTAAGACACATTAGAATCGTAAAGTGTGCCTTAAGGGGTCCTACGACCCTTTAACACACTTTATGGTTCTAATGTGTTTTAATCTATCAAATGGGTCCTAATGTGTTTTAATGGTCCTAATAGATCTTAAAGAGTCTAAGGATTTCTTATGATACATTAAGACAAATTAGAACCATAAAGTGTGTCTTAAGGGGTCATAGGACCCCTTAAGACATACTTTATAGTTCTAATGTATAAATTAATGTGTCAAAATGGGTCCTAACTGGTCTTAGGACCCTTTATGACATATTTTGACACATTAATACACTTTAGAACTATAAAGTGTGTCTTAAGGGGTCATAGGACCTCTTAAGACACATTAATGTTTCTAATGTGTATTAATGTGTCGAAATGGATCCTAATGTATTGTAAGGGGTCTTAGGCTCATTAGGACCCATTGAGACCCCTTACGACCCATTTCAACACATTAAGACATATTAGAACCATAAAGTGTGCCTTAAGGGGTCATATGACCCTTTAAGACACTTTATGGTTCTAATGTGTATTAATGTGTCAAAATGGGTCCTAATGTGTTTTAATGGTCCTAATAGGCCTTAAAGGGTGTAAGCACCCCTTATGACACATTAAGATACATTAGAACCATAAACTATGTCTTAAGGGGTTATAGGACCCCTTAAGGCACATTTTATTGTTCCTATGACCCCTAAGACACTTTATGGTTCTTATGTGTAAATTAATGTATCGAAATGGGTCCTCATGTGTATTAATGGGTCCTAATGGGTTTTAAGGGGTTTAAGGACATAAAAGAATAACTATAATCTAACATATATATACAAATTTTATGCTTGAACATATTTTATTGAATCATCAATGCATACACAAAAACACATGAATAAAAGCATTTCAAAGCTTACATAATTGAACCAAACATGAAAAATTGAACCATCAAATAACATACATCAAAACACATGTACATTTAATTGAACCATCAAAGCATATATATTTAAGAACATATAAAAATCACATGTACTTGAACATAATATTGAACCATGAAAGCATAAATAAAAGCATGTATATCATTTAGCATATATAAGAACATGCGTAAAAGAATTTTATTAGATTTCTAATTTATCATAAACTTAATCTAACTAGTAATCAATCTAGAACTAATGTCATACAATTAATCTATCTAATATATTAAGGGGATGTCTTAAGGGGACATGCATAAATACATGTACACATATAACAAAATCTACGTAAAAGAATACTTATTCAAGAACATATACACAAGAACATACTAGATTGAACTATGAGATCATACATGTAACAACACATGCATAAAAGCATTTCAAACCAAACAGGTCATAATTATATGTAGATCAAAGTATTATTGTCCAAGCATGAATAATTGAACCAAGTATGTATAATTATTTATCAAAACATATCCAATATCCATTATAACATCATTTATGAGTTTTAAGCTAAAAAAAATACTTGAGTTCAATTGTGAAAGTACAAAAGCTACAAAAAACAAGTTTAGGCTAGAGCTTTTGATACATATAGTCTGGATCCTTTCTATCTTTTATTATCTCCAAAAAAAATTCATGTTCTTCAATAGAAAACCTCCACTTTTGGTTGTCACGTCCTATTTTTGGAAATCTCTCGAATTGCAACTTTGTCACTATAACCAAATGACTGTAATGTAGAACTTTTTGTCCAAGCATGTATTCAACAAATTGAACACCATTTTTGTCTATCTTCATTTGCTGATAATATGTGCCTTCAATGACAACTAAACTAATTGGATATGATTGTTCATCACCATCTACAATTACTTCTGGCAACTTATATTTTTCTTTTGTGCATCTTAGAAGATAATAATCTACACTTTCTACATTGTCAGGATCCGTAACCACAACCAAAATATCACCTACATGTACAAAAGTCCATGCAATTTAAAAATTAAATAAAAAGATATAAAGAATTTGATCACCACATGTGATAAATTAAAATTAATAAAAAAATATACATACATGTGCACACACCTATAACAACTAAATTAGAAACGCATTCAAAATTAGATGAATATATAGGATCATGAATGTTTATGTCAATGTAATCATCTTCATAAGGAGACATTCTGATCAAATCCTTCATATCCCATCATGACACACATCCATTTGCAATATTCTCACATTGACTCATTGGATTGTCCTCAACACAATCAAAACAAAAACATGATTTTTCTCTTACTTGAATCAATGGTGGCCTATGTTGTCTTGTTGTCATCGCTTGATCTAAACTTCTGATATCATCAATTCTTTGACTATTGTAAGGATTGGATCAATCTATATCTAATACAAATATGAACAAAATTTGAAATTTGCACACAAATTTAGATCAACAATTACATGATAAAAGTGAATAGCACATATGATTGAAAATTTTATAAATAAGAATTTGAACAAAATAAATTTTACCTTTCACTTCCCAAAAATAACTTTTGTTGTATTGGGTGGCTCGACTAGCAAAATGACCTTGGAGCCATTCAACAATTTTATTCGCATTCTCTATCATGTTATATATACAACATGTAAATTTACATGAACTAAATTAGTTTAAATAAAATGGATCTAGAAGCTTCTTTCAAGACATTATATTACTTTCAAACATCATTTGTGTACTTGCAAGTTCATGTTGGCGAATTGCATGTTTTACACATGCTCCTGCTCCATCTTGTTCCCCTTTTCCATGGCCACTTTCAAAGAAGTTCAACAAAAACCTAACATTGCGTCTAGCATATTGCATGGCTAACTAATTAAAAGATTTTGCAGATTTAAATTGTCCTTCTTGATAACGTTGTGTACATATATGTAAGATCTCATTTAAAAATAGAGTTCATCATGTAAAAATTTAATAACTTAAAAAGATGAGAATGAAAATGAATTGAAATGTGCATGTACTTACCTACACAACCATCAAACAAAATCAAGTATTTTGAAGCCTTTATCCCATGATTCACAAGATCTTCAAAAAACATTACAAAATAATGAGCCACATAGATCTTATCATGAACTCTATCATCACTAATATAGAAATGAACCTCCTTGATGATAATGCCTTCATTTTGATCAATACTTTATATCCCATCCAAATCAAATTGTGTGTGTCTGTAGATCACTTGCACAAGTATCACAACTTGTTCAGAATGATAATATTGACCTTGAAGCTTTGATTGAGGGGAAAACATATAGCTCTCAAAGAAATCTACAATTGAAAGAATCTAACTAGGTGGAAAATAATTTTTGGAATCATGAAACTGTTTAGCTTTCCATCGTGCACCATGACAATGTTGGATATGTGGATCTATCATAGTACTTGAAATCTGGTCTTAAACTCAAGGTAAGGAAATTCACTCTCCTTCAATGCAATTTTTTTGGATTCATCTCCTATCTTAGTTCAATATCTCTCATATTAAAATCTCTTCCACAAAACTGGCATTGAAACATCAATATTCTCAATTTGCAGTGGAAAATCATGCAGATCTCCACAATCATTGCATGTATTTTTTATACATTGTAATTTGAACTCATCTGAATCTTCTAATTTATCACATAAAATAGACTTCACAAATTGTGTCGTACATCCAAGGATAACCATATCTGGATTAAGTATTACCATATCATTTTTATATGATTGCAACTATAGATGAGATTCAACATGATTTTGACAACAACAAGTTTTGTGTACCTTATTTATGTGTATAAAGAAAGGACACAACCTCTCAAACATTCTTTGACATATTTTCACATCTAAAAACTCTTGCTTGAATGCTTGAAATAGTTCACTTTGTGTTATATCTATAAAATCTTTTTGATGTTCATATTTCATACTTGTCTCTTCATCTTTCATTTTTATAGTATCTCTTCTATTGGAAGAAATACATGAGCAAGTAGTCCAATATTCAATGACTTATCTTTTTACATCTTCAGAAATTATGTCTTTTCGAGGAAGTCTACAAATATTTACCTAATTCTTTTCAATGTTTTCATCTAACATATTTCTCCTCCTGATATATCTTTGAACAGTTCTTCTAGATATTTTCATTAAATTAGAAATTGCAGTACAAACTTGTTTTCTCTGTGTCAACTTCCTACTAGATATTATAGTTATCAACACTCTACGCGCAACACTTAAATCGGCTCCTCAAGTGGTGTTCTTAATGTTGGTTAATGCATCTGGAAAATTTTCAACTATTGTTCGATTAACATTATCCACAGAGCTTTTCTTGTTATCAACACCCAATAACTCCAAAACATGAGTCATCTCTCTTTTCCTTAATAAACTTAGAAATAATTGAACTCTTCCAAACATGGTTTTATTTTCAAAATATTCATCCCAAATTTTTTTGCAATGCAATTTAATTGTGCTTTTAGATACCATGTGTTCAAATGAAACTTGACTGAAAAGTGTGTCTTCATTCATCTCCATCAAAATTTCCATGTCAAATGATATGTTTCCACATTGAAAACTACCAATTTGTTTTCCTACTTGAATTGCATCTTCTTGAATATCAATAGGTTCTTCCTCTACTTCAACATGTTGATCTTTATTATGTTTTGTATGACCTTTTAATTTGTTATCTCTTATTTGATCATATTTTCTTGTTCTATTCCTTTTATTCCCTGTTGAATTGAAAGCTTCAATTCACCTACATACCAAAAACTATAAATAATATTTATAAGTTCATAAATAATAAATAAAATAAAATAAGATAACAGTTTAATCTTAAAAACTAAATAAAAAAATGCTTGAAAAAAAAAACCTTCTTGATAAAATTGTCCTTTGTAATTCCCTTTTGAACGAAAAAAAACAATAAAAAACTTCCAACCAATGATTTTATTTAAAAAAATTTACTTATTATTTTGCATGTATGAAACAATTTATTTTTCATTTTTTAACGTAAAAAATTTCCTTTTTATATGGGGTTTAAGCACTCAGTTGCTAAGGCGGCTGTGATTGGTCAGCCCTAGTTTCGGCTAAACCATGTCTGGTTGAAACTGCCTATGTGTCATCTTATGTACCAGCTAAACAAGTAAACCTTAAAGATTTTCAAAACTTCTCAGTCCTGTAGCTTATTTCTCCATTAAAACTCAATTTTTAAAAAAAATAAAATAACCCTTTTGTAGAGCTCGAAGTTAGGATTATCGGTATATAGATTTTATAATATTTTGACTACAGATAATATATTAGAATTGTAAAATATTGTAAGTACATATTTTAACATTTGAGAAGACACTACTTTTAAAAAAGAAAAAAAAATTAGTAAATCATAAAAAAATAAAATTTATATTTATATTTAATACTACAGCAGGGAGTCCTCTTCAAGAATTAGTAATTTGTTTTCTGAAAAAAATACATTTGATAGGGAAAATTTGACGGGAGACAAAAACTATCAATTTCGGATAAGTTCGACTTTGAGTAGTCATAACAGAAAAAATATACATCAGAAACTAATATTTTTTTTATGCACTAGCTATACATGTCATCTATAACATATTTTCAAATGAGAGGAACAAAAGATTGTTTGCATATACTTTTTTGGTGGGAACTAAACCTCAGATTTTTAGCATTTTTCAGCAATTAAAAAATAGACTTGAAAAATTAAAAAACTACATCAATTATTATTCAAAATAATTTTAAAAAATTCTAGACATAAATTTCATCTAGTTTTACCCATTTCACCAGTTTACATCATCTTCAAATTCTAAACACAAATGTGACTTTTGTGTCGTTAAAGTTGAATAGTTTACATGTTGTTGACCTTTTCCTTTATAAAAGTGTGACACAGGTTTGCACTTTTACCTTGGAGCGATCACAAGCCTACACACTAGAAACTACCCAATTGGAACAGTAAACAGACAAACTAAAAGGAAATATTTTTGAGTGATGTAAGAATGCCAACGACCCAAGGATGCTCATGCATCATAAATACATGATAATAAATATCAATAAGCATGTGGCTCTAAGTATAATAGAAATAAAAGGGCTTATGAATTAAACACCCCTCTTAATAGTGTGAAAAGTAAGAAACTTCCAAATTGCTAGTACATAAAATAATAAAATTATTGACTTTGGTCCTTCCATAGAAACAACCCGTAGGTACTAATCAATCTCCATGTATGATACATCGAACAACTAGCTATGAGTTGACTTCTACATATGTGCAAATAAATATCAATATAAATATTTTATTCAATCTAAATACTTTTATAGTTTTAGCCAACTTTGACACTAAGATGAATGATCTGAAAAAAACTTTTCTTTTGGACACCTATTGCTCCAAAACCATTAAGAGTTTGAGGATGATGTAAACTAGTGGCTTTTAGAATTTTATTTGTAGTTTCTAAATATATTTGTTTTTAAAAAATTATAATTGATTTGTATCCATTTTTCCTCCTTCAAAAAATAATTTGTCTAAAAAATCAGCATTTCTAAGGAGTTCCATTCACTTCTTTAAGCATAACTTTTTCCTAAAAATGATAAAAACATAATTCTTTCAAAGTTAGTTTTATAACACCAATATATGGGGCATCCAATTTGATTTTGTTCAATTTGGTTAAATATTTTATAGTTTATTAAGGTATGAAGTGACATTAACTGTAATTTGGACATAGGTTCATTTTGATCACTCTAACTTGATCTGTATATATAAAAATTCATATTTTCTTTTTTTGTTTGAAAGGTAACATAAATACCTAATTCCTAGATTTCTTTCCAATTTACAATTTTTTCAGAAGCGCCAAATAGAGAAGTTACTAAATGGTTAGACAATCTATGTTTAGAAAAAGTCATAATAAACTCAATATATATACAAATCATAATTATTTGAAAGATTTCTTTAAGTTATTATCCTGGATTTGGGTTTGTTAAGTAAATTCATTTGATCCCCCAAAAAGCTAATGTAAAAGTGTTGTTTTGTCAGCATTTTGATGGGTGCAAAGGAGACTCAATTACATGTGTGACTGAGGAGTAAAGAGATTATACCAAAGAGTGTTTGATCTAAGAGGCTTTTATATAACCATTTTCAATTTACTCCTTTAAATGGGACCTCTCAAGGCTTAAATCATCATATTTTTGTAAAAATGTATAATTTCAACAAAAATTAGGATGCTCAAAATAGTGGGACGCGCTATTTTGTAAACTCTATGCAACATTGAATTAAGATGTGAAAATATAAAAAATTATGAACCAAAACATTAAATGTTCGATAAAATTTGACCAATTTTACTCTATTCATAAAACAATGTCCAAAGACTAATCAAATTTAACAAGCAATCAATTGCATCTTGACATCTACATACACAAAATTAAATATCAATAGCTCAATAGGTGGCCCTAACAATGATAGAAAGGAAAGGGCTTTAAATGGCTTGAACTTTATTTTTTATGGTGTGAAAAGTTAGAAAATTTTAATGCCTACCACATAAAACAATAATATAGTTATTTCTTTAAAAAAACTATAAATACTAACTAGTTTCCATTTGTGAAACATCAAACAACTAGTTATGACTTTTATTTCTATATATTATAAATAAATATCAATAGAAGCATGTGGGCCAAAGGATGATAGAATAAATGGGTTTCATAGCTTGAAATTTTTGTTTACAAGATAAGACATGAGAAACCAAAAAAATTTCAAATTAACAATCCATAAAATAATAAAATGATCAAACTTTAATTCTTTCATAGAAATAATCACCAAAGGCTAATAAACTTCAATGTACAAAACTTAAAACAACAAGCCATGTGTTGATTAACTTCTATGTTTGTGGAAATAAATATTGATAGAAAAGTACGCACCTAAAAATGATAGAAAAATAATTTTTGGTTAGAACTTTTTCTTTACAAAATAAGATATGAAAAGTTAGAAAGTTCTATATTGAAAAATTATTTTTAAAAAGATCAATTTTGTTCTCTTCATGGAAATTGTTGGCAAGTTGACTATACTAGTGTATATGACTAAGTTTAGTGTTGTCATTATGGAAACAAAGTCATATTAAGTTTTGAGGTCGATGCAATAACTTAGAAGATCAGAAATTGGCTAAGTATGGAAGACATAGCAGACAGAGAAGCACCTGATGAATAGAGCATCAGCGCATGTGTGTATGATCGAGTTTTGGTATGTGCCCTTGAAGATAAGCTTTTGAGTATGTTATTAAGCTATGATTAAGAACACATGGTCAAATGTGATAACATGAAGAAGTTACAACGAGTTGAAGTGACACAGATAGTAAGTGGCATAACAGAACAGAGCATGCAGTCGACATGAAAGATTTTGATTAGCGAGTATTATTTTGTTTTGTAAAGGCTATGTGCCTATTATAATTATGTTATAGACATGTTAATATCATTGTATGTAAACACACTTGAGCCAATTCATTTGGAAGCATTGTATGTAATAAGTTATAGGCCGACTTAGTAATTAGTTTTGGTTGCGCCTATATATGAGACATGCGCTTTTGTATTTGAGCATGTGATGGTTGATAGAAGTTGATATAGAAGAGCAGAAGTATGCGAAGTATGTGTTAGAGCAATAAGAATGATATAGAGCTTTACAAGAGGTTAAAGCATCAATGCACAAAAGGAACTGATCAGACAAGTAGTGTCATAGCAACAGCTCACCATTGCAGATATAGCGTGTATTTGATATCCAGGAGGTTGTAGCCTTCTCTATTGAGCAGTGAGCTCTAGCAGTGAGCCTTCCACCCCTAACATGGTTTGTTCTATCAAACTCTTAATTGAGTCATTGTACTCAACATTGTAATGACTACTCCTAACAGGGAAAATGAACACTAACAGGTTCATAAATATATAAATTACAATTATTAGTGGGTAATAATTCCCACTAGGGTTTTTCCTCTGGCCAAGGTTTCCCCGTAATCATATCTGGTGTTATGTGTTATGATTTTTTACTTTATTTGCTTCAATATTCAGTTCAGTATTTAAGTAATTGGGCTAAGTTTTGAGAAGCAGAAAAACATTAATAATTGTAGAACACTAATTCACCCCCCCCCCCCCCCTCTTAGTGTTCCCATTCCTAACAAAAATAACTGTTAAAAACTAACGAAATTCAATTAATGAAACATGGGACAACAAAATATTGTTTGATTTGTAATTTGACTAGTTATATATTAATGATAGGATTCATTGTGTATTTAATGACATTCAATTGAATATTTTTCAAACTCATAAATTAATAAAATCTTAGAACATACAAGAAACATTCAATTTAAGTAAATCTTGATTTTTCTTTGTTAACTTTGCTTTGTTCAATACAAAAAAAGAGAGTTAATTTTGATTTGGTACTTCAAAATGAAACATTACTTCCTATCAAAATCATCATCTAGATTATTTACATGTTTTCTTATTATTTAATAGTTGTATTCATCGTCATAAAGTCAATCTAAATAAGAAGTTTAGCCTACAAAAACTTGATTCTTGAGACCTAGTGATCTGTCTAATATATTTGTATTGTAGTCACTAACAATTAGTGAGAAGTAAAAAATCTAACAAATTGAATATCAAAAGTTTGTATTATACAAAATTAACATATTATATTAGAAGTGAATCTATATAATATTCAATTTATCTATGAACTATAATTTTACATAAAATTCTAGATAACAAATATGTAAAATGTATGGGGGTGAATGTGAGCCTCTTAATCCAACCACACACGCAACATAGTCATTGTTTCCATGATCGAATTACAAGATATAGTATGGATTACTCAATCTGAAATTCATGGTGAAGCGACTTGTTGCCTCCTATGTAGACGAGGTGTTTAATTGCTCTCAGATTGGAGAGCCAACAACCATTAGACCAGCTCTACAATGGAGGATTTTCAAAAAGCTATAAAGATGAGAAACTAAATTCAAACTAAAATGAATGCAATTTAATCTAAGGATGCTTTGAAGGAAATATGATATTAATCTAAATAGCTTGGAAAGAAATATGAGATACAATTAAGCTATGAGCAAATAAGCAAACTAAGTAAAATGAATGTGCAATATTAAGCTAAATGAAAATTATACTAAAATGCAATAAAAGCTTGGATTTAATGAAATTGAGAGACAAAAAGACTATAGTTTAGTTACTCTCAAAAATTGCCATCCTTTGAATGAAAAATGAGGTCCATTAAATAGAGAATCCCGGGGAGGGAATGAAGAGGTTCTTGATTTGAAACTCCTGACTCTTCATTCCCCTTTGAGACAAAAATGCACCTAATTACTTAATTAAAGAATGGAAATTGCCACACAAGGTGACCTTTCAAATATTATGAATTATTAATTCAAAATGAGTGTCCATTCGAATAATCAAGCAATTATTAATTCCTTTTTATGGGTAATTAGCTAAAGAGGGTAGATTTAATTTAATTTAAAGAACTTAGGACTTTAGAATTAAATTGATTTATCATAGGGATAATTTAGCTAATTAAGTCAAATACTTTAGGAATTAATTTTAATATTTGATTATTGCAAATTAGGGTTTTTGCAATTGACATCAAGTCAAATTAAGTCAGGTAGGAGAGAGAAAATTTCCTAACAAAGTAGGACTTTGAGGATGTAGAAATTCGAGGAACACACCAAAATTGATTGAATTTATTAGGTGCCAATTTTGGGGTATTACATTTGCCCCTCTTTGAATTGATGTGCGAACAACATGTTGATTCAAAAAATAGTCTGAAGTGACATATGACGAGAATTTCCAAAGTCCAAGTTAGATTGTGAAGACAACGGTCTTAGAAGAGAACCAGAATCGGGGTTAGATTGCCCCAACACCAATTGATGAAGATGCAGATTTAGGACTGTCTCTAGAATCAAGGTTAGATTGCCCCAATACGAAGCTTAGCCTTCTAAGACCCGGGTTAGATTGCCCAGATAACGGTCTAAAAGAGATTTTGAGAGTCATCTATAGAACAAAGCTTGACTCCCAGGAATTAGGGTTAGATTGCCCCAATACCTAAAAGATTTCAAGAACCATCTCCAGAATGAAGCTTGATTCTCGAGGATCTGAGTTACATTGCTCAAATACCTAAGAGATAGATAATAAGATAACAAGATGCGAGACACCAAGATGCCCCTAGCAATGAGAATTAATGATTCAGATCAGACTGATTCAAGAAATGATTCAACAAGATTCAATGATGCAATCATCCTGCCCCCTCAAGAGTGAAATTGAAAGATGACATGTCAGAAGATGATTGACAACAAGAGGTTGCAGATAAAGATAAGATCGAAGATCCAGAAGCATAAAGAGCAGATCAAGAAAGCATTGAGAAGATGCAGAAGCAATTCGAAGCAATGCAAAGGTCCTGTTGACCAAGTTTGACCATGGTTGACTAAATTTGACTAGAGTTGACTTTGATGAAAACAACAAAGATCTCAAGAACATGATGCAAAGATGAGGATTTGGTAGGAAAATGATGCTAGAAGGCTGACTGCACAAGCATCCGATCCCAAAGGGTCGTAGAATTTAAAATGCAATTTCGAGCTATCTAGAGATGTCAAATTTCAATTTTGATCCTGAAAATGGATTCAGAGCAGTCGATTTAGCCAAGGGTGTGATTTTCATGCAAAACAAAGCACTTTTGAAAATTAGGTCAAAAGCTATATAAGGCCCGGAGGGGTCATTTTCAATTCATTATTCACCTTCGTCTTCTTGTGATTCTGAGCTCTGAGATAGAGAAATGGAGGGTCTTCTACTTCATATGCACCAATTCAAGCACTCCGATGACATGCCCAGCCATCGGAGTATGACGCACCTGTAAGTAGTCGATAAACCTCCTTGCATTTCTTTTGATTCTTTCGAACCTATCGACTCTTTTGATCCTATTTTCAAGATGGGAGATCCATTCCATTTCCCAGGGGGAGGTAAATTCAGCAATAGTCATGAGAAATATCCAAATGACCAAGGTCATGGTCAGTCTTGAAAT
The DNA here is from genome assembly GCA_027943335.1 of Chamaecyparis obtusa. Classification (NCBI taxonomy): domain Eukaryota; kingdom Viridiplantae; phylum Streptophyta; class Pinopsida; order Cupressales; family Cupressaceae; genus Chamaecyparis; species Chamaecyparis obtusa. The sequence goes on along the minus strand of BSBK01005284.1, from coordinate 1,955,412 downwards.
GACAAGAGTTATGATCAATCCCACAATATTCAATATCCTATCAACATTAGAGACCTTTGCAATTTGAAACAGCAACAAGGGGAGCCTCTCCTAACATTTCTCCAGAGATGGAGACAACTATGCATGAAGTATTTGCATGAATTAGTAGAGTCTAAAAAGCTCAATATCTTCTTGGACAATCTTGTCCCAAATTTTGGATACCAAGTACGATTACAAGGTCCCCTCGCTTTTGACAATATGATTAGGCGAGCTATGAGGATAGAGGCATTTATGATAAAAAAAAAGGGAGATATGACTTTGAACAAAGACAACAAGCAAGGACTTTCTCCCTCAAACAAAGATAAAGATGAGTTTTTAAACAAGAATAGAAATGTTGTGGATAATGGGGTTGTTGACAACGTGATGCCAAAACCCTCAAAGTTTGTCTTTAATCTTAGCTCTAGCATACAAACGATCAAAGCCACTGAGAAGGCTACAATGGAAACTCAACCACCTTCAAGATTTGCTAGAAACAAACCTTGGATCTCTCAACCCAAGCATGAGTCCAATTCCTTGGGAGAACCTCTCAATGTGGTTTATAGGACTTTGGTGCAGAACCATAACAAGAATTCAAATCATCAATAATTTAAAGACTCCTTTCCTCCTCATGGGAGAAGTGAATTATCCAAGTCTAAAGGTACCAACGATGTGGTCAACTACACGTACGATACTAGCGGCATTGTCATAAATGAGATTGAACATGTTGATGTTGAATACTGTGACATGATCATTGCTCCAGGGAGCGAGGGTGCTCCTAAACCCAAAGCTCCATTTGTCTTGCAAGGTCCTGTGCCTCCCTCTTATAACTCTGCATAGTCTCTAGCTTGTGTGTGTAGACATGGAAAATTGGCAAAGGCTTAAATCAATCAAAAGGTGCATCAAGTCATCAAAATAGCACTAAAAATCAATAAATGGAACAAAGGCAATTTGAATCAAAGAAAAATTTAATTAAATGATTAAATGATTAAATAAGGCTTGAAAAGGGGAAAAACACTAAGAAATTGATTAAATTCAATTAATGACATAGTTGTTGAAATGAAAAATCAAAATGAACCTCTTACCCTTCATGGCTAAATTTAATTACTTTAATTAATTAATAAATATGAAATTCTCTCAACAAAGGAAAAAGGAGACAAAATGGACACAAATCACTCACTTTTGTTGAAATGGTCCAGCCTTTTGAAACCATTTAAATGTTTGTCCCCCAATTTAGGGACAAAGCAAAGCCAATTGACCTTACCCAAGCATAACCATGGTTATCTCACTCTACCCCCTACCCTTGGGAAAATCTTATAAATAGAAGGCATTTTGAGGCATTATTAATCCACTCCATATCTTTGAATTGCAGCAAAGCTCTGTCAATTTGCATCCATATCACTCACTTATCATTTGTCATTGCTAATTAGCTTAAATTGCATTGATCATAGTAGATTGTTCATCAAATAGAGCTAGAATTTGATAGAATATATCTAAATTTGCATATCATATAGCTTAATTCTCATCTTTAGAGTGTCACTAGTGAGGATCATAGCTGAGAGCCTCATTTACCACTTTATTTTAGAGATCCATGAGATGTTGATAGATTAATTGTGCATTTGTTAGATTATTTTGCTCTAATTCTTGTTGTTCTTAGTTAATCTTGTAATTTCATGAAGGTGTAAATCACTCACACACAAATGGCGCCCACCGTGGGGCCCTAGGCCTCAAATTTATCAAAATTTCCACGTTATTTGCAAATTTAGGCTAGAATTGCATGATTTTGCTCACTGTTTGCAGGTTACAGGAAAGAAATCACGCCTATCAGTAAAGAAATCACGCCTACAGTAAAAAGATGTCGCTCGCGGAAATTTAGATGTCGCCTGGAGTCTGAACGCTCACGCTTTTTACCAGCAGAGTCACGCCCCTGGTTAAAGAAATCACGCCTACAGACATCAGGTTATCGCCTTCTGCACAAAGATATGATGCCTTTGGCTATTTCAATGTCGCCTACAACGAATTAAAAGCCGCGGTCGACGAATTAGTTCACGCCTGGTGTAAAGGGAGTTTGCCGCACTTTGCTTTTTATTTGTCGCTTTTATTATTTGAAATTTCGCTTTCATTTAATAAGATGTCGCTTATCTGATTTACTTTGTCGCTTTTGGATAAAGAGTTTGCGTGTTCATTTAATTTGATATCGCACGTAATCATTTTAATCTCGCTTGAGCCCCTTTTGGTGACGCTCGCGGTTAAATTGATTACGTCTTTGTTAAATTAGATATCGCCTTTGGTAAAAGATATGTCGCCTGGTAAAGCATCTTTTTTCTGTTAGTGTAATTGCTGTTGTCGCCTGTAAGAAAGATTTCACGCGTTTGTTGAATTTGATATCGCGCTTGTCTATTTTAATCTCGCTTGAGCCCCTTTTGGTGACGCTCGCGGTTAAAGTAGTCACGTCTTTGTTAAATTTAATCTCGCCTGTAGTCTGGATGATGTCGCCTGACTGTATTTTCACTATTTTGTCAAAATAAGGACTGTATGCTAACTTCACTGTCCATTTTTTTGTCTCAGGTACATGCTCTGTCACAGAAAAGTGCTCAAAAAAAAAAAAATTTCTTTTTTGCATGCAAAAAAGAAACAAAAAAGGACGTCCTATTAGAGTATACCTTGCACCTTTTGGATTTAATTTGCAAATATTTGAGTTCAAAATAAATCAAGAGCATAATCAATTTGATCATTTTAAGCTTTTTGATTTTGGTTTCTCCTCACTTTGTATGAATTTGTGTTGACTAACTTGTTGGTGGAGGGGACGTTTTGCTAAGGTAAGGGAAGGATTTGGAGAAAAAAATGAGAAAAACTACTACTTAAAAATGCGCCTAGCCTTTGCTAGCATCGTTTGAGGTATTTCTCTCATCAAGCTTGCAAAACTTCCCTTAAATTGTGGCATTTTCAAAGTTCAAAACATAGTTTAATCATAAAAGGAAAAGAACAAACATTTCAATTCTAAGAATCCCTTTGTCACGGGGTTGAAAAAGAACCAAATTGATTGTGAGTGTTTGGGATAAGGGAAAAGCAATAGGGATATGCTCTTCACTCTTTGAGTGAATCAAATTCCCAAACTTGCTCTACCAAATCCACTTTTCATGCTTTCAAATGAACATGTTTAAAACTTAGTGGGCTCGCCTCCCGAGATTGCCTTAGAAGGGCCGGTGAGAGGGACAGCCCAAAGTGGGATACACTTTCTTTTGCCGCGAGAATCCGACCCACTATAAAATGAAACGCGGGTATCCTTAATGGGGTACACGACAAAAGGATTTTAGCTCTTTCGAACTTCCTCTAGTAGTCCTAACGGATTGCGCAAAATCGTGCTTTTGTGCGTGTGGGAAGCCCCTTAACATACTTGGGGGATGAAAGGCTAAGATCTATTTTGAACGGAAAACTTACTACATAACGGTAAAATAACAAAACTACCTATTAGAGCCATGTTTAAAAGCCAAATTTGTGCTAGGTAGCTTGCTTGGAAGTCTTTCTTGTGATCAAACCCGTGGAAACATTTGAGAATATACACATTAGAATGATCTAGGGACATGGTGAACTATTGATGTGTGTGTTGAGATTGTCTTCAACGTTTCAAACAAGAAGTTCTAAAGTACTTGATCAAATTACAATTAAATTTTTAAATCTTATAAACTGATCAATACCATTTACCCATTCCAAACCAACCCAATCAGATTGAAATTAAAGAAGGAAGGATTGATCCATAATGATGAGTTTATTTGAGAAACAAATCAATCCTATTATGGAGCATAATTATCAAAGTCAAGATCAAGATCTCCATAGGAATCAAAGCGATGAGGTGTCTGAAGATGACGTTGTTGAAGCATCCCAAAGTCCCGTGTTTCTGGAAATAATGGAATTACTTTTGAAGTGGGATAAAGACACATATTTTCTAGCTTTAGCTCAAGCAGGAGCTAAACTTCCTTATAATTATGACACATCAACCTTGAGAAAGAATGAGGAAAACCAAAGAGATACATCATATAAAATGCCATTCTTAATATCAAGCTATTCTTTTCAAAGTGATGAGGTGTCTAAAGATGATGTTCTGAGAGCATCCCAAGATCCTGTGTTTATAGAAATAATGGAATGAATTTTGGACTGGGATAAAGAAGCATATTTCCTAACTTTAGCTCAATCAGGAGCTAAGCTTCCACATAATTATGACACATCAACTTTAAGAAAGGATGAAGAAAAGCAAAAAGATACTTTATCTAAAGAGCCATCATTAAGATCAATTTGGCCATTCCTCTATGATGATGGGCCATCTATATCTTCATCCTCCTCACAAAAAGAAGCATTTCAGAGAAACAAAGTTATCTCAGATCAAAGGAAATTGCATAATCAACCTATTTGTGATCAAGATAATAAAGAATATGGAGTGAAAAATACCGCTCTCAAGCAAGATCTAATTCAAAAACCTCCATATAGCAAGAGTAATCCATTCATCCTTTGTCCATCTCCTAACAAGGTTTCTCCCTGGATGACTTGTACACCTTTCATCCTTCATCCATCTCCCAAACCTCTATCTAGCAAAGACCCTCCCATAACTAGCATTCCTTTCATTTTTTCTTCATCTCCCAAAGCTCCACAATTATCCAAAATTCCTCCATCAAAGAATGAGCCTAATGATGACACTTTTCCCATTGACTATGTCTACCCTCAAGGGCTACCTCTAAAAGAAACCCAAGCTAACTCACATCTTACTGCAGATTGTTTCCATGCTTCAAAGATCTTAGAACCCAAAGCTTCATGTGCCTCAATGCCTATTATACCTATTCAAGAGGATCCTACACCATTCTTCCAAACATTCCCCACACATATCCAAACATCTACCTCATCCTTAGAAGTGGCTTCATGTCAAGAGGATAACCCAAAGAGAAAAGAAACAAATATTGATAAAGATCAAGATCAAGATTATATACAAACCCCTCCCATATTTGATGAAGGTCCCATATCCCTTGAACCTTGTGATGATCCCCTTGCATCCTTTCATGTCTTTCAAGATGATATCCTTCCATTCCAAGAACAAAGTACCCTTCCAAGTTCCATATCTTCTCCACTTCCCAAGCAAGATCAAGATATCCCTTCCATAACTTCCAATGAGCATATTGAAAATCAAGAGCAAAATACCTTCGCTACACAATTCAAAGATCCTTGTCAAGATCAAAGCATCCCATCATTTCCTTGTCATATTCCTCCATGTTCACCTCAAGAAACCATCATTCTTCCAAATCCCTTGCATGATAATGCATCCCTTCAAGCTACAGTTGATCCTATCAAATGTGTTCCTATCAAAGCTATTCATGAGCCTATTAGTATAAAGATAAATCTTAAAGATGAGAACGTTGACGATGGAGCTCCTTCCAAAGATATTGATATCCCTTTCACACCTTATATTCCTCCATTCAAATACAACCACATACCTCCACTATCCTCCAAATCCATTTTGGGTGCCTATGTCCCAAAACAAAAGTCTTCATCCCTTCCATCCATACTAGGTCCATATATTCCCCCATCAACCATTCCTATCATCCCTAGCTATCCATTCACTTACCCTACCATGTATCAAGATCAACAAAGACACACATACTTGAAGACTGTCCAAACACCAATCCATATGAACCATCCATATTATTCCTATTCATCCACAATTCCTAAGTCTTTTGGAAGCAATTTTGATGTGCAACATAAAAATCATAAATCCAAGAATCCATATGTGCATAAAAATCACAATGTCCCATCTCATCGACATGTGAATGAAAAGAAAAATGAAATATCCAAAAGGCCGCAAAGGTCCATCAAGCAAAAAGAAAAAAATAAAATGTGGGTTCCTAAATCCCTCATTGAAGAAATGCATTCAAAAGCATTCCAAAAGGAAGAAAAATCAAAGAATATGTGGATTCCCAAGTCATTGTTGAAAGACTTGCACACAAAAGAAGAATCAAAATTGACATTCGAGCTTCCAAAGGCTTTCATTCCATCTCCTTCCAAACATCCTTCATCTTCTTATATCCAAAAATCCACTATCTCAAAAATATCCTTACCTCCATCATCTATCATTCCTCCATCATTCCACCACTCTTCAAAGTGTGTGTCAAAGTTGATCTTGCCAACATTTCCATCTTCAACATACCTTTTTCTTATCCTCACATTCATTTTCCAATGCATACTTTCCATACTTCCATCCCTCTTATCAATACCTTTGAGCATCCTAGTCATACCCATGGTTTATTATAGCATATCTTTAAGAGGAGCATTGTCCAAAGATTCTAATGTTGGGAAAATATTGAAAAATACAAAAAAAGAAAAAAGCAAAGAAAAAAAGAAAAAAATGAAAAAAGAGAAAAAGTGCCTTGGTGAAAACCTAGCAATAGGCACCTTGGTAGCAAAAATAAAAAGAAATAAATCTAGGGTGAAAACCACTTCTTGTGGCACCTTAGACAAGTACCATGATGAAAACCTGGCAAACAGGCATCATGCGTAATTCTTCCTTCTTGCACTCTACACTTGGGGGCAAAGTTTCATCCATGCCATCTTCCATCTTCCTATCATTTACCTCACTTTCATCCATATTCCCTCTATCACCTTCATCTTGACAAGGTTGAACACATCCATGAGCATTGAGTATCTTAACATCCGTTATCCTTTCCATTAGCTTATGTACTTGTTGCATCCATGTTACCCTATCATGATCTTGCTTATCCCAAATTCACCTTCATTATTCCATCAGCTTTTTCATAATCCCAAAACATCTCTTCATAGCCTCCATCACTCCTTTATCCAGATTGTGTTATCTTATCCACATCTTACCCAAATTGACCCTTGGTCTTGATCAAGATGAGTTTTTAAAAAAAAATTGTTATCAAAAACTTCTTGACATGTCCACTCTTTTGGATCACTCCTTTTCATGGCAGCAAATCGTTATCCTATACACTATCTAGCCCTGCACCATTAACTTTCATGGCTTATCCAAAAACATGCTTCACATTGCTATATCATTTGTTTCCTTAGCTTGGGTACTCTTGAGGAGATAGTCCTATGGGTCACATTCGCATACTTCTTCCATCATAGCCTTTCCATCTCTAATCCATCAGCTTGCAAATCCATCCTTCATGTCCTATATCTTGCTAAGACATTGGGGGAAAACCAATGTGATCTTGTTTGAGAGCTGGTAAAAAGGAAATCATGAAGTGCTTTTGAGTTGCATCTTGCATAAACTGAGCTTCGGTAATATTTTGGAAGTTTGTCCAAGTCCAACATTTTTTCTATCCAACTGGGGCATTTGATCTTAATCAGCGAATTTCAGCAAACAAGCATGAATTCACATGAAGCAAGGCATTAACTTTAAAAGGATTCAATAGTACAACATTCAGTCACATCAGAGAGGGAATTATCAGAGTTTCAGAAGAGAGAAGAAGATTTTCGTGAACCTTTGATGGATATCATTGTTCACTAACCAAGAATTCAATTACCACAACTTGATCCATGAGCCTTCATTGACTTTATTATTCGGGATTAAAAATTGACAACACTTTAAAAAGATCAGAATGCTTGGAAATACTTTTTGAAAATCATGAAACAATGCAAAACACTTGAAGCTTTCTTTTGATGATCTTTACTTACATTGATTTTATCACATCTTTTTAGCTAATCGATGATGTTTCGACTAGATTGGCGATGATGGAGACATGATATTTTTCTTGCCTTTGAGTGATTGTCTTGAGGGATATCCAACAACTTATGTGAATTTGTCTAACGACATGGTCATCAAAGAACCATCGAGGACTTTCATATAGGGTGGAAGGTTGACCTTTGCTTATTTATGCAACATTGAATTCGTTGAAACTGGTATTCATACTCTCATAGTTGGTTTATTCGACTAGTGTGGGTTGTACTAGTTCAAAAAGGAGGTTACCAAATGCGATAAAAAGTGGTATTCATATCATCATGTCAGTGGGCAGTGGTGATTGTACTTGCTTTCCGGCCCCAAAGTGCTCAATGATGAAAATTTATCCTCAAGGCATTTATTTGCTAAAAGCTAGTGACACTTAGCTGCATTGCATTGCATTATCATGGAAGGTTAATTGCATTATCATGCTAGATTAATTGCATGTGCATTTGTTTGTAGTATTTTTCCAAGGGAAAAGGGGGTTCATTCAATTGAAATCTTGATCAATCATAAAATGGGTCATTCAATCAAGAATCAAGGAAAGTCCATAAATCATAAGTGTCCATAACATCAAAGATCCATGAACTTTGTCTAATCAAAGATACAATGTCATCAAAGTGATACATCCAAGTCCTGATCAATAACTAAAATATCATGATACAATATCAACAAACTGAAAGAGCTCCATAATCAATCATCTCAATAACCTGTACTCTAGCTGGGTCAAACCATGACTTAAAGTCCAAATATCCAAGAAGCTAAGGTCCGTATATATATCATTTACAGAAATGTGCCTGTTTCACAAATCAAGGGAATCATATCAGTATTCTATATCAGTGAGTCATCTTACATCAATCAATCCTATCAAAGTATCAAGCAATCACACCCAGTACCATCGTTCGTGTCTCTGTGTCCTGAGAACGAAGCAGTAGTATCAAATCATATCGGTTTTCACACTGATTGATTTATCCTATCAAGATCCCATATCAGTTTTCACACTGATCAAGATCAATCCTATCAAATCATATCAGTTTTCACACTGATTGATTTATACCTATCAGAACTATCCTATGAGATTGACAAATCACATTCATTGGTACCATTATCCTGTTATCCTAATCACTTGTTTTGCTTAACTACAATAGACCTATCTATCTTGGATATGAAAATTTGTGAGTCATGGCATATCATTAATATTTTTATCAGAAATCAAAACATATTCCAACTACTTAAAAATCTTTCAAATCAAGGACTCAATATGTTTTATTTCTGAGGGGGCATCAGAGTATCAAATGGGCATCACATCAAAAACATTTATCAGTGGGGCATATCATATCAAGTTTCATATCAGGAGGCAAATCAATTGCATATTGGTTTCATATCAAACATATCAACATATCAACAATCAATTAACCCAGGACCTTTATCAGTGAACCCAGGACCTATCATCAAACCAGGACCCATATCATATCAGAGGCAGCAGAATCATATCAGCACCATCATATCAGAGGCACATCATCGTCATCAGGAAGTACATCATTCAGAACGATCAGAGGCATATCAGAACCAGGACCTGAATTAGATCATCATACTAAGGGAATCTTTGAATCGGTGTTCTTCGCACATCGACTCAAAGAGGGGCATTTGTAGACATGGAAAATTGGCAAAGGCTTAAATCAATCAAAAGGTGCATCAAGTCATCAAAATAGCACTAAAAATCAATAAATGGAACAAAGGCAATTTGAATCAAAGAAAAATTCAATTAAATGATTAAATGATTAAATAAGGCTTGAAAAGGGGAAAAACACTAAGAAATTGATTAAATTCAATTAATGACATAGTTGTTGAAATGAAAAATCAAAATGAACCTCTTACCCTTCATGGCTAAATTTAATTACTTTAATTAATTAATAAATATGAAATTCTCTCAACAAAGGAAAAAGGAGACAAAATGGACACAAATCACTCACTTTTGTTGAAATGGTCCAGCCTTTTGAAACCATTTAAATGTTTGTCCCCCAATTTAGGGACAAAGCAAAGCCAATTGACCTTACCCAAGCATAACCATGGTTATCTCACTCTACCCCCTACCCTTGGGAAAATCTTATAAATAGAAGGCATTTTGAGGCATTATTAATCCACTCCATATCTTTGAATTGCAGCAAAGCTCTGTCAATTTGCATCCATATCACTCACTTATCATTTGTCATTGCTAATTAGCTTAAATTGCATTGATCATAGTAGATTGTTCATCAAATAGAGTTAGAATTTGATAGAATATATCTAAATTTGCATATCATATAGCTTAATTCTCATCTTTAGAGTGTCACTAGTGAGGATCATAGCTGAGAGCCTCATTTACCACTTTATTTTAGAGATCCATGAGATGTTGATAGATTAATTGTGCATTTGTTAGATTATTTTGCTCTAATTCTTGTTGTTCTTAGTTAATCTTGTAATTTCATGAAGGTGTAAATCACTCACACACAGTGTGAATGATATCCCTCAATCTTGTGTGAAGATAATGCTCAAAGGTCCCGAACCTTTGACATCCGAACCAAAAATATCTATGGATAAAGCCCTCACTGAGGCAAACGTCCCCAAAGATCTCAATCTCAACTATTTTCAATCTATGGTCAGTCATTTGACCTCGCCTCATTATTTGTCCTTCTCTGAAGAGGATGATCATTCCTTAAGCCATCCGCATAATGCTCTCCTACACACTAAATTTATGATAGGCCCCGAGCATATTCATCGTGTCCTCATTGACAATAATGTTGGCCTAAATACTTGCTCTACTAAGATGCTTACCCAAACAACAGGCAACTTTGTTCTCGCCAATAGAGAGTCCACTAAGTTCTATGATGCTAAGCTAAAAGAAATAGAAAAGACCCTAAAGATCAAAGATATTGGCATGGGGGAATATCAGATTGAGTCCATCTTGTCACTACCAGCTCTTCCTCCATCTCTGCACTCCTATGAAGAACCCTCTGAAGACAGATTTGGTATTGGCTATCAGGGCCATGAGCTTGACCAACCTAGCTACAACTTTCATTCATGCAAGGATTTAGATAATGAAGACACAAAAATCCAGCCTATGACACATGAAGGGCTCTTAAATATTCAATATTCTAATTCTGACCACTAGAGAAAGTCTTATCTACCATGAGAACATGATCCTGGTCCTCACAAGGAGGATTTTATCCACTTTATTGAACAGACTAATGTTACTACTGACTCCAATGACACACATATTGATTGGGAGAAATTGTCTGACATCTCCCTTATCTCGGGTATGCCTCAGGGTATACCTATTCTAGATTGCTCCACTACTTCTGCTACTGACAAAGGTCTTTCTATTGAAGAAACACTTCTTGTGACAGATAATAGTGATGAAGAAAATCTACTGCCTACTATTTTTCTAGCTGATTACATGTCAGATGCTACTACAAAGATACCAGTTTATGCTACACACAAATATGCTACTCCTACCAACTTTGAAAGAGAAGAAAGTTCTAATCCTCCAGACCAAGAAGCTGATGATGATCCTTTCCACCCTCCTATGGAGATCATTCCTATGGCTCCTAGGCCATCTACTCCAAGCTATACTCCTACTACTCTAGAAAATCATGGGTATGTAAGACCCAATTCTGTTATAGCTTCATGGAATATTGGTAGATCCGGAATTGAAATGGTTCCTGTTCGTGCACTCTTACCACCTGAAAGGGGACCTAACTCTTGGAATAGACCATCTTGGTTAAGCTCACATAATATTCCTCCAAACTTATCTGACTCTTCTAGGATAACTTGCAATTGACAATGTTCTATGGAAGATTACTTTCTTGATCTGTCTGATGCATTCATGAATGATGAGGATGATACTGATATATTTGCACTTGAGTCCATCCCATTGATTTCTCTTCCCTCTTCATCTCCTAGAAAAGTGGCCTGTCCACTTCCATTTCCACCTCTCCACCTGAACCAGTCATATAAGCCTCTTTCATCCACCATTCTCAAGTCTTTTGGAAGTAACTTGGATGTGCAACATAAAAACAAAAATAATAAGAATCCACTTATATCTCAAGGTCACCATGTCCCATCTAATCGACACATGACTACGAAGAAAGGAAAGAAACAGAGGTGTTCAAAAGACCGCAAAGGTCCTCAAAAAGAAGAAGACAATCAAAAGCTAGAAAATAAAATAAAAAATGGATCTCGAAATCCATTCTACAGGCATTGTCATCAAAAGTACCTCAAAGTAAAGAAGAAAAAATTATAAAGCTATGTGGATTCCAAAGAAAGGAAAAATCAAAGTTGTCATTCGAGCTTCCAAAATTCTCATGCTTCCCTCCATTCCATCACCCTTTCCTCTCATACTTTACCCTCTTCACTCCATCTTTCCTTTTCCCAAAGTGCATATCAGTATCTCCTTATTGCTAATGACATGACTAAGAAAAATATAGAACGTAGTCTCCCTAAGCATTTAGAGCATGGGAAATCTGACGAAGAGTTAAGATGTGTCCATGAGGATGTTTATGGGTCTTACTTAAGTGATCTTTCCTTGACTATGGATCTCTTGATGGTTGGACACTACTGGTTGGATCTCTTGTTACTGTTACAACATCTGGTTCTAATTCTACAACTTCTCAGTTGGCTACTAGTACAAAATATTGTGCTCTCAAAGATCCACCATTGAAGGAGAGAAACTCAAAGAGCCAATCAACGCTCTTCATCTGAAGAAGTTCTACAGTTGACATTCTCTATGTGCTCATGTACATACTCATTAGTCCTGAAAAAATCCTAAAAATTGATATATTGCAAAAAATCCTAAAAATTGCAAAATGTCCTGAAAAAATGATCATCTTGGTGAAAACCTGGCGAACAGGCGCTTTGATGTATCTATTATCTTGGTGAAAACTTGGTAAATGGGCACCTTGATAATACTAAAAAAAATAGAAAATTTGAAAAAATATAAAAAAATGAAAAAATACAAAATACAAAAAAATGAAAAAATAAAAAATACAAAAAAATGAGATATTCAAAAAATACAAAAAAATGAAAAAAAGAGAAAAGTACAAAAAAATATGAAAAAGCAAAAAAATGTGCCATTGATGAAAACCTTGCAAACAAGCGTCATGGTAGCAAAAATAGAATCTCTACCAAGATGGTGAAAACCTAGTAAACAGGCGCCTCTTGTTTCCTGAAGCTATATATCATCTCAGCATCACTTGGCTCTTAGTTTCTCGCTTTAGTCTCTTTTCTTTCCTACCTTAGTTTTCTTTCACACTTTAGTTTGCTTCCTTTGTTTCCATCTTTAGTCTATTTCCTGCTTTGGCTTTCTAGCTCATGCACTTGCCTTCGGTTGTCTTCAAGATTTTGCTTGACTCTTCATAGATTGGAACTAGTAACGCTTGGGGGCACCTACCTAGTCCAGGGGGCATTGTCCTCTCACTTTTGAAGACTCTCTTGTGCATCAGTCACCAGTTTCTCATTGTGTCTGCCTATTGATGCCTAGCTACTTTGAGATTTCTCTCCTTGAGGATCTCTTGTGCATCAGTCGCAAGTGGTTCCCACTGTGCCTGCCTACTGATACCTAGCTTTCATTCGACCTCTCTTTCAGGATCTCTCCCTTACATTAGTCACCAGTGGTTCTCATTGCATCTACCTACTGATGTTTCGCTATATCTCTAAGATTTCTCTCCTTAAGGATCTCTCTCGTATTGGTCACCAACATTTTCATTGTGTTTTCTTGTCAGTACTTAGTTTAGTTTCTTGATATCTTCTTGAGACTTTGTCTCTCACGACGGTCACCAGTGATTCTCACTATGTCTGCCTACTGTCGCTATCTTATTGAGACTTTGAATGTTGTATGTTTCTAATTTGACTTCAATTTGCTTGAACACAAACTTAAACTAAAACTAAAACTTAATGTGTGTTCCTCTGAGGCATGTTGGGCTCTGTTTTCTTTGAGTGTTTATTTGTTTGCTTTTCTCTTTTCTTTTCTTTCTACTTGTTGGTTTAGTTCCAATGATCCAAAGAATTCATATAAGAGGGGTGTTTGTCTATAAGAGCCTCCATCTCGTATTGGATGGCCATGCGTACCTTGAATCCTTTTATATGGATGCTTTGGTCAGGTGTGTTCTTCTCCTTGTCTTTTGAGTGACTTCTTTCTACTACTGGTAAAATTGCTAACGCTCATCCTGCTAAGTGAATGTAAAGGTCACTATGAGCAATCTTTGGCAAAAGAAGAAACTTTGGCATGTTTGGTGTGTCTGGTGCAAGCAACATTCAGGTCATTCTAGCAATTGTGCTTTGATGGTTATGTTAACTTGCTAAATCAAAAGGAATAGGTGTTCAGGTCATTCTGGCTTCTTATGCCTTAATGCTTACACCTCATTCTGACAAATCTAAGACTTATGTCATATTCATATTCTCATGATAGCAATTTTAGTGAGGGTTGTGTGGCATCTTGCAATTGTCCAAACTTAAAAGGCTCTATGTGTTAGCTTGTGGTGACTAATCAGGAAAGTACTGTACACTTTTCCACCCGACCTCACCGGGGTTCGGGAGGACATACTTTTCAATTATTTGGGCCGACATGTTATAACTCATTCTAACCCTAAAGTGGCAAAAATATTGTATATATTAGCTTAGGGTTAGGGATTTCATTATGATGTATGATTTTAGTACTTGCAGCGGAATTGAGCTGTAAGGGATTACGGATTGTAATCAGGTTGTAATCACTGGATAATAATAATATTGGACTCGTTATTGGTGGACATAGCCCAGGGATTGGCTGAACCACGTTAAATATTTATGTCTTATGTTCTCTTCTGTGTGGTTTATTTTTTTCTGATATTAGTTATATTTGCACATAATTGTTATTTCTACCTGGTTAATCCTAACAAGTGGTATCAGAGCGAGGTTATTTCATTCGTTCTTTTATCTATTCTCTGAAGTAGGTCTCACAAGTCAGTGGGAGAGCCTCTCTGTTAAGTGGGAGAAATGGAAGACAAGGGTAGGCTAAAGGTTGATAAGTTTAATGGGTAGAACTTCCAATTATGGAAGATGCAAATGGAGGATTATCTCTATCAGAAGGATCTATGGTGGCCATTAGAGGGAATAGCCAAGAAAGAGGCAACAATTTTTCAGGAAGAATGGGATATTTTTGATAGGAAGGCGCTGGGGAGTATTCGTTTATGCCTGGCACAATTAGTGGCATTCAATATTACTGGAGCAACGACAGCTAAAGATCTAATGGAAACCCTAGCGAAGTTGTATGAAAAGCCTTCAGCTTCAAACAAAGTATTTCTTATGAAGCATTTATTTAATATGAAAATGGTAGAAGGTGGATCAGTCACTGATCATTTGAATGAGTTTAATATAGTTACAAGTCAGTTAACCTCAGTTAAAATTACTTTTCATGAAGAGGTTAGGGCTCTCTTGATTTTGTGTTATTTGCCAGAAAGTTGGAATGGCTTGGTAATGGCTGTTAGTAATTCTATTTCTGGTTCTAATACCCAAAAGTATGATGATGTTATTGGTGTTATTTTGAGTGAGAAAATTTGTATGAAAAGCTCAGGTGGATCCACATCAGAAAGTGTCCTAAATGCACAAAGAAGGGGTAGAACCAATGAGAGAGGAAACAACTTTGAAAATCATGGAAAATCAAGAGGAAAATCAAAGGGAAAGAGGTCTAAATCCAAAGGGCCAAATGATTGCTGGTACTATGGAAAACCAGGTCATAAGAAGAAAGATTGTTGGTCTCGGAAGAAACATCAAGAAGACAAAAATGATGGAAACAAGGAGGCAAATGTGGTAAGTAAAAAATCTGAAGAGGATGCTTTGATTCTTTCCTTAGAAAGTATTGATGATTCATGGGTTTTAGATTCTGGGGCTTCATTTCATGCTACACCCCATAGAAGTTATTTTGTTGATTATGTCCAAGGGGATTTTGGGCTAGTTTATTTGGGAGATAATGAACCCTATCAAATTGTTGGAAAGGGAAAAATTAAGATTAAGTTGCAGAATGGGAATCATTGGCTACTACAAGAGGTAAGACATTTTCCAAGGCTGAGTAGGAATTTAATTTTAGCAGGGCAACTGGGTGATGAGGGTTGCACAATTACTTTTAATGATAGAAATTGGAAGGTTTCAAAAGGTTCCTTAGTAGTAGCAAAAGGTGTGAAAGTAGACACCTTATATCTTTGTACAGGACATACTGTTCCTTCTACTTTAATTATTTCAGAAGATAATGAATGTTCATGAACAATGGCTACAGTTGAGCAGGAAGAACATCAGACCATTGCTGTAGATTTTGACACAGCACTGTGGCACAATAGACTCGAGCACATGAGTGAAAAAAGTATGAAATTACTTCATTCAAAGAAAGTTTTACCTGGTCTGAAATGTGTCAATATGGATTTTTGTGAAAGTTGTGTTTATGGAAAACAAAAGAGAGTTGGTTTGGTGAAGAATGGAAAGGAAAAGAAAAATGAGAGATTAGAGCTTGTGCATACAGATGTATGGGGACCAACTTAGGTATCTTCCATTGGTGGCTCTCTGTATTATGTTACATTTATAGATGATGCAACAAGAAAAGTATGGATTTATTTCCTTAGATAGAAATCTGATGTATTTCAAACTTTTAAGAAATGGAAATGCTTGGTTGAGAATGAGTCTGGTAAAAAGTTAAAATGTCTCAGATCTGATAATGGTGGTGAGTATTGCAGCATAGAATTTGAAGAATATTGTTCCTCTAATGGTATTCGTAGGTAGATAACTGTACCAAGGACTCCACAAGAAAATGGAGTGGCTGAACGCATGAACAAGACAATAATGGAGTGTGCAAGGAGTATGAGGTTGCATGCTAGGCTGCCCAAAAATATGTGGGCAGAGGCTATGAACACTGTTGTTTATTTAATCAATAGAGGCCCCTCTACTCCTTTGGACTGTGGTATTCCAGAGGAAGCATGGAGTGGTAAGAAGGTGAGTTATTCTTTTCTCAAAACCTTTGGTTGTGAAGCTTTTGCACTTATAGATTCTGAAAACAGAACCAAGCTAGAAGCTAAGTCAAAGAAATGTGTATTTGTTGGATATGGCATTGATGAATTTGGTTATAGGCTTTGGGATTTTGAAAATCATAAAATATTAAGAAGCAGGGATGTCATATTCAATGAGAAAGTATTGTACAAAGATTTGTTGCTGCAACATGAGAAAAAAGAAAATGAATATGTAGTACTGGATGATACTCCACAAGTTCATGTTTCAGTAGTTCCTTATGCTCCGCAACAACAACAACAATAAATACCACACACCCCAGTGAATGTTAGGTGGTCAACAAGGCTAAGTAGACCTCCAAAAAGATTTTCTCCATCTTTGTATTCTATTTTTTTAACAGATGATGGTGAACCTGAATGTTATAATGAAGTTGTGCAAGTGGATACAAAGCTTAAGTGGGAGTCTACAATGATAGATGAAATGGACTCTTTGCTGAAAAATCAAACATGAGATTTATGTAAGTTACCTGTAGGTAAAAGAGCTTTACAGAATAAATGGGTTTACAAGATAAAAGAAGAGGATGGAGGTAAGAAAAGATTTAAGTCCAGATTAGTCATAAAAGGATTTGCACAGAAACATGGTATTGATTTTGATGAGATATTTCTCCAATTGTTAAAATGACTTCTATTCGTACTGTTTTAAGTATTGTGGCTACTAAAGATTTGCATTTAGAGCAGCTTGATGTTAAAACAACCTTTCTTCATGGTGCTTTGGATGAAGAAATATATATGGTTTAGCCACAAGGATTTGAGGTCAAGGGTAAGGAGAATTTGGTGTGCAGATTGCAGAAAAGTTTATATGGCTTGAAGCAAGCACCTCAGCAATGGTATATTAAATTTGACACTTTTATGAATGAGCATGGATATACTCGGTGTCATTCTGACCATTGTGTTTATTTTAAGAGGTTGGATGATGACAGCTACATTATTTTATGTTTATATGTTGATGATATGCTGGTAGCTGGGTCTAACATGTATCACATTAAGGGGTTGAAACAACAGTTAGCAAAATCTTTTTCTATGAAGGATTTGGGGGCAGCAAAACAAATCCTTGGTATGAAAATTTGTAGAGATAGGAAAAATAGGAATTTGTCTCTATCTCAAGTTGATTATATTGAGAAGGTGTTGCAATGTTTCTCTATGGAAAATGCCAAAGCTGTCAGCACACCTTTGCCTGGTCATTTGAAATTGACTAAGGATATGTGTCCCAAGACACCAGAAGAAAAAAATAAAATGTCTAAGGTACCTTATTCTTCAGTTTTAGGGAGCTTAATGTATGCTATGGTATGTACTAGGCCAAATATTGCACATGCAGTGGGTGTCGTTAGCTGATATATGAGTAACCCTGGTATTGAGCATTCGAATGCAGTCAAATGGATTTGAGAGGTACATCCAGTAAGTGTTTACACTTTGGGGGTTCTACTACTACTGTACAAGGCTATGTTGACTCAAATTTGGCAAGAGATATAGATAGTAGGAGGAGTACTACAGGTTATATATTTACTATTGGTGGGACAGCAGTAAGTTGGATTTCTAGACTACAAAAGGTGGTTGCTTTATCCACTACAGAGGTAGAGTATGTTGTTGCTACAAAAGCAGCCAAGGAGATGATATGGCTTCAATTCTTCATGGAAGAATTGGGACATCCACAGAAGGATAATTTTTTACATACAGATAGCCAAAGTGCCATTCATCTTGCAAAGAATTATGCTTTGCACTCAAAGACAAAACACATACAGTTGTGGTACCATTTCATTCAGTCAGTTTTGGATGATGGGAAGTTAAGGCTGGAAAAGATACATACATATGATAATCCAGTAGATATGTTTACAAAGGTAGTAACAAGGGAGAAGTTGAACTCCTGTTCAACTTTGGTTGGTCTACTCGACTGAACAGAATAAAGGAACAACTGAGTCTAGGGTGGTTCGATCTAGTGGGAGCCTCATATGGGTAGCGGTATTGCTACAGGATCAGTCTCCAAGTGGGAGGTTTTTTTTGTATAGTGTGGATACTAATCAGTCACCAAGTGTGAGATTGTTAGCTTGTGGTGACTGATCAGGAAAGTACTGTACACTTTTCCTCCTGACCTCGGCAACATGTTATAACTCATTCTAACCCTAAAGTGGCAAAAATATTATATATATTAGCTTAGGGTTAGGGATTTCATTATGATGTATGATTTTAGTACTTGCGGCAGAATTGAGCTGTAAGGGATTACGGATTGTAATCAAGTTGTAATCACTGGATAATAATAATATTGGACTCGTTGTTGGTGGACATAGCCCAGGGATTGGGTGAACCACGCTAAATCTTTGTCTTGTGTTCTCTTCTGTGTGGTTTATTGTTTTCTGATATTAGTTATATTTGCACATAATTGTTATTTTTGCCTGTTAATCCTAACACTATGATGATAAATACGGTGAGTCCAACAACCAAGTCCTAGAATTGCATCCGCTCACTTTGGGTTTGCATTTTCATTCTAGGCTTGCACTTTCTAGGCTTGCATTTTCATTTTAAGCTTGAATTTGAGACAGTGTTTGGTGTTCTTTTGATTGTCTTCTCTTCATAAAAAGCTCACATCTTTTGTCCCGGATTCATCTTGGTTGCACAAGTGTCCGGTCCTCACTCTCGATCTTCGAACATCTCTCATTTTGATTAGTACTTGCCATATACTGCTACAATCCTGCATGAGATGGTTAGTATCATATATATTACATATCCATTGCATTTCATTTCCATCTTGCATCCATAAATTCATTTGCATCTACATATACATACATTTCACTATAAGCATAAATCATACATTTCACATTTGCATACATTCTATCCATCTACCACTGCATTTCACATTGCATCATCATAAAAAGAAACATGTGCATATTCATATTCATAAAAAGGAAAACATGTGCATCCATACATCTAAATATCTAAGCAACATCTCATAAACATCATACATCAAAGCAATATACAACAAGTACAATAATATCAAAATCGTCGATCTCATATATATATCTCTCGATCCAAATGTCATATACAAAAGAGGTGCTACTCGAGCACAGTATCAAAAATGGGCTACAATACATGAGCTGCAATAACAGTAAATACATCAAGATCCACTCCCACCAGGAGGAGGTGGAGGTGGAGGAGCCTGTTGTACCAGTGCCTGAGGAGGTGGCATCAGTCTCTGTGATGGAGGCATGGGTCACTGAGGAGGAGCCTGTGGAGGTGCCTATGGAGGTGCCTGTGCTGGTGCCTAAGGAGCTCTTTCATACTCAGAAAATAGAGGTACCTGCTCTAACAAGTCTGGAACAACCCCGCAATATGCTGCATCATAATACATTGCCTGAGCACCCTCATATCTAGTCTCTATCCTGCATGATGCTAACTCCTCTTGGAGCTCCCTAATCTCTCGATCCCTCTCGGCAACATGGGTCTCCTCCATGATCATACGCATGTGGAAGTCATCCTGCTCCCACTGCACCTACCATACCCTCTCACAGCTCTTCCTAAGAGCCTCTTATAGCTGTTGTGTACCTTCTCTAGCTGTAATATCAAGCATATCTATATCATCATTTGGAGGTGCCTGTTGTGAGGTGTCATCTGTATGCTATCTTGTGGACCTCTGCTACATACCACTACTCCCAGCTCCTGCATTTGAGCCCATGGTCCTAGTCAGGATGCTCACCTGTCCTGATCGAGGCCTCAATGCTCTCTGCCTAGGTCTCTACTGTGGTGCCTGTTGTGGTGGTGCCTGCTGCTATGGTACCTATTGTGCAACCTACTACTATATAGGCTATTATACAGGAACTTGCTGAGCTAGTGGCTACTATACTGGTGCCTGCTACTGTTGTGCCAGCTGCTGCTGTGCTCCTATACCCACAAGATCTATAAATCTAGGATGTGGGCATACAATTAGCTGATCCCTATATGCAGGTGTCACCCCTACATTGGTGACACCCACCATGTAATCCCATCATGCAGGAGGGATGCATGCCTCTATCGCACAATGCCCAGGATCTAATCTCGCATGCCATCCCTTCTTCTCCTTATTGGAGAAGTGAGCATAAGGGTAGTACTCCTGTGAAATGTCCTATTGTCGACCAAACTAGCACAAGATGTGGGTGATAAGGAACTGCTCAATAGTGTGGATGCTCCATCTAATGAATGGTCGTGATACAAACATGGTAGCCAGCTCCCTCCACGCATCATCCCAAGGCTTAGTATCAACCCAAGGTCTCCAAACTACAGCTGTCATATCATCTAGCTGTGCTCTCCACTGATCTGTCTTGCCTAGCAAGGACTGGGTCATGACACCTGAATATCTATAAATATAAGGCTCCAGCACCTGTCGAGTATCATGAAATACTAGCCTGCACATGGGGAGGTGCTCCCAGGCCCAAATCTGAAGAACAAAAACTCCTGCCGCCATAGTCTTCGCGCCTCGATATGTGATCTCATGGAGCTCATGGTACATGTGTGCAAGCATGCACTCCCCCCATCCAAATCTCACTGCGAGTCTAGCCATCATCCTCTACAGCATCGTGCCCCAGCCGCACTCTAGACCATGTAAACCTTGATCTAGAACAAGGTAATAGCTCAAAAACATCGCAAGAACAACCGAGAATGGATGACCATCACCATATCTATGCATCAGATCATCCCAAGAGATGGCCTGACCCATCGCTAGATCATCCCTGAAGATGGTCCTCAAGGCTACTGTACCCTACCGTGGCTGTGTATCGTACTCTATGCGAGTACCATGAATTGGTATCCTCAAGATTTGGTATATGTCCTCTGGGATCACACTCATCTCCCTCATGGAAAAGTGGAATGTGTTCGTCTCCGAATGGAAATGCTCACGAGTGCAGTAAGAAGACCATGATTTACCCGAATGTTAGGTAGATCACGCAAATATCCTAGACCAAGTGCATCAATGTGAGCACCCTCTACATCTATCAATCTCTGAACTAATGTCATGATGACTGGATGGTGTGCTCGGAATACGACATCTAGAAAGTCAACCTACAAAGCAAGTGATGACACTGGGTCAGTACCTCAAACATGATGATTTTCAAATGCGACAACAACAAATATAGCAAAGCCTCTATCCTAGACAAGACTCTGCAACACTCTACTTAGTTGATTCTATGCAAATTGGACAAATTTTGACAAAGGATTCAAATTCTGCAATAGCATTTTGTGCGAGGAAACTATTTTCTCGTGCGAGATAGGACTTGACCTCGTGCAGGAATAGATTTTGGCTTGTGCAAGACCAAGCAAAACCCGTGCAAACTCGCGAGAGGAAACCATTTTCTCACGCAAGAGGTAACCTCAGCGCGTGCGAGGAAACTACTTCCTTATGCAAGATTGGAAGAACTTCTTCCTAAACTAGCCTAGATTCTCCTAATCTGACCTATAAAGCAGTACGAATTGAAATGCAAGGAGGTTTATCGACTACTTATAGGTGCGTCATATTCTGATGGTCGGGCGTGTCATCGAGAGCACTCGAATTAGTGCATATGAAGTGAAAGACCCTCCATTTCTCTATCTCAAAGCTCAGAATCACAAGAAGACGAAGGTGAATAATGAATTGAAAATGACCGCTCTAGGCCTTATATAGCTTTTGACCTAATTTTCAAAAGTCCTCCATTTTGCATGAAATTCACACTCATGGCTAAATTGATTGCTCTAAATCCATTTTCGGGATTGAAATCAAAATCTAACATCTCTAGATAGCTCGAAATCGCATTTTAAATTCTATGACCCTTTGGGATCAAACACTTGTGCAGTCAGCCTTCTAGCGTCATCTTCCTGCCAGATCCTCATCTTTGCATCATGTTCTCGAGATCTTTGCTCTTTTTCATCAAAGTTGACTCTAGTCAAATCTAGTCAACCATGGTCAAACTTGGTCAACAGGACCTCTACATTGCTCTAATTTGCTTCTACATCTTCTCAATGCTTCTTTGAATTCTTCTAGATCTTTGATTTTTTCTTTATCTACAACCTCTTGCTATTACTCATCTTCTGATGTGTCATCTTTCGATTTCGCTCCTGAGGGGGTAGGATGATTGCATCATTGAATTTTGTCGAATCTATTCTTGAATCAGTCTGATCTGAATCATCAATTCTCATTGCTAGGGGCATCTTAGTGTCTCGCATCTTGTTATCTTATCATCTATCTCTTAGGTATCTGAGCAATCTAACTTGGATCCTCGAGAATCAAGCTTTGTTCTGGAGATGGTTCTCAAAATCTTTTAGGTATTAGGGAAATCTAACCCTAATTCCTGAGAGTCAAGCTTCGTTCTAGAGATGGCTCTTGAAATCTCTTTTAGACCGTTATTTGGGCAATCTAACCCGGGTCTCAGAGGGCTAAGCTTCGTATTGGGGCAATCTAACCCTGATTCTGGAGATAGTCCTAAATCTGCATCTTCATCAATTGGTGTTGGGAAAATCTAACCCCGATTCCGGTTCTCTTCTAAGACCGTTGTTTTCGCAATTTAACTTGGACTTCAGAAATTCTTGTCATCTGTCACTTCAGACTATTCTTTGGATCAACGCACTGTTCGCACATCAATTCAAAGAGGGGCAAATGTAATACCCCAAAATTGGCACCTATTAATTCAATCAATTTTGGTGCATTTTCGTCAATTTTACATCTTCAAAGTCCTACTTTGCGAGGCAATTTTCTCTCTTCTACCTGACTTAATTTGACTTGATGTCAATTGCAAAAACCCTAATTTGCAATAATCAAATATTAAAATTAATTCCTAATGTCTTTGACTTAATTAGCTAAATTATCCCTATGATAAATCAATTTAATTATAAAGTCCTAAGTGCTTTAAATTAAATTAAATCTACCCCCTTTGGCTAATTACCCATAAAAAGGAATTAATGATTACTTGATTATTCGAATGGACACTCATTTTGAATTAATAATTCATAATATTCAAAAGGTCACCTTGTGTGGCAATTTCCATTCTTTAATTAAGTAATTCGATGCATTTTTGTCTCAAAGGGGAATGAAGAGTTAGGAGTTACGAATTAAGAACCTCTTCATTCCCTCCCCGGGCTTCTCTATTTAATGGACCTCATTTTTCACTCAAAGGATGGCAATTTTTGAGAGTAACTAAACTATAGTCTTTTTGTGTCTCAATTTCATTAAATCCAAGATTTTATTGCATTTTAGTATAATTTTCATTTAGCTTAATATTGCACATTCATTTTACTTAGTTTTCTTATTTTCTCATAGCTTAATTGCATCTCATATTTCTTTCCAAGCTATTTAGATTAATATCATATTTCCTTCAAAGCATCCTTAGATTAAATTGCATTCATTTTTGTTTGAATTCAGTTGCTCATCTTTATATCTTTTTGAAAATCCTCCATTGTAGAATTAGTCTAATGGTTGTTGGCTCTCCAATCTGAGAGCAATTAAACACCCTGTCTACATAGGAGGCAACAGGTCGCTTCACCATGAATTTTAGATTGAGTAATCCATACTCTCTCTCATAATTCAATCATGGGAACAATGACTATGTTGCGTGTGTGGTTGGATTAAGAGGCTCGCATTCACCCCCATACATTTTCAGGATGATTGCATCATTGAATCTTGTCAAATCATTTCTTGAATCAGTCTAATATGAATCATCAATTCTCATTGCTAGGGGCATCTTGGTGTCTTGCATCGTGTTATCTTATCATCTATCTCTTAGGTATCTGAGCAATCTAACTTGGATCCCCGAGAATCAAGCTTCGTTCTGGAGATGGTTCTCCAAATCTTTTAGGTATTGGGGCACTCTAACCCTAATTCCTAGGAGTCAAGCTCCGTTCTAGAGATGGCTCTCAAAATCTCCTTTAGACTGTTATCTGGGCAATCTAACCCGGGTCTCAGAAGGCTAAGCTTCGTATTGGGGCAATCTAACCCTAATTCTAGAGACAGTCTTAAATCTGCATCTTCATCAATTGGTGTTGGGGCTATCTAACCCCAATTTTGGTTCTCTTCTAAGACTGCTGTCTTCACAATCTAACTTGGACTTCAGAAATTCTTGTCATCTGTCACTTCAGACTATTCTTTTAATCAACGCCTGTTCACACATCAATTCAAAGAGGGGCAAATGTAATACCCCAAAATTGGCACCTAATAAATTCAATCAATTTTGGTGCGTTCCTCAAATTTCTACATCCTCAAAGTCCTACTTTGCTAGGAAATTTTCTCTCTCCTACCTAACTTAATTCGACTTGATGTCAATTTCAAAAACCCTAATTTGCAATAATCAAATATTAAAATTAATTCCTAAAGTCTTTGACTTAATTAGCTAAATTATCCCTATGATAAATCAATTTAATTCTAAAGTCCTAAGTGCTTTAAATTAAATTAAATCTACCCTCTTTAGCTAATTACCCATAAAAAGGAATTAATAATTGCTTGATTATTCAAATGGACACTCATTTTGAATTAATAATTCATAATATTCGAAAGGTCACCCTGTGTGGCAATTTCCATTCTTTAATTAAGTAATTAGGTGCATTTTTGTCTCAAAGGGGAATGAAGAGTCAGGAGTTTCAAATCAAGAACCTCTTCATTCCCTCCTCGGGCTTCTCTATTTAATGGACCTCATTTTTCATTCAAAGGATGGAAATTTTTGAGAGTAACTAAACTATAGTCTTTTTGTGTCTCAATTTCATTAAATCCAAGCTTTTATTGCATTTTAGTATAATTTTCATTTAACTTAATATTGCACATTCATTTTACTTTGCTTATTTGCTCATAGCTTAATTGCATCTCATATTTCTTTCCAAGCTATTTAGATTAATATCATATTTCCTTCAAAGCATCCTTAGATTGAATTGCATTCATTTTAGTTTGAATTCAGTTGCTCATCTTTATAGCTTTTTGAAAATCCTCCATTGTAGAACTGGTCTAATGGTTGTTGGCTCTCCAATCTGAGAGCAATTAAACACCCCGTCTACATAGGAGGCAACGGGTCGCTTCACCATGAATTTTAGATTGAGTAATCCATACTCTCTCTCGTAATTCGATCATGGGAAAAATGACTATGTTGCGTGTGTGGTTGGATTAAGAGGTTCCAAATTAATTATTATAAAAATGGATTAGTGTAGGTGGACCAGGCTGCTTCTTCTACGTGCACTTCATTCCGTTGCTTGCTGAAGAACCATGATTCCCTAACCGAATAAGGCAATAGTTTAAGCCTGCCATGTCGCCCTCCCTTACAAATAGTGGGGGATTATTGTTTGGTGTTTTTTATTTTGTGAAGAGAATAACCAGGATAGATGGATAGGCCTTTTCTCTTTTTCGGGTTTGTTCGCTGATGAAAGTGGTACGTGAGCCAGGTTAGCTAGTAGAAAGTGAGTGAACTGATTGCTTATGGTCTGAGGTAGGGTAGAGCATGCAATCCAAAATGTTCCAAATTAATTATTATAAAAATGGTCCATTATTGTGCTGCGTAGATGTTGCAGAAATGGAGCTACATCTGAGAGAAGTGTCGTGTACATTACAACTACAAAGTCAATCAAAGTCAATTGGGACAATTGTGCAATTTAATAAGATCTACAACATATCATTTTATGTTTCTTTTCTCTCTAGCAGCATTTTGATGATGGATCATGTAGTATGATCCGAAATGTTGATGGTTAAAAAAATGCTACACAATTGAATCCAGAAACTGATACTCATAGTAATATGGATTGTGGAAATCTAATGGATCTGATTTAATAAGATATTAAATTTATGCTTTTCATTAAGATCTAATATAAATGTTTTTTTATGATTTTATATAATTAAAAAATCCAATCAAAATCAATTAGAACAATGATGCAATTTAATAAGATATTAACTAATTATTTTTAATGAAGATGCTACATAAAAGTTTTGTTAGAACTCTCCAATTTAATAAGATATTATTAATTTTATGTTTCTTATAAGGATGTCACATTAAAGTTTTTTTTTTTAAAGGTTTGTCTATTAGTTCTTGTCTAGGGACGGTGTCTTTTCAATTGATCAAGTATATTTGAGAAGATTTCAAACTTGTATATATTTTATATAATCTCAAAATTTGTATATATTTAATTAATTTAAATAAAATTAATTTTTTGTCTTCTTATTAATTGATTGTAGTAACGACTATTACAAAAAATAAACTTATTTATTTTTATTATAAACAAATTAATAAAATTTTCAACCTATATACATTTGGCCTATAATATAGTTGACAGACAAGTACAAATTTTAAAAATCTTGTTTTGTTGAATGTGTATTAATTTTACAATCATCTTTAATTTTAACTTCCAAATATTTTAAATTTTGAATTGTCTTTGTGGTTTTCTTAACTATATTTTCTTCAATGAGAGTCATTCGACAACTTTGTACATTTGTCCTACAATATGGTTGCAAACAAGTACAAATTTTAAAACCCTTGTCATTGAATGTGTATTATTTTTACAATCGTCTTTAGTTTTAACTTCCAAATATTTTAAATTCCATTGTCTTTATGCTTTCCTTAACATATTTTCTTCGATGAGATTCATTCCACAACTTTGTTAAGTATTTCTCCTATCTCCTCCCTTGTGGCCTCCCCTAAAGTTTTAAGGAAAAGACCCTTACGATGTTGGTGTAATATTCCTGCTTCATTTTGGTTTTCTATACTAAGAGGTATGGCATGTTGTTAATTTGAAAGATTTTTGTTTGAATTATTAAGAACATTGTACATTGCAAACTCTTGAAAGGGCATAATAGTAATTTGATTTGCTTTATGGTTTTCCACTTTTGCTTTTACTTCTTTCTCACAATCACACAAGATGCACACAAAACTAATATGTAATATGATCAGTTTCCTATATCGTGCCCACCTTTTATGTTTAATATTAATTATGTATCAACATCTAGTATAGTTTTAGCCATTCAAGTATTATTTCTTTCTAACAATTTATTTCTTGTGCTTCCAAAGATATATCAAGGAGCATTTTAGTTTTAGATCCATTCATAAATTATTTAAGAGATGCTTTGTATCTCTTAAAGAAAAATGAGTACAAGCATTTGAATTGGACAACACCACCATATAATAAGTGCAACTATAGAGGAACACAATAAAGAATTTCAGGTATTAATAACTAGTAACTAACTTTTTCTATACCTCAAAGTTAAAACTTTCTATTTAGGGATTTTCGCCTTGGTTTGACTTTCTGGGGTGTGATTCCATGATTTGGTGTTAGGATCTATGACAGTTGCATGGGAATAAAAACTTTTTACAATGATTAAATTGAAGGTCTTGAAAATGTAATTGAAATGCTTAAATAAAAACAACAATAATCAAGAAATTAATTTAACAAAAGAGAGAAAGAAGAGGGAATACAAGAACATGAGTTGATAATGGAGTTCACCAATATGGATACATCTTTGGGTCCCTCTCCAATAGAGTGACTGATCCTTGATTATGCTTCAAACTGATTACAAGGTCTTCAACTAGACAAAGTGTCAAGACTATTGAGTGTTGGATAGATGTGTGAGAATGGTTATGATGATTGTGATCAGTAAGAGGGAAGGCAAGAACATATATCAGTGAGAAGGAGATATTGAACGATGCTTGATATCCCGAATCGATGACAACTAGCTTTGGCAAAGAAATGGTTGAAACAAGGGACAAAGTCCCCAATGTGCAACCACTCTCTATTTTTTGTACAACAATCCTTCTCCTAGGTGCATCATTGCAAGGAGGGATTTCATCCCATATGTCAGATCCTCCTTAATGTGTTCCTAGATAACCCACTTCACTTCTATCTTTGTTCCAAGTTGCAATCTGCAAGCCATTAAGATAGAGGCAACATCAATATTGGTGTGATAGTGGAACTAAGAATCGATTTACTCCCCAAAGCTAATCTCCACAATTTACACAAACCCATGGTCATCAATTTTAAATGTGTTGCATTCTCTTCTCAAAAAATTTCTCCACAATTTACACAAACCTAAGGTCATCAATTTTAAATGTGTTGCATTCTCTTCTCAAAAAATTTCTCCACAATTTACACAAACCTAAGGTCATCAATTTTAAATGTATTGCATTCTCTTCTCAAAAATATGGCCAAGATAGGCAAGATATGGGTGTAGAGAGTAAAAGTTGGCCTCCATAGTGAAGCCAACACACCAAGCAGTGAATACCTCAAAAACCTACCTCATGACTACGTCAACTTATAGTGTTTTCTTCACCGCCTAACACAACACCAATGCATCAATATCAAACAAGGAAATGATCTATTTAAAGAATTCGCATAATCAAAATTACCCCTTCATTATTAAAGCACACTCCTTAAGGCTTATTGCTAAGAAACACCAGCATATGATCTATCCTCTTGCACAATCAGAATGTCTTGAACATCGTCCAAATCTTTAACTTATCTCCTGTTTAATGCCACTCCTAAATTAGAAAGAGTGAACCCTATTTCCTTCCCTTTTATCATGCAAAATTTTAAAATCTTTAAACTTGAAAAAGGATTTCTTTATAATTCTAATTACTTTATTATTCTTTCAAACTGGGTCTTGTCTTTTATGATGTCATTTATTGTTATGAGAAGTCACCTTTAAGATGAAGTTTGGCAATTGATAATTCTTTAGCCATGTTAACCTCCATGAAGACCATATCAGGCTTGGCCTCATTATTTGTTCTTGATTCCAACCTTTAAGTTTTAATTGCAAAATGCAACCACTTGAGTCGCGGGCATCATATTTAGCCCTTAAAAGACTCTAGTTTCCCTTAAAAGCACTATAAAAATTGATTTTAATCCATCCATTAGCTAGCACACTCTACTCCACATAGAATTACAAGAGAATGTTATTTCAAAATTATTGCAATTCTATTTTAATTCATATGCATATCATAGATTGAGGATTTGAATCGCCTCTTTGCTCATGATGAATAAGGGTAACTTAAATGAAATAATATTTATTATCATGTGAATAAAGACTTTATTGTTGTGCACATCTTTCATAACCGCATTCAATATTGTATCATTTTCGTCTTGTTTACATTGTAGATAAGACCTCTTTAAGAAGTGATATACAAGGACAACCAACAGATGAAACACTATGTTCTTCCAAATATTATGGATACATTGTATTCATAACAAAATCATACAAATTATTAACTTATAATTTATCCTCTTTTCTCTATATGATTTTTTTCCTTCTAAAATTATAATTTAAAAAACATAATTTTTCTCCATTTTTATAAATTTTTAACAAATAATACGGAAACCTATTTTTAAATACTCTAAAGTATATTAAAATAAAATAATAATTACTATAAAAAATATTATAGAAAATTTATAAAATTAGACCCCGAATCTATTTTAATTCATATATACAGCAGTATTGTTACAATGAAATTATTAATTTGAGAGAGACGCCCATAAATGAGTGAAAGCCTCCCAAACTCTGTCCTCTTCTCCCGTCACAGCCACTCCGCTCACTTCGCCTTTCTTCACTTCTCCGTTCTTCATGTGTTGATCACATATGTGTACCCTGTTGGATGAAAAGTATTTGTAGATGATGGAATGGTGTGTGAAGAACGCTGTCCACACCCATTTACCCTTCTCCACCTCCATCCGATATATATATTTTTTTATACGCAACCTTTAAAAATTCCGTTTCTCGTTACATTGCCGTTGCCATAATGTTTCTCGTTTCTGGTAACATAGATGCTAACTGCAATGAAGTTTTTGGAGATTCGCAATTCACAACAAAACACAGAAGAATGCAGCGAGCGGTGGAGGGCCATTTGAGTGATGGGTCGGATTTGATCTCCAGTCTAGCGAAGGAGTCAACCACAGACAGATTGGGAAAAGCAAAGGAGTTTACAAGCGTGGCTGCATTAGGGACCACTCGTGTGCATACTATTACTTCTTCTTTTGGCCATTTCTGCAAATTTATTGCACATCAAACAAATTAATAAACGCACAATCAGTTAAAAAAAATTAGATTTCTGTATGCCAATAAACTATTATTACCTTCATGCTTTGAATGCAACTTTCAACACCTGATTTGCTGAATGCTTGGAGTCTCACACTTGTCAATCTCTTCATGCGCTCCAAACTTTCTATACCTGCCTCCTCCCACCTTGTTTCTGCTGTCAGCCTCTCTAACGCTGTGCAATGTTCCAAGCCTTGTATTTTCTTGACTCTGTAGCAGCCTTTGAGTTCGAATTCTCGGAGAAAAGCTGATTCTGCAAAACTGGGAAGCGCATCCAACTCGCGGATTCCTACCAAAGAGATTCTCTGGAGTGTATTTGTTGGAACTTCTATCCCGATGAGATGGCGATTGTAATTAAGTGTGAGAGTCTCGAGGCTGGGACAACAGATGGAGATTTCGGACACTTCAGTTTCAGATAGCTCTATCCGCTTTAAATAAGTGAACAACCCTGCTCCGAGTAAACAAGTGAACTCCCTGAGTAGGCACTCTTGTATTTGAAGTGATTGAAGATTAATCAGTTGCCTGACTGATTTTGGTAATGACTTCACTCCTAAACTGTATATGAGTAAATTCTCCAAAAGATTAAGGCGCCCTAGAGAGTCAGGTAAACATTCCAACTTAGGACAATTCCCAATTGAAAGAGAAATCAAGGATGACAGATCTCCAATAGATGTCGGCAGGCTTGTCAATAATGAACCCTCGATCGACATACTTCGCAACTTGCTGAGTTGACCGATGTTCACTGGCACCTCCCTTAAACTACAAGAGAGCTCTGTTAAGGACGCTTGATTTGTAATGTGACGAGACAACTCTTCCGAAAGCGTGTAAGTCTGGATTTTCAAATACTCTACCCTTGTCATATTTTCTAGAATGTCCGACTCTAACTTGAGTTCATAAGGGACACATAAGGATATGTGTTGCAGGAGTGTGAGCTCCTTAAAAGAAGCCGGCAAGCTTTTCAATTTCCTGCAATTGTACAACTCAAGATGCCTCAGGTTTCTCAGATCTCCGAAATTCCTAGGTAGTGATGATAGCTCTGTGCCATCTAACACCAAGTGCTCAAGGGATTGAAGAAGACAAAATTCTTCCGGTAGATTTTTCATCTTGTTGCGATTTAGCACAGCTATCTCTTTCAAATGCCTGAGACATCCTATTGACTTTGGAAATCGTTGGAATTCTGTGCAGTTAGAAATACCCAACTGTCTTAACTGCACAGGAGCCTGCAAAATATTCTCAATTAGATCGAATGAAAACTAACCAATAATAAAAATATGGAAGCAAATCTTTAAAATTTAGCTTATTAAAGAAAGATACTTACATTTTTTCAGTCTTCCAAAGTTCTTTTAAGTAAGGTTTCTCATTATATGCAGAGAGTTCTAAAACCCTCAAATTTTTCAATGAATTCAATGACCAAAGATTTTTCTGCCTAATGCCATTCCAGCGAAGCCATATCAGCTCTCCCGATAGATCACAAAATTACTCGATTATAACAATTTCCTTCAACATGAAGAAATTTTAATCCAAGCGAATAGGGGTCCAAGCTATAGGGTCCTCTGTTTGTGTTAACTGTGAGCTTTCCATCGTTGGAACATTGAGGAAACTCCTCGATCTCGCTTGTGGGTCCAGTTGCTATGGCCCTTATTCCCCGAATAGCAATTCCCTTTACACTTCATCAAAATAAGAATTAAACAAATATAAGGAGGCAAGGAAAAGTAGTAATCTTACCTGTACTTCCTTATCAACATTAATAATTTGTTGGGGAGACCACAGACGGTAGGGTAAGTGATGATTTGCAATTTCCCTTCCTAAATCACGCAAATGATCATGCATTCTTATAGTGTTATGATTGGATTCAACAAGACACTTATTCAAAAGTTGTTTCCAACTATGCAGACCATTCCACCCTGATCCATCCCAAGCTACAATGGCTGAATTTTTATTCTCTCCAATAAAGAAACATGCAATATCTAAGAAAATCTGCTTTTCCTCATCATCTAGGGCATCATAACTGACTTTCAATCTCTCTTTGATATCATTGGGTAAAATTCTAGAGATCTTGTGCAATTGAGTTTTCCAATAATCTTTGTTGTTGATACCATATAACTGTGCTCCAAACACTTTTAGAGACAGTGGTAATTCATCACAAATATTTAGGAAGTTTTGAACCAAATCTTCAAATCCTTGATATGGAGAGGGTTGCAAGAATGCATGCCAACAAAAGAGCTGTGTGGCATGAGTTGGATCTAATGCTTTCATTTTATAAATCGATGAGATGCCCCAAGATCGAAAGACATCAAATTCTCTGGAAGTGACTACAATTAGACTACCCCATCCAAGATTGTCCCTCTTGGGCACCAGAGCATCCAGTTGATCTACATTATCTACATCATCCAGGATGATGAGCACCCGAATAGATTGCAAACGACTACTGAGAATCCTCTTCCCTTCTTCTGTATTCTCAATTAATATTCCTTGGAGACCAAGGTCCTCTAGAAGCTTTTTCTGTTTCTTATGCAATCTACTTCTGGAAGCAGCATCTCTGACATCTAATAGGAAACTAGACTTATCCATAATTGTATA
Organism: Chamaecyparis obtusa; assembly: GCA_027943335.1. Lineage (NCBI taxonomy): Eukaryota > Viridiplantae > Streptophyta > Pinopsida > Cupressales > Cupressaceae > Chamaecyparis > Chamaecyparis obtusa. The sequence goes on along the minus strand of BSBK01005284.1, from coordinate 1,922,054 downwards.
TTTATTGTTATATATCTGTTTGGCAAGGGTGGTTTTGCCAGAGCCACCCATGCCCCATATTCCCACAATTTGCAGAGTGAGATGGCTTTCTGCAGATTGAAGTGTTGTCCTTTCAAAATCTTTGACAGCCTCATCTAGTCCAATTGGGTGCCTGGCAACCTCAAATGGCACATTTTTTATTTCTTTTAAAACACGATTAACAACACTCTTCAGCAACCTCCCCTCGTCACTGAACATTTATACCAAAGGCAAAACGAAACAGGACAAAAAAATCAAATAACATATTGAGAAACTGGAAAGATCCCGAATGTAAAAGATGAATAACGAAATAGAGCAAATATACAGCGAAAGAAAAACGAAATGGAACTCACATCACTTGGCGTATAACAAAAAAATAAGAAACAAGAAACGTCCAGCAAATGCAGAAGATAATTTAAAAGGAAAATGTAAGCGCTGGAGACAGGGTATTTGTTTACTCACTCTTCATTTCAAATGATGTCGCCGAAATTATATGAAACATTCCTGAGCGCATTCTTCCATTCCTGAAGCTTTTCCAAGGTATATCTACCCTTTTCTTCATGCCGGGAAAACGATTCCGCATAGATTCCTTTAGCATATCGGACAACATCAGGGTCAATATGATAGAAAACAGGAATTATTTGAGTGCCCGTCTTGAGCATAAAAGCAAGCTCTGCTAAACACCATGGGGATTCTGCATAATTCTGGGAAAAGATAGCTATATGAAGCGAAGCACTGCGCATTGCCTCTTGTATCTCTGCAGGCAAGAAAAACCCTCAATCCCATGACAGTGAGGGTTTTATAGAGAGTGGCTGCGAGTGTGTGCTTGACATCTGGGCCACGGTGATTAATAAATACATCGTATGGCAGCTTTCTCTCTGGCATTAGAGTCGATCTACCAGAGGTGGATGCAGATGGTGCGATCCCTTCAAAAGCGTTTGTTTGTTCATTCTCTGGTTCACGCTCAGTGTTAGAGCAAAAAGTAGAAGTAGATGGTGCAGCTTGTTCAGAAGCATCTGTATGTTCATTCTCTGTCTCAGAGTTACAACTAAAAGTAGAAGTAGATGGTGCAGCTTGTCCAAAAGCATGTGTATGAGAGGGAGATGGTATGATCCCTTGTGAAAAGCATGTGTAACCTGAGTAGTAGTGGTGGATGGCATAGAATTGGACTGGACTGAACAGCAATTACAGCAGGATGAAACCAGAGATCTGAATCTCCCTGAGCGTGTAGCAGAAGTAGATGGAGATTGAGATGGAACAATTTCATGGGAAGTAGAGTTAGATGCCGTGGAATTAGAATTGAACTTTGACAGACAGAAACAATGAAAAGGTGAACTGGAACGAAACAAGACTGATCGTTGGGGAGATGAAGGGCTAAGCATTTATTTGTAAGAGAGGAGAAGAAAATGAGTGGTAGAAACGCAGTAGCATCTCAGAGGAGTGCCGTGCACGTTACCACTACAAAGTCAATCAAAGTCAATTGAAAAGATATTAAATTTTTCTTTCTTATAAAGATGTCACATAAATTACTGATAAAATTTATTAGTTTTTACTACGCCTGATTTTAAAAATCGACGGTTAAAACTTACTACGAGTAAATGCACGACCATTTGAAAAATCTTATTAGTAAATATTTTGTCTTTCACCGTTGCCCTTTTAAATCCGGCACCGGCTATGAGGTCGGAAAAATGCACCGGGGGTATTAGCCATTCCAGGCACTGGCTATGTGGTCGGAGAAAATGCACCAGATTCCATTGGCACTGGGCCGAAAAAATCACCGGCCCCTATTAGCTATATGTTAATTGTAATATTTGTTAGTTTAAAATATAACATCAAAGATTTTTTTTATAAATTTATGAAGATTTTAGTTTTTAAATTAAAATTTTATTTTATTTTTATTTGTATAAATTTTTTTTACATAAAAGATATTAAAATATTAAAATTATTTTTTATGTATTAAAGGATTTTAAAAGGTTATGATTCATTTTTATGTAAAAGATCATATATTTTTATTTCTATATTGAAACTTTTTACTTAATATTGAGTGTCAATGTTGCCAAAGACATTCAATTGTTAATATTTTTTTATATTATATTTAAAATGGTGAATGATTTAAAAATAACAAGTGTCATGTAGTGGCCAAGTACTTGCCTTCAATTTTGTAATAAATTTTAAGTTAAGCCTTTAATATAAATTTAATTGTAGTAATAAGTAATTTTTTAATTATAAATATATACACAGTTATGTAAATTATAATTAATTAAACCTTAATCTTATTTTTATTTGTAAATATAATTATAGTACTAATTTTATTTTATTGATATATACTTTTTATTACATATGATTAATACTATTGTATATATAATATACTACTATTATATTACACATAAATTATAATTGTAATGTAATATTTTAAAATGTATAATAATTACAAATATAATAATAATAATAATAATAATAATTTATCTTAAAATATTACATAATGTTAATATATTATATTTATTTAATATTTTCAATTGAATGGCAAAAATTACATTCTAACAAATATATTATTAAAATATTAATTTTTATTTTAACCAAACTTAAGTCAAACTAGCTAATAATAGTCTATGATTAAGGAAATTTTGAACAAGACAATGGATAACTAACAAATGAGTGAAATTTATTTTCTTTTAAAGGAAAAATATTTTTCTATCATAAATTAAATTTAAAATTAAATTAAAGATATACTATTTCAAAATGCATTTAAATTGAGTTGAAGATATATTTAATTAATTGTAATTCTAATATGAAATATAACTTTGATTTTATATTAAAAGTGTACAATAAATAACAAATGTGGTAAATTTTAATTGGTTCATTCCTGTAATAAGACTTCAATTAGCCAATCAAATGAAATATGAAATTTATTACAAAATACAAAATCTAAAAAATTCTAATTGGTCTATATAGTTTTATTTAATCACTACTTAACACTAAAAACTCAAAAATAGATGCAATAATACTTACTTAGCCTATCAACAAGTATTAATAATAATTTAATTTAGAATTATTAAAATGATCATTTTTATTTAATTTTTTACAAAACTATTAAATTGCTTTGATTTATGAAAATACTATTTTTAAAACATTTCTTATATTAGTATTTATCTATGTAAAGTTCTATTTATATTTTTTAATAGTCTATTCAAGTATTTGATAAAAAAATATATATAATTTATTTATATTTTTAAAATATCAATTCTTTTTAATTACCCTCCACTTTCCTAGATACATTGACAATTTTTAATTTTTATTGTTATTTTTAATTTCTCCTTTTGCTTATTCCTACTTTTCTCTTGTTCTTTAATCTTTATTTGTTTTTATAATGTATAATTTTAGATTTATATATATTTTATATCATTGTATAATCTTGTTTTTTCTAATTTAGATTTAATCTTTATCTTGTAATCTATAGACTTGTTTTATTTCTTTTTATTATTTCAATTCGTTATATATATATATATATATATATATATATATATATATATATATATATATATATATATATATATATCTTAGTTTTCAATTTTTAGACTTGTTTCATTATTCTTATTAGTTTATTCTATTTTGTTTTTTTTACTTTTAATTATTTTCTCTTACTTTTAGTTTTTTTTTGTTAGTTTTATTAATTTAAAATTTTATTTATTTGCATTTCTTTCTCTTATGTCTTGAGTTTACAATTTTGTCTTGATATAATATTTATGCATAGATTTAGATATAGATGATATGCATGCATATTTCTATACAAGTTTAAATTATTTTCTTTGACTTTGACTTTTAATTTCTTTTTTCTATTTTCATGTTTCGTATTTGTGTCTTCTCTTGCTTTGGTACTCTAAACACCTAAAAATCCTTTAGAAAATAAAGTATTTTTATTTTCTGGAAAAAATTTCTGATGACATCATCATTTATTAATTATTTATTTATTTAATTAATTAATTTATTTTTATGTCATTAAATATTTTTATCTTAATTAAAAAAATTTAATTAAGAAATCCCTCCCAAAAATGTTTAAATCTTATTTAAACATTATTCCCCTATTTATTAATTATTTAATTAATAAATTAACCAAAAATCTCAAAATAAATAATTTATATATTTTTGACCAAAACTTGGCCAATTTCCTTAAGACCACTAACCTCTTCCAGAATCTTCTAATCCTTTTTTAATTTCGATTAAAGACTAATCCCATCATTTCTTAACCCTAATCCCAACTCAAGAATATTTAATTAAAATTAAATATTAATCCTCAATCCCTAAATTACCCTAGGAAAACTCTAGACTCTTCTAGAACTTTCCTAATCCTTCCCTAAACCCATTTAGGGGAAATTACCTACTTTCCTTAAGCTAATCTAAGTTTCCTTTGACTCCTAGTCAAACCCTGCCCCTAAAGAGCCTCAAACTCATTAAAGCCTTTGGGATAAATAAACCTTTATTTATTTCCTAAATTCCATATTTATCCCTAGAAAAGCCTAGACTCTTCTAGAAAGTCTTCATCCTTATTCCCCCTTGACTCAAACCCTAACCAAACCCCAAACTCTAACCCTTCTTCCTAACCCAAGCCCTTAGGAAATCCTATAAATACTCCCTCTTCCAAGAGCAATTTATTAGCTTAGTCTTTCATCTTCATGCATTTTTATCATGCTCTTTTACTTCTAGCTTTAGCATAATCAATCCTAATTGTTAGATTTCATTATTTTCTTCAAGCTTTTTAGCACATCATAGCTTAGCAATAATGGATTAACTTAGTTTACTTCATTGTTTTGCATAGCATAGCATCATATCACATCTCATTTGGTCTAAAATCAATCCTAGATTACTCATCATGTAGCTTAATCTCCATTAAAGCATTTTTGAGTTCTTAAGGCCTTAGGGGAAAATTAGGTGTTCTAAACCTATTTTGTGTCATTTATGGAGTTTTCATGAATCTCAATTCATCCTAAAATGCATTAGAATATGCTCCAAGTGCTTAGAGAGCACACCCACATCCCCTTAAGCAAAAGAAAATCAAACAGTGCTTGGGTGCACTTGTTTTTAGCTCAATCTGAGGTGGCTTAGCTTAGAGTTTCCTTGTTTTGATTTGATTTTATACTAGATTAAACTCTTAACGTTTGATTGATTTGAGCCTTTCAAAACAGATATCAGGATCTTCAAAAGCCTTGCTCACATTCTGGCACACCCGGTGGGAGCAAAACCACAATCACTTTGATTAGATCATACTTTGTATTCTTGTATTTACAGGAAACAAATGAAATGTCACCTACAAGCAATTAAATGTTGCCTACAGTAATTAAATGTCGCCTACAAGCAATCAAATGTCACCTTCAAGCAAAGAAATGTCGCCTGCAAGAAAATTAAATGTCGTCTTCAAGCAATTAAAATCACGCCTTCAAGCAATTAAATGATGCCTACAAACTCTGTATCGACGCCTATTTTCTGACAAATTTTTGCCATCGATAACTTCTATTCTGTGTCATAAATCTTCTTCTGTCACCTGCAACATAAGAAATCACGCCTGCAACATAAGAAATCACACCTACAACATAAGCAATTACGCCTATGAGATAAACTTTCACGCCTTCTAGTACAAAAGTCTCTCTTGTAATCATTTCATTATCACCTGTAAACATTCCACCATCGCTCGGAGTATTTCTATGTCGCCTATAAATCTTTCTCTACCGCTTGGAGTCATTTCTTTGTCGCCTGAAAAATCTCGCTGTCGCCTTTGCGTAGTTATCTGTTGCCTGTAACATTTAAAATGTCACCTGAGAGTCTTTGGTGTCACCTCTGCATTTTCCAGCGTTGCGTATGAGCTGGACAGTGTCGCTTTTTATTTTTTGTGTCTTAATTTGCTTGGGACTGGATTCATTTTTCTTATCAAAAACAAAGGTCAAAACAAGTCTTGAATGAAATTAAGAAAAAATGAACTTAAGTCCTAAGAGTCATTATCATTTTGAAAATCAAACGCAATCTTGAATGATCTAAATTGGAAAGAACAAGCATCCCTATTCCTTCTTCTTTAAATTTCAGTTCAAACAAAATCTCGAATGATCTAAGGATAAAACAAAGCTCTTTTCAAAGTTCTTAAATCAACTCGCAAATCTCAATCTTGAATGCCCAAAAGGAAAGAACGTGTAATCGCTCAAATCATTTACTTATTGGAGAAAGAACAAATCAAACCTTAAGCACTTGTGTCTTCAATTTCAAAGTTCAAACACACTTAATCAATTTGGGAAAATGAACAAACTTGCTTGATGTGCATCTAGGAGCTTTATCTTCTTGCAAAATCCTTGTTAAAATAAGCAACGTAGAACATTTGAACTTGGACAAGTTCACCTGTTCTTCTTTTAGCGAGGCCTATCCAGGGAGAAGCATTTCCTCCTCGGAGAATGACCTCAAACCGGTATCCCCCCCGGCCGGTATATAAATAAAGTGAAGGCAAAAAGTACTCACTTATATCTCCTAATCGTCGGGCGTTCATGCCAAACACTGTGACTGGGGATGGTAAATATTCCTCTCCCCCAGCATTATTGGCTAGGCTCTTAAGTGAGTCACGGGCGGTCAGCATAACCGGGTATGGAGACTCCACGGAACTATTAAAAACCTGATAAAATAGAGGCTACCCTATCTACATCTGAAAGTATCAAAATCCTTGTGCAAGGACTGATCCAAGGGGTTTACCAGATCACCTTAAGATTACTCACCATTTGTATTCCCTTCTAGGGGTACCAAGCTATGGGCAAGCGATTTTGATACTCAGCTTCCTTAGGTAGATCTGCTTGAAGTGCATGACAATCAAATACTTCATGAAAACATTGTTGAAACATACACTTTCAGAGCTTTATCAGAGTCAGTCATCCTACTTGTATCCCGCAAGGTTGCTTTGTCCCTTGTGGAGATTGCTTTTTTGAAAATCTTTGTTGAAATCTATCCTTTGCCATTGGAAAAACATCAAACTGATCTACAACTTTGTTCAAGGTACTCAGAAAAGCCATGTCAGTCCAAATCCTCCCAAAATCCAGAAAATGTCCAAAACTTTCAGAATCTCAAATCATGGTCTTCCAATCATACTCAATCCAGTCTTGTCATCCTTTCCTCCTATCTTAGGTTAGCAAAGTCATCTTGGTCATCCCCCATCCCCTTGTCTGTCTTCCTCTAGAGTCAGTCTTCTTCCAATCTTGAGCCAAATCAAATCCTAGTCTGATCCTATCAGTCATTCCCATCTCAGTCTTAGTCTTCCAATCCCTCTTCATCCTTCCTCCTTATCCAACTCATTTGCAAGTCAGCATGTCTCAAAACTATTATGATGAGCTTGGTTATTATGTATATTCTCCCGCTCCATCCTTTCCCAATGATGATGAAAGCCTTGTAGATCACAATGCATATTTTCAAAATTTTAGCAAGATTTCTCCAAACATCCCCCAGCATCCAATCATTCCTCCAAACTATCAAATCATACCTTCACGCTTATCCACTAGCACTCCCTTTCATGTCCTCGGCAAGGCAAATCCATTATCTTATCCATCCACAACTTATCCTTACCTTAAACCTACACATCCTCCACGTGCATCCTTCAAACCTCCATCTCCTACTATGGTCATATCCCAAACACCATCATCCCATAGAAACACATCTCGCTACTTCCCTTATCTAAAAAATCCATCCACTCATCCTTCAAACCATTCTCAAAACCAAAAACCAAGTCTTCCAATCCTTTTTCCCAACCCACCATCCTCCAACTCCTCGTCTGCACTGTCATCCCCTCAAGCAAGTTCCCCTTTATCCACTCCATCTTCATATGAGGACTATCCTAGCTCTCCATGTCCTCCACATTCCAATCCTTCTTCACCACAAAAGTCTCCAAGGACTTTCACAAAGAAGCCAAAAACAAATCTCACTCCTAAAGTTGAAGAGCCAAGCCATCTCAAACCTTTATGTGAAGCCATCATTGATGAGGCCCATCCATCGCTCCCATCTGTTATCTATCTTCCATACATCCCACTCATTGATCCTCTTCCATCCCCTAGCATCATTGAGTCCCTTCCATCTGAAGTCTCCATCCAATCCCCACCAACATCACCTCCTCCTAGCATCATCCAAAGCATATCTGATGAGCCTCATGAGTTCACCCTTCTTCCTACCATCATAGCTGTAGAATCTTCCATCCTTTCATCCATACCATCTTAAGAGTTCTTCCATCTTCCATACATCACAACTATAGAATCTCCCATCCTTCCATCCACCCCCTCTGAAGAGTCCATCCATACATCCCCCAACACTCTATCCACACAAATCCTACCATGTCAAGATCTTATCCAAAAGCATGTTGAAATACTCGCAAAAGAAAATCAAGATCCAATCCCTTCACTTCCCCCATCACATGTTCTATTGCTTCCATCACCCCCAATCCAAAATCCTACAATCCCAATTCCTCCAATCCAAGATCCTATCATCCCAGTTTCTCCATCTAAAGATCCATTACTATCCCCCAATCCCAGTCAAAATCCCACCATCCTATCCTCTCCTCTTGAGGATCTTCCAATCCAATCTATCCAGTTCCCATCACTCTATCCTCTTGGATCACTTACATTTGTCAAAGGCAGTCCGCTTGAAGCAGAAGAAATCAGTTTCATATCTTCCATCAAGGAACCAGAAACTGGATGTTTATCATATTCCCCAAGTTAGAAATATCCTTGTTTGGATAAAATGCTCAAGAAATAGAATTATCAAGGCAAAGGCCTAGGCTCTCATGAACAAGGAAATCTAGAGCCTGTTCAAGATAAGAAACATCCAAAATCATGTGGAATTGGTCACACATCAGAAGAAGGCACTTCCTCCAGAAATGTTGGTACAGCTAAAGCTAAATTCAAGCCTCCTTCCAAACCCACCATCACATCTCCCAAAACATACAACACCATTCCTCCTCCTCCATCATTACAACCGAGGACAACCTATCACATTCCTCCTTCATCCTCCAAATCCATTTTGGGTCCCTATGTCCCAAAATCTTCCAACACATATCCTCTACATACCCAATCCATTTTGGGACCTTACATCCCAAAACATCATCCCCCATCTTATTCTACTCAGTCCTTCATCCAAAATCCAAGTGTCCCTAGTCAGGATCAACAAAGGCACATTCGCACATATCCTATCTACCAATCTCCTTCTATCTCTCCATCCATATTTTCGCCATCCTGCACATCTCCTCATATTCACTCTAATGCTCCCCACAATTTGGATGCCATATCAAATATGCATAAAGGAAAATATCCACAAAAATCCAAAGATTTCCATGTCCAGTCTAAACGACATGATCAAATAAAGCCAAATCCAATCAATCAATCCAATGCATCCCAATGGCCACAAAGGCCCAGCAAAAATCCACTACATGGCCACAAAGGCCTAGCAATGAAAAAGAAAAATCCTATGCATACCAATGGCCACAAAGGCCCACCAACGCTAAAGCAAAAATTATGTGGATCCCAAAGCAAAAAGATGTAATACATTTAAAAGAAACATCCACAATGGCATCCAAAGGTGCTAATCTCCCAGCTACTCAGTCTTCTCCTCCATCTCCTCAATCTATTTTGGATCCCAAAGATCCTAAATCTCCTAGCATAAATCCTCCATCCTATCTACCTATGTCTTCTCAAACCCATCCACTTCATCCATATCCCCCGCAACATGTGCCAATGTTGATCCTGACAACATCCCCCTATCATGATCACTTTCCATCTTTCCATCCAAACACTTTCTACCACCAAATATCCCATCTACCCCATCCGATATGTGCTTTTCCATAAATCCATCCATCCTAGCAAAGCTGTACCAACATCCAAGCAAATCAAAAGATCAGCGAAAAAGAAGTCAGCAACAACATCAGAATATCAGTGAAACATCAAATAGAAGGTCAGCAACAAATCAGAAAACCAATCAGAATATCAGTGAAAGATTAGTACAAAGTTAGCAGAAAATCAGAAAATCCATAAAAATTGGAAAAAATCAAAAAAAAATTATCAAAAAAGAAAGAAAAAAATAAATAAAAATATTCATCTAATGGTGAAAACTTGGCAATTCAAGCGCCTTGGACAAGTACCATAGTGAAAACCTGGCAAACAGGCATCATGTGTAAGTCCCCCCTAATTCCTTTCTACAGTTGGGGGTCATTCCCTTCTTCCATCTTATCCAACATCTCCTCCATCCATTTGTCTCTCACTTCCTTCATCCTCCTTTGGATCTTGATGACAAAACAAAGACTACCAGGTATACCTACTTTTGGGCACCTTCTTGGCATCCATCACACCTTTTAGCTACATATCCTCTATCCAATCCATTCATCCTAGCTTCCATCTACCTTCCTCATCCTCTTGTCATCATATCTTCTGTCCAATCGTACCCCATCCTAATGTCTCTGAAATACATGAACTATCCTAAGCAGGGGGCATCTTGTTCCTTGGTGACATATTCCTTGGAGACTATCTTTCATCCAAAATCTTCCATCTCCCAAATCCTAATCTTCCTCCATCCAAATCCAAATCTTCCTCCATCCAATCTTCCCAAGCATTCCTCTATCCAATCCTCAAGCAAATCTGCCATCCAATCCTCAAGCGTTCTTCCATCCAAATCCAAATCTTCCTCCATCCAAATCTCCTAGCAGTTCCATCATCCTCATCCTAAGAATTTCCTCCACCTTTCCATCACCTGGTATCTTCCCTTGTCATTGGTATCTAGCTATAGGCTAACCTCATTGCAATCCAATGCCATTCATCCCTATCCAAACACTCCTAACAGTCTTATAGCCATCTTCCAATCCTATCCACATCCTCTAGCTATCCAACATCCAAGATCAAGCCAACCAATCCAATCACATCCTTAGTCTTGTAGCAAGCCTTGATCTCAATCCAATCATCATCATTTGGATATGTCCTTCCCAAATCTGTGTCATTTCAGGACACATCATCCGTCAGTCCGTCTTGGCTTTCTAGCCCAACTGGGGCATCATCCTACATATCTTTGGAGCTTCAGCTTCATCCCCAGGTTTTTTGTACATCCTAATCTTGAGTCTTGTACCATAGCGTCAGTCATGTCTCCACCTAAGCTCATTTGTACATATGTGTCTTTAGGTCCCATCCTTTGTGTCAGTCAACCCTTGTCGCTGTCTTGTTGTACATAGTCCTTGTCAGTCCTGCAGCAGCATCCGATCAGAAATCTTGTCCTACCCAGCCTCGCACTTTAGCAACATCAATTGTCAACTATCCTTGATCATCATGACCATCTTTGAACTGCATCATTTGCCAATTAGCAACATAGCATTCTCCCCATCAACATCGGGTCTACACAGATGTATGCTTTTGTTTTGTCTGACCTAAGCCTAATCACAGGTCCCCTCAGATGTATCTTTCCTGTTAGACCTAATCTTCCACCAAGCACACCAGGTCCATGTCGATGTATCCTTCCACATGTTCAGACCAATCTTCCTACCATCAATCAATCAAATCAAATCTCTCTCCTTGGCAAAAGTTGTCTTTTGGAGTTATCATTTTGACCTTGGATTTTGTCCTTTGGGTCTTGTTAAATCTTTTATGGCTTCTCATTGTTCTCTACTCAAAGTCGCCATGATCCTTTATATCATGGTGCGCTATGAATGAGGATAATTTGGGGCAAGGTCTTTTGATCTTTTTCTTCTGCCTGTGAGTCAGTCGTGTGTTTGTAGTTTTTTCAGCATCATTTCCACCATGACTCCTCCGGGTTTATGTGTGATGCTGGGGCAACCCTGCGTGTCTTTTTAGTGTCAGTCCTCTGCAACACTGGTGACAAGGCCTCGTGATCCCAGTATCCTTGGCAAGTCTCTAGCATTGCTATATCAAACTAGGTTGTGCTCTCCACATTTGCACTTGGAGCTTCCCCAAATCCCCTGCATCCTGCATCATATAGATTAATCTTGCATCTTGCATCTCTCATGTAGCTGCATCCTGCATTTTGCATTCCATCTCATCTTGCATTCACTCATCTTTTCTCTTGGAAGCTTGGTTATTTATCTCCCCTTCTTCCTAGGTCCTTTCTTCTCTGTTTCCTTTCGAAAAAATTTCACAGTGTTTACTCCTTGCGTTATTTTCTCGAGGGGGCACAACCCCTTATTCCTCTAGATTCTAGCCTTGGGCATCTTATTTTCTTGTCTTTGATGCCATGTCACTTGTGGCATCACATCAAAGAGGGGCAAAATGTAGACACCTAAAAATCTTTTAGAAAATAAAGTATTTTTATTTTCTGAAAAAAACCCCTGATGACATCATCATTTATTAATTAATTAATTATTTAATTAATTAATTTTTTTTATGTCATTAAATCCCTTTATCTTAATTAAAAATATTTAATTAAGAAATCCCTCCCAAAAATGTTTAAATCTTATTTAAACATTATTCCCCTATTTATTAATTATTTAATTAATAAATTAACCAAAAATTTCAAAATAAATAATTAATTTATTTTTTGACCAAAACTTGGCCAATTTCCTTAAGACCACTAACCTCTTCCAGAATCTTCTAATCCTTCTTTAATTTCGATTAAAGGCTAATCCCATCATTTCTTAACCCTAATCCCAACTCAAGAATATTTAATTAAAATTAAATATTAATCCTCAATCCCTAAATTACCCTAGGAAAACTCTAGACTCTTCTAGAACTTTCCTAATCCTTCCCTAAACCCATTTAGGGGAAATTACCTACTTTCCCTAAGCTAATCTAAGTCTCCTTTGACTCCTAGTCAAACCCTACCCCTAATGAGCCTCAAACTCATTAAAGCCTTTGGGATAAATAAAACTTTATTTATTTCCTAAATTCCATATTTATCCCTAGAAAAGCCTAGACTCTTCTAGAAAGTCTTCATCCTTATCCCCCTTGACTCAAACCCTAACCAAACCCTAAACTCTAACCCTTCTTCCTAACCCAAGCCCTTAGGAAATCCTATAAATACTCCCTCTTCCAAGAGCAATTTATTAGCTTAGTCTTTCATCTTCATGCATTGTTATCATGCTCTTTTACTTCTAGCTTTAGCATAATCAATCCTAATTGTTAGATTTCATTATTTTCTTTAAGCTTTTTAGCACATCATAGCTTAGCAATAATGGATTAACTTAGTTTACTTCATTTTTTTGCATAGCATAGCATCATATCACATCTCATTTGGTCTAAAATCAATCTTAGATTACTCATCATGTAGCTTAATCTCCATTAAAACATTTTTGAGTTCTTGAGGCCTTAGGGGAAAATCAGGTGTTCTATACCTATTTTGTTCCATTTATGGGGTTTTCATGAATCTCAATCTATCCTAAAATGCATTAGAATATGCTCCAAGTGCTTAGAGAGCACACCCACATCCCCTTAAGCAAGAGCAAATCAAACAGTGCTTGGGTGCACCTATTTTTAGCTCAATCTAAGGTGGCTTAGCTTAGAGTTTCCTTGCTTTGATTTGATTTTATGCTAGATTAAACTCTTAACGTTTGATTGATTTGAGCCTTTCAAAACAGATATCAGGATCCTCAAAAGCCTTGCTCACAGGTACTCATGTCCCCTTTCTTCTCAACCCCCCTTTTTATATCTACCTTGGTCTACAATTTATCCATATGTCCTTGAGCTCTTATCCTAATTCTAATGATAGATCATTGAGTGTGATCCAAAATGTTGATGCAAACACAAACACACAATCATCTCAAGAAATTATAGCATACAAGATAACTAATGTTTAAGCTAGTAATAATATAACTAACAATAATAAGAAAATTAAGAAATACCTATTAAAACAATCATAATTGATAAACAAACATACGTGTGTATGTATGTATGTATGTATTAATTTCACTCACACACACACACACATACATATATATTATATATTAACTTACTCACGCACACACACACACACACATATATAATGTTAGAATTTAGTCTTAATTTTATTTATATAATTATATGATTAGAATTGTGATTTTTTTATCAGTAAAAGGCTAAAGCCAAAGATTGTATTACTAAAGATTTATAAGATGTTAACAACATTATAGATTTAAATAACTATTTAAAAAAAAGACCATCTCTAGGCCACTAAGCCACAAAGAGAACAATTATGTCTATAAGAAATTTTAGTATGAGCTCTAACAAATAGGTAAGCTTCAATATGCTAGAAAGAAATATTTCCCCTAGAATCTATATCCGCTAAACATTATCTGAATCAAAATAAGCCAATTTAAAAAGTTTATAGAGAATATTCTTATTTGTGTCAACAAATAGCTCAAGTCCATCCCTCTAAACTTTCATCATTTTACTAAAATTTGTCTAGAGTTGCATCCCAATCTTTTGCTTATGCAGCTTACCTTCCTTGACTTGCCAACTAAAAAATAGTTCTTATTATGAGGCGTCGAAGAAAAGGTGTCATCAAAGTCATCCACAACCTTGCCTTATCGAATACTCTCCTTCATCTTTGGCAACAATTTTTCTATGTTATCAAGTTTCTCATTCTCCATCTTCTCACCTCCTATTATCTCTAGTTTCAAACAAGGAAGGGGAGAAAATTCTTCCTCTATGAGATAATTCATCCACTAGTCTAGTCGCACAATCTCTTTCAAATGTATCCATCTTTGTAAAAGTTTTATGTTACTTTCTATTACTAGTTCAGGGTTATAAAAAACCATTCTATCCTTCATTGTTAGAATAGGCCTCTTCGAGAACTCAAATTCCGCCAAGGCCCATCCCCATCTTCAAAGATATCATCCTATAGATAAGGAACCTATAGATTAGCATCCATATTCTCCACAACCCTCTGCATATCACCTAATAGATTATTATCAAATGTCCTTCTAAAAATCTCCATGGATTCTATTTTTGACATACCCATAACCAAAAGTATAGCAACAAAAGCTATATGAATGTCATTGTTAACCCTAAACTTATGGCATGTCTATATAAACTCCTTCCCCATAATTCTTTGAACTGCTCTCAATGTAATGTTGTCCAAATCTTAATTTACTAGATCCTACTCCGTCTCTTTTGAGAAACTTCCCCCAAGAATGCCATTTGTCTTAGGCTCTTAATTGGTAAAAATCAAAGAGCCAACTTCATATGTAGGATGTAAACCTATGTAAACTTGTTAAGCAAGAAAGATGGATGCTTCACTTGCTAAAAATTGAAATATTTAATAATATCAAAAAAGGTTATAGATAAAATAATGAAGCCATGGGGAATAAAATACGCTATTATTCTTTCAAGTCTCATAAAGATCACATGTGTGAGGTGTTGAGTCCAAGACTTTCCTTACTTTTAATTAATGTCACCTAAGGACATCAATATAATTTTGTATCCCCAACCAGTTGTACTCTATATTTGGCTCTTTTGAGGGTCTGATAAGATAGACAAGCTATATATGAAAAGATATTAATGCTTGTATGTAATAGTCCATCTGATTTTAAATTTCCAATAAGGGATATGAAGATATTTCTCAGCCAAATTGCCCCCCCCCCATTCATCACATTCTTGTATTAAACTATCTTGCTCAACACTGATATGTCTAGCCAATTTTCTACTAATTTATTATATTATTAAGTCATAAAGTCTCACTCAACTCAAAACTAAGAAAATATTTTTCATCTACCATTACTGCTACTTCCAAAATGAGGTAATATTTATTTTTTTCGGATCCTCGCCATATAATTTTTAAAGGCTTTTTAAATATTTTATTCCCCTTTTTTGTTTAAATTTTAACCACAGTCTGGCTTTAACAACCCTATTTTTATTGGCAATGACCTAATGGTTGATTTTCTTCGTTAGAAGATTTCAATGGATCTTCATTAAATAATGGTGCATTGTCAAATTCTTCCAAAGCTTCGGCTTTCGAGTCAAGAACCCTTTCTAAGAAAGATTATTTTAGTTCAAGATCTTTTTTCATTTGCACATTATCATGATCTATTAGCCCAAATAAATCATAGACTGCCTCTAATTCCATGTGTAATCAGTCCTCCTCATATAAGCTATTAATCCCTGAGCCTAACCCTCTAATTAAGATATTGTCTTCTTCTTTCACCCCTTGAACTTATGTGCTCATCACTTTCTTTTTCTTTCTAAAACATTTTCCTTTAAAGTGATTTAAATGGGGGAAGACCACCTTGAACTTGAGACTCACTACTCATTTTTGTTGGGTTTGAATTCATGTCTTCCTTCTGCATTGTGCAAGGATGAGGCTTTCCTTTTATTACTAGATAGTACTGATGAAACTATCTCTTTACCCTACATTGAATACTCAAAAAGAATTTTCCTTTTAGAGTCTTAAAAAGGAGATTTATGCTTCATATAATCCTTCATTTCAAAATCTTTGAATCTGCTCAGAAAAGGAAGGGATTTAGAACTTCCTTGAAGCTTTTCCAGTAATCTTTTTTATTTCCTTTTCCCCGAATCAGGATTTTTAGAATTTTTTTTTCTAGCAATTTAATAACCCATCTAATAAAGTTCCTATATTCTTACTACTATTTAGGGGCCTTCCCCTTCCCTTCTTTTTAGGCTTCAAAGTGACCTCATTGTTACAATTGTCAAATCCATTGTCACGGACTAATTTACTGATCCCTTGCCATTCTATTCCTAACTTTAAAACCCTTGGTTGAAAGATAATCAAGGGATCACACTCATAACCTGTATCTATCTCCGAGGAAATTTGAGTAGTGTCAACATGTACTCCTTTCTGTGCTACTATAATTTGATAGTATTTGATCTTCTATTTCTTTAATTATTTTTGTTTGAGTTTCAAACAAGAACTTCTGCACAAAATTTTCCAAATCTCGATTGGTGATATGGGGATAAATAGGAACCTAAGATTGTTGTTCATCCCTACAAAGATCTTTTATGAAACTCCTCTAACATTGATATCACACCTCTAAATGTCTCCTTAACTCTCTCTCTCTCTCTGCACTCGGGACTAAATATATCTTCAACCTAAAATGGTGACAGCTGAGAGACTACAACTTATAAAGAGATGGATTGGACTTATCCCATAAGTATATCTTGCCATAATTGAGAAAGTTTGTACTTTTAACTAATGGAGATTCTTATGATCTTCCATACTCAAGGAGATGACCTGACCCATTCCCATAGAAGTAAAGTATCCTCCAATAAAATTTACATACAAAATAAAGGATATTTAAAACAAAAGATGATAATTTTGAATATTGACCTTTCTAATTTCTATGATTACCTGGTATCTACCTCTAATGACAAGTGACAAGAGAATACTATATAATATTTCTCATTTGTGTGAATATCTAAACTTAAGCTATGTTTTGCCTCTAGAAATAAAAAAAATTGAGGTTCCTTATGTCATTACTTTGAGCTTGTCAATGAGGGTCCAAATCAAAGGCACAAGCCTTTGAATCCTTCTTTGTCGATAGAATGAGACTGTTAGAATAACTGAGAGGGGGGTGAATCAGTTATCCAGTGTCCCAATTCAAAATGTATAATCCAAAACAACTTCTTCAATTTCTGCTCATCAGTAAATACTAAATACTTTCACTGTCTGTGCTTTTACCGATTACTAGTCTAATGTTAAAACATTTACCGATCAAACCTAACATGTAACATGTAAAGAATGATAAAAAAAAATCACAATCAACACATAACATAAGAGATTTAACGTGGAAACCCTGTAAAGGGAAAAACCACCTGGGACCAGCAACCCAAAATCATTCACTCTTTTGAAGTGAGGTCGGTTAAGACCCAACCCTATTAAAGGTTACAAACACACTATCAGGTGTGACCTTGTTAGAGGATTTTAGACTAGAAGTTGTCATCCAACCAGCATTCACTATGGGGTTGACAGGATAACAATGTTCATTCTATGAATGATACATCATAAGACTTTTAGAGTCTACTCAGTTAAGAGATTTTGACTATACACAATGGTTAAATATGTAACAGTAAATGAACTGCCTTAATACAACTTCAATTGTAGATTTACAGATCAATATTTAGTCCATACAAATCCTTCTGATCAATATTTCACTTCAGATTCAATACTGTATCAAGCTTACTATCCATCGATAATTTCTCTCTATAGCTCAGTAATTGTTTTACAGCTCGGTTCTTACTAACCAGTATGATCAGAATGCATGAAGCCTTGTTCACGCAATAATCCTGCAGCTTCTTCTTCCGACATCTTCCATAAAGAAATTATGTTCTCTTATATAGACAAGTAAATCATTTTCTTCTCCACCATCAGATTTTTCCACTTAACCACATTCATAGATTTTGTTGCTTCAAACTTTCTCAGTACTTGTGTCAATAACACGTTTTAATCTTCTCCATTAGATCTTCCCTGAACTTTTTCAGTCGTTGATCTATGTAACAAACATTATCTGTTACCTTGATGTTATACTCTTGCCAGCTCATCAATCTTATCGGCTAAACTAATCATTTAATACATTATGTTCCACTCGGTTAACAAAGAAATGCATCGGTGAACACTGCTCGATTAATACTATGATCGATATACACTACACTCCGTCGGTGTATACTAAAAATGCTTCATTTACCGACAACAGTACTTTTTGTCTTTCAGCTCTATACTTCATCATAGATGAATGCAACATAATAAAGTCAATATCATTAAGTCATAGACTCATCAACAAGTTACTCAATGTGTTCCTTATCCTCATCTATCATGTACATCTTTCCTCATGTAGATTTCTCTATTCTTCATCTCTTTTTCACCTTTCCTCAGATGTGTCGGTATAGTAACTTACAAGATAAGTGATGTCAAAGTAGTTGACATCAATGACAACATAATACTAGTTTAATCATATTACATATCTAATCAGCAACTCCTCAGTGATCTTTAATCATAGATTCTTCAATCAGTTGTAGTCCAACAATCTCTCCCTTTGGCATTGATGGCAACTCAAGTAATATGAAATGTACCATACACATACCAAACATATATTCTACAACTTAGTGAACAAAAATGTTGTAAGTCGAATAGACTTAATATGTTTGATCACTACGTTACTAAACAACATTAAATAATACAGGTTTACCATTATGTAGTTCTGTTCTTTTCAGTTCTCCTGTTCCTACTTCTGTTCTCTGTAACTGATCTTCAATACTTGGTCTCATTCAGATTGTCTCTCCCTTAGATAATTCTCATCTCATATCTTGTTTCTTTTCATATTGTTTATCTCTCCCCTTTTCATTTCATATTGTTTATCTCTCCCTTTGACAGTAATGCCAAAGAAACAAATAAACAAACAATTATGTCTTCCTCTGTATCTTTGAATACTGATATTCCAATTGGTTCAAGTTCTCAAACTTAATCACAACCTTGAACATGCTTCAAAGTGTGAACTATGTTGCATCAACATGAATGATCTTCTGATAAAAGTAGGCTGATGCAACAACCAGATCACCTTAGTGACTAATAGACAGGGGATGGACCCCAAGTCTAGTCCTCAAGTATTCAAATGTGTCCTTCAGTAGGGGTTTTGTAAAAATATCTACAAGTTGTTCTTTAGATGTAGCAAATTCTAACTTCACTTACTTCTCTTGCACTTGTTCTCTTAAGTAATAATACTTAATAGATATATGCTTTTTCTTAGAGTGCATCACAGGATTTTTTGAAATATTAATAGCACTAGTGTTGTCACAATATATAATCACCGGGTCAGTGATTACATCATTAATTCCTTCCAACACTTGTTTGATATATGCAATGTTTGAATAGTTAGTAGCAGCAGCAACATATTTTGCTTCAGCTGTAGACTAAGAAATACAAGCTGACTTTTTACTTGTCCATGTTACAAGTCTTTCACCAAAGAAAAATGCTCCTTCGGTGGTGCTTTTTCTATCATCCACATTTTCAGCCCAATCATCATCGGTGTAAAATTTTAGTTCAAACTTCCCTTCCTTAGGATACCATAATCCAAAATTCTCTATTTTCTTCAAGTATCTTAAGATCCTTTTTGTAGCTATCATGTGTGATTCTCTAGGATTAGCAGAAAATCTTGCAACAATTCCCACAGCATGTGCTATATCTGGTCTACTGTGAACTACGTACATTAACTTACCAATCATGGATTGGTAGAGTGTCTGGTTTACCTCTATAGTTTCATCCTCCTTTGTCAATTTGCATCCAGTAGCCATTGGTGTTCCCACAGGTTTAGCATCTTCCATGCCAAATGTCTTCAGTACTTCCTTTATGTATTTAGATTGTGTGATGAATACCTCATCACTCTGTTGAATCACTTGTAGTCCAAGAAAGAACTTAATCTCTCTAAACATAGACATTTCAAATTCCTTTTGCATTTCATCAGCAAATGCCTTGCAGACAAGATCTGATCCTCCAAAGATAATATCATCAACAAATATTTCAGCAATGATAATAGTATCATCAATATCACCTTTCACATACAAATTGTTATTTTCATTCGTTCTAACAAATCCAATACTTAACAAGTAATTATGCAGTCTTTCATACCATGCTCTCGGTGCTTGCTTCAAACCATATAAAGCTTTATGTAATCTACATACCATGTCTTTATGTAATCTACATACCATGTCTTTATTGTTGAGATCAATAAATCTTTCAAGTTGTCTAATGTAGACCTCTTCTTCAAGTATACCATTCAAAAATGTTGACTTCACATCCATTTAATAGACTTTGAATTTCTTATGTGCAGCATATGCAAGTAGCATTCTAACTCCTTCTAATCTAGCAACAGGGGAAAATGTTTCACCATAGTCAATGCCTTCTTCCTATGCATATCCCTTGCATACTAATCTAGCTTTATTTCTTGTGACTTCACCATTTTCATTCAATTTATTCCTATATATCCACTTAGTACCGATAACATTCTTATCTTTTGGTCGGGGTACTAAGGACCAGGTTTTGTTCTTCGCTATTTGCTCTATTTCTTCCTTCATTGCATTAACCCATTCTTCATGCTCTAATGCAACTTTCATAATTTTAGGCTCAAATTCACAAATTAAACATGTAACTTGTCTTATTTTGCTTCTAGTTTGCATTCCAGCATGTCTGTCTCCAATGATTTGTGTCTCAAGATGATGTCTTCTGACAAAACTAGCCAAAACTTGATTTCTCCTTTCTTGCTCATCCTACTCAGGGTCATTATCTTGCTCTGTAGCTCCATCTTGTTCCTCGATTTGTGTTTACTGTTGTCCTGCATTGTTTCCCTGCTGATCGTTTGACACAGTTTGCGGTGTCAGTAGATACTCTAGATGTTCAATATAAGTGAATATACCATAGTCTTCTGGTTCCTTTGTACTTTCCTCTATGTACTTGTCATCAAACTCATCAACACGAACATTAGTACTTTCAACTATCTTATTTGTAGCCTTATTCAAACATTTATATGCTTTACTTATAGTGGAATATCCTAGAAATATTCTATCCCCTTTAGAATCAAATTTTCCATTTCTCTCATGTTTCAAAATAAAGCATTTACTTCCAAAAATTTTGAAATAACTTACAGTAGGTTTGTGTCCAAACCATAGTTCATAAGGTGTTCGATTGGAGTCCTTCTTCAATTGTACTCGGTTAAGAACATACACAACTATACTAACAGCTTCCCTCCAATATGTCTGAGAAACATTCTTTTGTATCATCAATGTTCTAGCACAGTCAATTATAAACCTGTTCCTCCTTTCAGCAATGCCATTTTGCTAAGGTTTCCTCGGTGTAGATACCTGTCTTTTGATTCCATTCTCATTACAAAAATTAGTAAATTCATCAGAGATAAATTCACCTCCTCTATCAGATCTTAAACATTTTATTTCCTTTCTTGTTTCTTTCTCTAACTTAGCTTTATACCACTTAAACATTTTGAAAGCTCCAAATTTCTCTTTCAAGAACATAACAGTCATCAATCTAGTATAGTCATCAACAAAAAGAATAAAATATCTATCACCGGAAAAACTCTGAGTTCTCATAGGACCACATAGATCGGTATGAACCAACTCAAGTATTTTCTTTGTTGAATAGTCTTTGCTTTTAAAACTAGACTTAGTCATCTTACCTTTCTGACATTCATGGCACATGGCATGATCATATTTTGTCAAGTTAGGCAATCCTCTAACTCTTTTCCTTCTACTAATCTTGATCATGTTGTCAAAGTTCACATGGCATAACCTTCTGTGCCACAACCAAGCATCTTCATCCTTTATCAACAAACAAGAAGACTAATCCATATCAAGATAGAATAGATTACCTCTGGATTGTGTACTAGTTCTAACAAGTCTTCCTCTATCATCATAGATTTTCACCTTTTTGCTCTCAAAAGCTAGTCGGTGGCTTGAATTGTTCAGCTGAGCCACACTTAACAAATTATAGTTTCATCCATCTACCCAATATGCATTTTCACATTTTAATCTATCATTGATCATTAGTGAGCCTTTACCTCTTATCATACAAGGTGCATCATTTCCCATTCTCACAGATCCTCCATTATATTCAACAAGATGATCAAACTTCTCTACATCACTGGTCATATGATGTGTATAGCCATTGTCTATGATCCATGTATCATTTCTGCTTACTTTAGAGATTAGTGTTGTCTCTTCATGTTTCTCTTCTTCTTCTGAGTCATCTTTCATAGCCACAAATACAACTTCTATATCATCATCAGAATCAGATTCAGTTTCAATATCTTCAGCTATGTAACATACCTTTTTGCCTTTTTCATCTCGGTTGTCTCTGTTGTAGTGTTGGTAGCCTCTGTTGATTCTTCTCCCATAGCTTCCTTTAGATTGATCTTTGGATCTATCATCATCTTTCTTCTATGGACATCTAGCAGCGATGTGACCAACTTCTTCATAGTTAAAGCATGCTAAAGATAGCTTACCTCTATACCTTCCTTTTCCTTTGGGCAATCTTCTGGCCATAAGTGCTTCAAGCTCATCAAGTTCATCATCGGTATTGTCATCACTATCACAATTTTTACTATTCTTGCTAGACTTTCCAATCTTCAAAGAAGACATAAAAGCGGATTCAACAGAAGGAACAACACTATTATCAAAAAATTTTAATTCAAAGGTTGTAAGTTTACCAATCAGAGTGTCAAGAGTAAGGTTAGATGTAGCTCTTGTTTCATGAATTGCAGAAATCTTGATTGCATAAACTGGTAGCAAAGTTTTGAGAATCTTTCTTATCATTGTTTCATCATCAATCACTCCATCAGATGCTCTAATAGCATGTACCACATCTTTGAGTCTATTTGAATATTGGACAATTTTCTCACCTTCTTTCATTGTCATATCATCAAATCTACTTCTCAGACTTTCAGCTCGGGCTCTTTTGACATTCAGATCTCCACTGTATATTTGTGCTAATTTATCACACATTCCTTTGGCAGTTGTGCATGTCTTGATATCTTCAAATTCAGCATCAGTACAGGCAGCAGCAATTTCCATCATAGTAACATTGTGTTCATATTTTTCCTTCAATTGATCAAGAGTTAAGGGACCAGTGGACGGTTGTATGTAGCCATTCTCCATCAGATCTAGTGCAGAGTTCCCAATTCCAGATATGTGCAGCTTCATTTTTCTTTTCCATACTATGAAGTTCTCTTTGTTCAGGTTTATTACTTCCCTCTTATACATCTTGAGACCTTTATGCTTAAGTCCTTAAAACTCTATTCCAAGAAACCAATGCTCAGATACCAATTGTTAGAATAACTGAGAGGGGGGGTGAATCAGTTATCCAGTGTCCCAATTCAAAATGTATAATCCAAAACAACTTCTTCAATTTCTGCTCGTCGGTAAACACTAAATACTTTCACTATCTGTGCTTTTACTGATTACCAGTCTAATGCTAAAATAGTTACTAATCAAACTTAACATGTAACATGTAAAGAATGATAACAAACAAATATCACAATCAACACATAACACGAGATTTAATGTGGAAACCTTGTAAAGGGAAAAACCACTTGGGATCGGCAACCCAAAATTGTTCACTCTTCTGAAGTGAGGTCGGTTAAGACCCAACCCTGTTAAAGGTTACAAACACACTGTCAGGTGTGACCTTGTTAGAGGATTTTAGACTAGAAGCTATCATCCAACCAACATTCACTGTGGGGTTGACAGGATAACAATGTTCATTCTATGAATAATACATCATAAGACTTTCAGAGTCCACTTGGTTAAGAGATTTTGACTGTATACAATGGTTAAATATGTAACAGTAAATGACCTACCTTAAAACAACTTCAATTGCAAATTTACAGATCAATATTTAGTCCATACAAATCCTTCTGATCAATATTTCACTTCAGATTCAATACTGTATCAAGCTTACTGTCCATCGATAATTGCTCTATGTAGCTCGGTAATTGTTCTGCAGCTCAGTTCTTACTAACCAGTATGATCAAAATGCATGAAGCCTTGCTCATGCGATAATCTTGCATCTTCTTCTTCCGACATCTTCCATAAAAAAATTTTGTTCTCTTATATAGACAAGTAAATCATTTTCTTCTCCACCTTAAGATTTTACCACTTAACCACATTCATAGATTGTTCCGCTTCAAACTTTCTTGGTACTTGTGTCAATAACACGTTTCAATCTTCTTTGAATTTTGTCAGCCGTTGATCTGTGTAACAAACATTATCTGTTACCTCGATGTTATACTCTTTCCAGCTCATCAATCTTATTAGCTAAACTAATCATTTAATACATTCTGTTCTGCTCGGTTAACAAAGAAATGCATCAGTGAACATTGCTTGGTTAATACTGCGATCGGTATACACTACACTCTGTCGGTGTATACTAGAAATGCTCCATTTACCAACAACACTACTTTGTGTCTTTCAACTCTATACTTCATCATAGATGAATGCAACATAATAAAGTCAATATCATCAAGTCATAGACTCATCAACAAGTTACTCAATGTGTTCCTTATCCTCATTTGTCATGTACATATTTCCTCATGTAGATTTCTCTATTCTTCATCTCTTTTTCACCTTTCCTCAAATGTGTCAATATAGTAACTTACAAGATAAGTGTTGTCAAACTAGTTGACATTAATGACAACATAATACTGATTTAATCATATTGCATATCTAATCAGCAACTCCTCAATGATCTTTAATCGCAGATTCTTCAATCAAAATTCAAATCAGTTGTAGTCCAACTTGAGACATCTAAACATCTTTTTTCCTCTTCAAATAACTCTCTTCTCTCACCATTTTCATAAAGATGATTTTTAATTTATTTTCCTCCCAAATATTTACATGTAAACATTTATAGTTTTCAAGTAATATAATTTTTGTTGCATTTTACTATAAAAATATACATATAAATTAATTACTCCAAAATATTACACAATCTTTCCAAAT
This sequence comes from Chamaecyparis obtusa, assembly GCA_027943335.1. NCBI lineage: Eukaryota > Viridiplantae > Streptophyta > Pinopsida > Cupressales > Cupressaceae > Chamaecyparis > Chamaecyparis obtusa. Next base: position 1,896,615 of record BSBK01005284.1, on the reverse strand, counting down.
ACTTCTCATTAATAACATCTATATTCAAAATTATAAGAATTACATACATAAATATAAAATATTGATTTGATTTTTTTCCAATTCAATTTTTCTTAAAGAAGTTAACTCTAGCGAACTTAAATCTTATTTAGTCATGTACAGGAAAATATCACCATGAGTTCAATGATTTCCATTGTTCAAAGTTTTGAGCTTTTAAGTTTTTAATCTCTTTTACTAGTAACATGGCTTAAAAGATAATCCTATATAACTTAAATGAAAACTGCTCCATAGCTCTAAATATAACATGAACTAATGTAAGAAGGATTGTGAATTATTAGCCACAAGGTAGCATTGAGCCTCGTGCAACTTTAATACAGATAAAAAATAACTTAGTCTAATTAAAACACTAACTTCGAGGAAAATTACTACTCCTTGCACCTAGATTGTAGAAAACATAGGGATAGAATTTAATTAATTTCAAAGCAAATTGGCCTAGAGTACGATTACAACATATAGCAAAGGATCCTCTCTCCGTTCACAGGTAGAAAGTAGAGACAAATGTAGGAAGAGTAGCTTCTAAAAAGTAAAATGTCCTTCAAATGTATTAAGAAATACATTCAAATAAATATTCAAATGAATCCACACAAAAGTTATATGGAATGGAAAAATAACTAGCTACTTGTTTTGGCATGCACAAATGTAGTAGTTTCAAGTGCCTCAATATTCCTAATCTACAGATAGGTCGTGTGAGTAAGGCTTTTGAGGATCCTGTATCTATTTTGAAAGGCTCAAATCAATCAAATGTTAAGATTTTAATCTAGCATGAAATCAATTCAAAACAAGGAAACTCTAAGCTAAGCCACCTCAGATTGAGCTGAAACAGGTGCACCCAAGCACTGTTTGATTTGCTCTGATAAGAGGGATGTGGGTGTGCTCTCTATTCGCATGGAGCATGTTCCTTATGTATTTTAGGACGGATTGAGATCCATGAACACCTGTATAGAATAGGTATAGAACACCTGTTTTGCCCCTAAGGGCTCAAGGATCCAAAATGATGCTGAAATGAAGATTAAGCTACATGATGTTTATCCTAAGATTGATTTTTAGACCAAATAGAGATGTGATATGATGCTATATTCTATGAAAAACAATGAAAGAAACTATGTTAATCCATTATTGCTAAGCTATGATGTGCTAAAAAGCTTGAAGAAAATAATGAAATCTAACAATTAGGATTGATTATACATAAAGCTAGAACTAATTTAGCATGATAACAATGCATGAAGATGAAAGACTAAGCTAATGAATTGCTCTTGGAAATGATGAGTATTTATAGGCTTTGGAAAGGAGGAATAAGTGGCCAGGATCAAAATCCTTAAGAGAGGCCAAGATTCATTCAAAGGGGAGCACATGGATTGTGCTAGTTCAGAGCCACCTCCTTGTGACAAGTGTCACAAGGGCATTGGGTTGAAAGATGGGAGGGATGTGCACAATTTGAGAAATGTGCCTAAGGTCAAAGGGTGTAAGAAATGGATGAGGGGCTTCTTAAATGCATCATAAATGCATGTAAGAGGGATAAGGAGGTTTTAAATGCATGTAAGACAAGTTTCGAGAAGTTTGTTGACTTTGGGTTAAGCTTAGGAGTTGGCTAACCTTGGTTAGGGAATGTGACAAGTTTAGGGGGGATTAGGATTAGGATTAAGAGGATAAAGACTTTATAGAAGAGTCTAGAACTTCCTTAGGATAAATATGGATTTTAAGAAATAAATAAAATTTTATTTATTTCCATGGTTTAGTTTTGAGAATATTTATTAAAATAAATTTAATAAATATGAAGATTAAATATTTAATCTTAAATATTTTGAGTTGGGATTAGGGTAAAGAAATGATGGGATTAGTCTTTAATCAAAATTAAAGAAGGATTAGAAGATTCTAGAAGATGTTAGTGGTCTTACGGAAATTGGCCAAGTTTTGGGCAAAAAATAAATAAATAATTTATTTTGGAATTTTTGGTCAATTTATTAATTAAATAATTAATAAATAAGGGAATAATGTTTAAATAAGATTTAAATATTTTTGGGAGGGATTCCTTAATTAAATATGTTTAATTAAGATATAAGGATTTAATGACATAAAAATAAATTAATTAATTAATAAATGATGATGTCATCAGGGGTTTTTCAGAAAATAAAAATACTTTATTTTCTAAAAGATTTTTAGGTGTCTACATTTTGCCCCTCTTTGATGCAATGCCGCAAGTGGTGTGGCATCAAAGATAAGAAAAATAAGATGCCCAAGGCTAGAATTTGGAGGAATAAGGGGTTGTGCCCCCTCGAGAAAATAACACAAGGAGTAAACGTTGTAGAATTTTCTTGAAAGGAAATAGAGAAGGAAAGACCTAGGAAGAAGGGGAGATAAATAACCAAGCTTCCAAGAGCAAAGATGGGAAAATGCAAGATGAGATGGAATGCAAAATGCAGGATGTAGCTATATAAGGAGATGCAAGATGCAAGATTAATCTATATGATGCAAGATGTAGGGATTTAGGGAGCTCCATGCTTTGGATCTTTTTTAGAGCACAACCTAGTTTGATATAGCAATGCTAGAGACCTGCCAAGGATACTGAGATCACAAGGCTTTGTCACCAGCATTCCATAGGACTAACGCTAAAAAGACACGCAGGGTTGCCACAGCATCACACGTGAAACCTGAAGGAGGCATGGTAGAAACAATGCTAAAGAAACCACAAACACACGACTGACCCATAGGCAGAAGCAAAAGATCAAAAGACCTTGCCCCAGATTGTCCTCATTCGTAGCACACCATGATATAAAGGATCGTGGCAACTTTGAGTAGAGAACAACGAGAAGCCATAAAAGATAAACAAGACCCAAAGGACAAAATCCAAGGTCAAAATGATAACTCCAAAAGACAACCTTTTCCAAGGAGAGAGATTTGATTTGATTAGATTGATGGTGGGAAGATTGGTCTAAACATGTGGAAGGATACATCGACACGGACCTAGTGTGCTTGGTGGAAGATTAGGTCAGACAGGAAGGATACATCTAAGGGGACCCAGGATTAGGCTTAGGTCAGACAAAATAGAAGCATATATCTATGCAGACCCGATGTTGATGGGGAGAATGCTATGTTGTTGATTGGCAAATGATGCGGTTCAAAGATAGTCACGATGATCATGTTAGAATAAGGTGTCTCAACCTTGGATAATTCCTATTCTTATTATTTGTTTTGTTAAATGTATTTTTGCAAATAATGTAATTAAGTGTGAGTGTACATGTCTAGTTGGCATGTTGATGTGTCACTCCACTTGATGTGTCGGCATCTTGTATTATGTGTAAGGAAATCATGGCCGAAACGGTTATGACGGATTCCTATGACACGTAAGAGCTATTTAAGGAATGTGCTATGACAGGCATAAGAGCATCTTTTGACTTGGGCCTATTTGGGCGCCCAAGGAGTGGTTGGTGTGTGTAAGAGAATATGCCAAAAATAGGTTGGTATGACAGATTCTCTTACACTTCTCTTGTGACCGTTATTTTTAGCGGATTCTATGACAAGCTGTCATAGTCTATTCTAGGGATGGACGCCTATTCTTGGGATTGCATGTAACAACTGTGTACATGTGGCTTTGTGCATGGGTCTTGGTGGTTGGACACCAAACACCTATTTTGGGTATTTGTTGGGTCCTGAGGAGCCTATATATATGATGCTGCTTCTATGGAAGAGATATAAGTTTTTTGATAAGTCTTGTTGGCTTTGTCTCTCATTTCCTGAAAGAACTTGCATTGCAAGTGTGTTGTAATCTTTGTGTTGAAGATAATACATTGTGCAGGTTTTGGAGGGGTGGGGTTGTTTTACCGAAAGGTTTTTCCCCACCAACATATCTTTGTGTTTGTGTGTTTCAATCTTCTCTATCTATTTTCTGTATGTATGGTTTATGCTGCAATATTATTTGTTAAGTAGCTTAACGAATCTGAAATTGTAAGGATTTACAAAGAATTTGCACAATACTTTCCTTAGGAGGTTAGTGTAGGAAGTTGTTTCTGCACCTGAGTTTCCTTACAAGTGGTATTAGAGCTTGATCAACTTTTGATCCTAGTTGTTGGGTAGGGTTTTTTGAGCTAATCTCAAGTTGAGTGGGAGTTTTGTGCAGAGCATTCTGAATCTTATTTGCAGATTGAGATGGCGAGTTCATCATATGGAAGAATGGAGGTGGAGAAATTTAATGGCACTAATTTTGAGTTGTGGAAACTCAAGATGGAAGACATGTTGGAAGATCGTGACCTATGGGAAGCGACTTCAAGTGCTACAAGACTAGCAACAATAACTCAAGTAGATTGGGATATCAAAGATCGTAAAGCTAAGGGTCTCATAAGACTCTGTTTAACCGATGCAGTTCTTCTGAATGTTCTAGATGAGAAAACTGCAAATAGTTTATGGGAAAGACTTGCGGCCGTGTATCAGGCCAAATCCCTGGTGAACAAGTTGTTCCTGAGGAAGAAGTTGTACTCTCTGCGAATGGAGGAAGGTGGATCCTTAACAGATCATTTAAATGCATTTAATCTGCTGGCTGCACAGTTGACATCAGCTGGTGTCAAGTTAGAGGAGGAGGATCGTTTCTACACACTTTTGTGTTCTTTACCGGATTCATGGGACCATCTTGTGATGGCTCTTGGAAGCACGTTAGTCACCTTCAAAATGGATGATGTGGTGTCTTCGCTGCTATCAGAGGAGATGCGGAGAAAGGCTTCTGTTTCAAAAAAAGAAGCCCTTGCTGTTCGTGGGAGATCCACTGAAAGAGGGAAGAAAAATGACAATAAGTCTGACAATAAGGGTAGATCCAAATCCCGTGGGAAGTCAAAGACTTCCAATAAGTCCAAGGCAAAATGTTGGAACTGTGATAAATCTGGGCACTTCCGTAAAGACTGCAAAGAGCTGAAGAAGAAGAAGAAGGGTTCAGATTCAGCTTCAGAAAGATCTCAAGAAGATGGCGATGCATTCATCGCAACCTTGGCTGCCCATGCATCTGATGATGTGTGGTTGATAGACTCAGGTGCTTCTTTTCACATGACCTCTCATCAAAATTGGTTCTCAAAGTATGAGAAGTTCGATGGTGGAAAGGTGTATCTGGGTGATGATTCTCACCTAAAGATAGTTGGACGTGGAAGGGTCACTATCAGATTTCCTGATGGACGAATAAAGGGAATCAACGGAGTTATGCACATTTCGAGTTTGGCACGAAACCTATTATCTGTAAGTATGTTGAACGATGTAGGTGTGCAGGTTGTTTTTTCTAAAGAAGGATGCAAGATGATGAGAGGATCGATGGTGCTTGCGAAGGGTACTAGGAGAGGTACCTTATTTCAGCTAGATGCATGTATTCCTCTATGTAATAGTTCTTCATCCTCACCATCTGAACAAGTAGTGAAGAAGTCTGTGGCTATTGGTTTCGATGGTAGTGCAAACACTTTGGAAGGTAAGCTTCCTGCAGAAAAGACAATGTTGTGGCATATGAGATTTGGCCACATTGGTGAAAAGGGTCTCAGAACCTTGAAAAATAAAAATCTCGTTGAGGGGTTAAATGATTGCAATCTTGAGTTTGACTTCTGCGAACACTGTGTCTATGGTAAACAAAATCATGTTCAGTTTTACTCTAGTTCTCACAAATCTTCTGATGTTTTGGATCTTATTCATTCTGATGTATTTGGTCCTGTAAAAGTTCCTTCAATCTCCAAGTCTGTATTTTTTGTATCTTTCATAGATGATTATAGTAGAAGGACATGGATTTATTTCCTTAAAAGTAAGACACAAGTCTTTAGTCGATTCAAGGAATTTAGAGCTCTTGTAGAGAATCAGACTAGTAAGAAGATCAAGTGTGTGAGAACTGACAATGGTGGTGAGTTTTGCTCAGCAGAGTTTGAACAGTTCTGTAAAGAACAAGGTATCGAGAGGCATAAGACAACTCCATATACCCCACAGCAAAATGGAGTTGCAGAGAGAATGAAGAGGACACTGATGGAGAAGGCTAGGAGTATGCTTAGTGGAGCTGGTTTAGAACAAAAGTTCTGGGCTGAAGCTGTGGCCACTGCTTGCTATCTGGTTAACAGATCTCCTACATCAGCTCTTGTTGGTAAGACACCCATGGAGGTGTGGTCTGGTAAGAAGCCTTCAATTAGACATCTTCGTGTTTTTGGTTGTGAAGCTTATGCACATGTTCCAAAGGAGAAAAGATCTAAGTTGGAAAATAAAGTTGTCAAATGTATTTTCATCGGATACAGTGTTGGTGTGAAAGGATACAAGCTTTGGGATCCTGTGACTAGTAAGGTGTTGTATAGTAGAAATGTTATTTTCAGAGAGCTACCATCTTCTCCTATTGTGCTACAACCAAATGAAAAAGAAAAGGAAAAAGATGTTGTTCAGTTGCCTCCTACCCCTGAGAAGACTGAACAGAGAGACCATGTTGGGTCTAATGATGAGGAGAGCTCTAGCAGCTCTGATAGTTCGGAAGAAGAGGAAGAACAACCTCAACCTCAGCCCTTGAGGAGATCCACGAGAGAAAGAAAGCAACCAGAAAGGTTTGGTTATTCTATGCTAGATTCCAGTTGTTCTTTTGCTTTGATTACTAATACTGATGAGCCTAGATCTGTAAAAGAGGCTTTGGGCATGGAAGATGTAGGTTCCTGGATTGAGGCTATGGATGATGAGATGGCTTCATTGGAGAAAAAAAAAAATATGGGACCTTGTAGCTCTGCCTAAAGGGAGAAAATTTGTTGGCTGTAAATGGGTGTTCAAGAAGAAATTTTGTGCAGATGGTAGTGTTGAAAGGTACAAAGCTAGATTGGTTGCAAAGGGGTATTCACAGGTAGAGGGAATAGATTATGGTGAAATATTCTCTCCTGTTGCAAAGTTGACATCCATTAGATTTCTGTTATCTCTTGCTGCATCATATGATTTAGAGATAGAACAGATGGATGTGAAGACAACTTTCCTTCATGGTGATTTGGAGGAAGAGATTTATATGTCACAGCCTGAGCACTACATTGTTAAAGGTAAAGAATCCTTAGTTTGCAGATTAAAGAAATCTCGATATGGTTTGAAGAAATCTCCTAGGATGTGGTACCTTAAGTTTGATGCCTTTGTGTTGTCAATTGGATTTGTAAGATCGAAATCAGATCATTATGTTTATTTCAGAGTTGAAAATGATCGCCTTCTTATTGTTGCATTATATGTTGATGATATGTTGTTGTTTGGGAAGGGTAAGGGTATGATTTCTGATTTTAAATCTTAGTTGTCAGCACAGTTTGAGATGAAAGATCTTGGGGCAGCAAGGTACATCTTGGGTATGGAAATCAATAGAGATAGGTCTAACAGAAAACTTTGGTTGAGCTAGAGTAAGTATGTGAAGTCTGTGTTGGACAGGTTCAGCATGGCAGATTGTAGACCACTATGTGTTCTTGTTTCTGTGGGAACAAAGTTATTTGTAGATGATTGTCCAAAATCTCCTAGTGAGGTGGAGGACATGAGTAGAGTACCTTATGCTAGTGCAGTTGGTAGTCTTATGTATGCTATGGTTTTTACTAGACCAGACATTGCCCAAGCAGTGGGAGTCCTGAGTCAGTTTATGGCTAACCCTGGACGGGTACATTGGGATGCAGTTAAGCGAGTATTCAGATATTTGAGGGGTACATCAGATTATTCCATATGTTATCATGGTAACTCTTCTGAATCTCCGCATTCAGTTTGTATTCGTGGGTTTGTGGATTCAGATTGGGCAGGTGATATTGACAGCAGGAGATCCACCAGTGCTTATGTGTTCACTATGTTTGGTGGTGCCATCAGTTGGATGAGTAAGCGACAACCTGTGGTTGCTTTGTCCACTACAGAAGCTGAGTACATGGCTGCTACTCATGCTTGTAAGGAAGCCATTTGGCTTAGGAGATTGTGTTCTGATGTTGGTGTTGATGCAGAACAGATTACTATTTGGTGTGACAGTCAGAGCGCTATTTGCCTTGCAAAGAATCCAACTTTCCATGCCAGAACAAAGCACATTGATGTGCAGTTTCACTTTGTGAGAGATATGGTGGAAGATGGAAAGGTAAATTTGGAGAAGGTAGATACTGTGAAGAATGTTGCAGATGCATTAACAAAATTAGTGGGAACTGAGAAGTTCAGATGGTGTTCGGAGTCTATGGGCCTTTTGGCCTATAGCGGTTAGTTCCTGTTATGTTCCTGTTGCTCTTACAAGGTGTTCGACAAGTGGGAGAATGTTAGGAATAAGGTGTCTCAACCTTGGATAATTCCTATTCTTATTATTTGTTTTGTTAAATGTATTTTTGCAAATAATGTAATTAAGTGTGAGTGTACATGTCTAGTTGGCATGTTGATGTGTCACTCCACTTGATGTGTCGGCATCTTGTATTATGTGTAAGGAAATCATGGCCGAAACGGTTATGACGGATTCCTATGACGCGTAAGAGCTATTTAAGGAATGTGCTATGACAGGCGTAAGAGCATCTTTTGACTTGGGCCTATTTGGGCACCCAAGAAGGAGTGGTTGGTGTGTGTAAGAGAATATGCCAAAAATAGGTTGGTATGACAGATTCTCTTACACTTCTCTTGTGACCATTATTTTTGGCAGATTCTATGACAAGCTGTCATAGTCTATTCTAGGGATGGACGCCTATTCTTGGGATTGCATGTAACAACTGTGTACATGTGGCTTTGTGCATGGGTCTTGGTGGTTGGACACCAAACACCTATTTTGGGTATTTGTTGGGTCCTGAGGAGCCTATATATATGATGTTGCTTCTATGGGAGAGATATAAGTTTTTTGATAAGTCTTGTTGGCTTTGTCTCTCATTTCCTGAAAGAACTTGCATTGCAAGTGTGTTGTAATCTTTGTGTTGAAGATAATACATTGTGCAGGTTTTGGAGGGGTGGGGTTGTTTTACTAAAAGGTTTTTCCCCACCGACATATCTTTGTGTTTGTGTATTTCAATCTTCTCTATCTATTTTCTGTATGTATGGTTTATGCTGCAATATTATTTGTTAAGTAGCTTAACGAATCTGAAATTGTAAGGATTTACAAAGAATTTGCAAAATACTTTCCTTAGGAGGTTAGTGTAGGAAGCTGTTTTCGCACCTGAGTTTCCTTACAGATCAAGGATAGTTGACAATTGATGTTGCTGAAGTACAAGGCTGGGTAGGACAAAGTGTTCTGATCAAATGCTGCTAATGCGGTTCTGACAAGGACTATGTACAACAAGATAGCGACAAGGGCTGACTGACACAAAGGATGGGACCTAAAGACACATATGTACAAATGATCTTAGGTGGAGACACGACTGATGCTATGGTACAAGACTCAGGATTTAGGATGTACAAAGAACCTAGGGGTGTAGTTGAAACTCCAAAGATATGCAAGATGATGCCCCAGTTGGGCTGGAAGGCCAAGATGGACTGGTGATGGATGATTTGTCCTAAAATGACATGGATTTGGGAAGGACATATCCCAACAATGATGATTGGATTGAGATCAAGGCTCGCTACAAAACTAAGGATGTGATTGGATTGGTTGGCTTGATCTTGGATGTTGGATAGCTAGAGGATGTGAATAGTTTTGGAAAATGGCTTGCAATGTTTGGAGATGGATGAATGGCATTGGATTGCATGGGGGTATCCTATAGCTAGATACCAATGACAAGGGAAGAGACCAGGTGATGGAAAGATGGAGGAAATTCTTAGGATGAGGATGATGGAACTGCTAGGAGATTTGGATGGAAGAATGCTTGAGGATTGAAAGATGGAATGTTGGAGGAAACGCTGAGGGATCTAGATAGAGGAATGCTTGGGGAGATTGGATCATGGATTTGCTTAAGGATTGGAAGATGGAATGCTGGAGGAACCGTTGAGGGATCTGGATAAAGGAATGCTTGGGGAGATCGGATGGTGGATTTGCTTAAGGACTTGGGAGATGGAAGATTTTGGATGAAAGATAGTCTCCAAGGAATACATTACCAAGGAATAAGATGCCCCCTACTTAGGATAGTTCATTTATTTAGAGGCAATAGGATGGGGTATGATTGGATAGAAGATATGCCAACAAGAGGATGAGGAAGGTAGATGGAAGTTAGGATGAATGGATTGGATAGAGGATATGTAGCTGAAAGGTGTGATGGATGCCAAGAAGGTGCTCAAAAGCATGTATACCTGGTAGTCTTTGTTTTGTCATCAAGATCCAAAGGAGGATGAAGGAAGTGAGAGACAAATGGGATGGAGGAGATGTTGGATAAAGAGGTGATAGAAGGGAATGGCCCCCAACTGTAAAAAGGAATTGGGGGGACCTATGCATGATGTCTGTTTGCCAGGTTTTCACCATGGTACTTGTCCAAGGCGCTTGAATTGCCCAGTTTTCACCATAGGATGAATGTTTTTCTCTTTTCTTTTTCTTTTCTTTTGATATTTTTCTCTTGATTTTTCCAATTTTTATGGATTTTATGCTGACTAGATGCTAACCTTCTGATATTCTAATGTGTTGATGTCTTTCTTCACTGATCTTTTGATTTGTTGCTGATATTTTCTAATTTTGTTGCTGCCTTTCTTCACTGATCTTTCTAATGTGCTCGGATGTTGGTACAGCTTTGCTAGGATGGCCGGACTTATGCAAAAGCACAGATTGGATGGGGTAGATGGGATATATGGTGGTAGAAAGTGTTTGGATGGAAGGATGGAAAGTGATCATGATAGGGGGATGTTGTTAGGATCAACATTGGCACATGTTGTGAAGAAGGTGGCTGAAGTTGATGGGATGCAGAAGACAGATGTGGAAATGATGGAGGATTTGTGCTAGGAGATCTTGTAACATGGGGATCCAAGATGGATTGAGGAGATGGAGAAGAAGACTGGGTAGCTGGGGGATTAGCAACTTTGGATGCCATTGTGGATGTTTCTTTTAGATGCATTACATCTTTTTGCTTTGGGATCCACATCATTTTTGTTTTAGCTTTGGTGGGCCTTTGTGGCCGTTGGTATGCATCAGATTTTTCTTTTTCTTTGTTGGACCTTTGTGGCCATGTAGTGGATTTTGCTTGTGCTTTTCTGGGCCTTTGTGGCCATAGGAATGCTTTAGATTGCTTGATTGGATTTTGTTTTGTTTGAGCATGTTGTTTAGACTGGACATGGAAATCTTTGGATTTTTGTGAATTTTTCCCTTTATATATCTTGGATATGGCATCCAAATTGCGAGGAACATTGGAATGAATATGAGGAGATGTGTGGGATGGAGGAAATACAGATGGAGAGATGGAAGGAGATTGGTAGATAGGATATGTGGAAATGTGTCTTTGTTGATCCTAACTAGGGATGCTTGGATTTTGGATGAGGGATTGAGTAGGATAAGATGGGGGGTGATATTTGGGGATGTAAGGCCCCAAAATGGATTTGGTATGTAGAAGATATGTGCTGGAAGATTTTGGGACATAGGGACCCAAAATGGATTTAGAGGATGAAGGAGGAATGTGATAGATTGTCTTGGGCTATAATGAAGGAGGAGGAGGAATAGCATTGTATGTTTTGGGAGATGTGATGGTGGGTTTGGAAGGATGCTTGAATTTAGTTTTAGTTGTATCAACATTTTTGGAGGAAGTGCCTTCTTCTGATGTGTGACCAATTTCACATGATTTTTTATGTTTCTTGTCTTGAATGGGCTCCAGATTTTCTTGTTCATGAGAGCCTAGGCCTTTGCCTTGATAATTCTATTTCTTGAGCATTTTATCCAAACAAGGATATTTCTAACTTGGGGAATATGATAAACATCCAATTTTTGATTCCCTGATGTAAGATATGAAACTAATTTCTTCTATTTCAAACGGACTGCCTTTGAAAAATGTAAGTGGTCCAAGCAGAAAGAGTGATGATAGTGGGATAGTTTGGATTGGAAGATCCTCAAGAGGAGAGGATAGGATGGTGGGATTTTGACTGGGATTGGGGGATAGTAATGGATCTTCAGATGGAGAAACTGGGATGATAGGATCTTTGATTGGAGGAATTGGGATTGTAAGATTTTGGATTGGGGGTGATGGAAGCAATAGAACATGTGATGGGGGAAGTGAAGGGATTGGATCTTGATTTTCTTTTGCGAGTATTTCAACATGCTTTTGGACAAGATCTTTACATGATAGGATTTGTGTGGATAGAGTGTTGGGGGATGTATGGATGGACTCTTCAAAGGGGGTGGATGGAAGGATGGGAGATTCTGTAGCTGTGATGTTTGGAAGAAGGAAGAACTCTTCTGATGGTATGGATGAAAGGATGGAAGATTCTGTAGCTGTGATGGCAGGAAGAAGGGTGAACTCATGAGGCTCTTTAGATATGCTTTGGATAATACTAGGAGGAGGTGATGTTGGTGGGGACTGGATGGAGACTTCAGATGGAAGGGACTCAATGATGCTAGGAGATGGAAGAGGATCAATGAGTGGGATGTATGGAAGATAGATGGGAATGATGGATGGGCCTCATCAATGATGGCTTCGCATAAAGGTTTGAGATGGCTTGGCTCTTCAACTTTAGGAGTGGGATTTGTTATTGGCTTCCTTGTGAAACTCCTTGGAGACTTTCATGGTGAAGAAGGATTGGAATGTGGAGGAGATAGAGAGCTAGGATAGTCCTCATATGAAGATGGGGTGGATGAAGGAGAACTTTCTTGAGGGGATGACGGTGCAAACGAGGAGTTGGAGGATGGTGGGTTGGTAAAAAGGATTGGAAGACTTGGTTTTTGGTTTTGAGAATGATTTGGAGGATAAGTAGATGGAGGTTTTAGATAAGGGAAGTAGCGTGAAGTGCTTTTATGGGATGATGGTGATTGGGATATGACCATAGCAGGAGATGGAGGTATGAAGGATGCATATGGAGGATGTGTAGGTTTAAGATAGGGATAAGTTATGGATGGGTAAGATAATGGATTTGCCTTGTCGAGGACATGAAAGGGAGTGCTAGTGGATAAGTTTGAAGGCATGATAGGATATTTTGGAGGAATGATTGGATGCTGGGGGATATTTGGAGCAAACTTGCTAAGATTTTTAAAATATGCATCGTGATCTACAAGGCTTTCATCATCATCAGGATAGGATGGATTGAGAGGAGAGACATAATAACCAAACTCATCATAATAGTTTTGAGACATGCTGACTTGCAGATGAGTTGGATAAGGATGAAGGATGAAGATGGATTGGAAGAATAAGACTCAGATTGGGATGACTGACAGAATCAGACTTAGGTTTGGATTTGGCTCAAGTTTGGAAGAAAACTAACTCTAGAGGAAGACAGACAAGGGGATGGTGGATGACCGCGATGACTCTGCTAACCTAAGATAGGAGGAAAGGATGACAATACTGGATTGAATATGTCTTGAAGACAATGATTTGAGATTCTGAAAGTTTTGGACATTTTCTGGATTTTGGGAGGATTTCGACTGACATGGCTATTCTGAGTATTTTGAACCAAGTTGTAGATCAGTTTGATATTTCCCAATGGAAAAGGATAAATTCCAACAAAGATTTTCAGAAAAGCAATCTCCACAAGGGACAAAGCAACCTTGTGGGATACAAATAGGATGATTGACTCTGATAAAGCTTTGAAAGTGTATGTTTCAACAATGTTTTCATAAAGTATTTGACTGGCAAGCACTTCAAGTAGATCTACCTAAGGAAGGTGAGTATCAAAATCGGTTGCCCATAGCTTGGTACCCCCTAAAAGGGAATACAAATGGTGATTAATCTTGAGGTGATCCGATAAACCCCTTGGATCGGTCCTTGCACAAAGATTTTGATACCTTCAGATGTGGATAGGGTAGCCTCTATTTTATCAGGTTTTTAATAGTTTCGTGGAGTCTCCATACCTGATTATGCTGACCGCCCATGACTCACTTAAGAGCCTAGCCAACAATGCTGGGGGAGAGGAATATTTACCATCCCCAGTCACTGTATTTGGCACAAATGCCTGTGGATTAGGAGATATAAGTGAGTACTTTTTGCCTTCACTTTATTTATATACCATCCGAGGGGGATACCGGTTTGAGGTCATTCTCCGAGGATGAAGCACTTTTCTCCCCGGGCAGGCCTCACTAAAAGTAGAACAAGTGAACTTGTCTGAGTTCAAATGTTTTACATTGCTTACTTTAACAAGGATTTTGCAAGAATTGAAAAACTCCTAAATGCACAGCAAGCAAGTTTGTTCATTTTCCCAATTTGATTAAGTGTGATTTGAACTTTGAAATTGAAGACACAAGTATTTAAGGTTTTTTTTGTTCTTTCTCCAAAAAGTAATTGATTTAAGCGTTTGCAAGTTCTTTCTTTGAGCATTAAAGATTGAGATTAGCTTGTTGATTTTAAGAACTTTGAAGAGAGCTTTGTTTTGATCCTTAAGTCATTCAAGATTTGATTGCGTGTTTGCTAGAATTGAAAACAAAAGAGAGAATAGAGATGTTCATTTCTTTTAGTGCATTCAAGAGTATGTTTGTTTTTCAAATTGATAATGACTCTTAGGACCTAAATTCTTTCCCCTAGTTTTCATTCAAGATTTGTTTTGACTTTTTCTTTTTAAGAATCTGAGAACAAATTAAGGTAAAAACATAGTCGACAACGACATTGTCTAGCTAATACGCGATGCTAGAAAATGCACAGGTGACACCCAAAAACCTCATAGGCGATAGCAAAATGATTACATGCAATATAGAGAAAAATGCCCAGGCGATAGAGAAGTGATTCCAAGTGGCAGAGGAAGATTTATAGGCAATAATGGAATATGCACAAGCGACAGTTAAAAGTGCATAGGTGAGAGTGAAACATGCATAGGCAAGAGTTAAACATGCATAGGTGGGAATAAAAAGTGCATAGGTGAGAGTTAAACATGCATAGGCGGGAGTAAAAAGTGCATAGGCGAGAGTGAAACATGCATAGGTGACAATAAACATACATAGGCGACAATGAAACATGCCTAGGCGACAATGAAACATGCATAAGTGATAATGAAATGGTTATAGGCGTGAATGAAATGATTATAGGCATGAATGAAATGATTACAGGCGTGAATGTTTATCTGATAGGCGTGAGTAGTTTTTTACAGGAGACAAAAAAGAAGTTTGAGACAGAATAGAAGTTATCGAGGTGGAAATCTTCAAAAAATAGGCGTCGATACAGAGCTTGTAGGCATCATCAAACTCTTTGTAGGCATGACTGAATTGTGTTTAGGCATGACTAAACTATGTGTAGATGACATTTCACCTCTTTCCTATAGATTATTCACGAAAAATAGCAAATATGAGAGTACAAAGTATGATCTAATCAAGCTGATTTGTGGGTTTGAGTCCCACTTGGCATGCCAGAATGTGAGCAAGGCTTTTGAGGATCCTGTATCTGTTTTGAAAGGCTCAAATCAATCAAATGTTAAGATTTTAATCTAGCATGAAATCAATTCAAAACAAGGAAACTCTAAGCTAAGCCAACTCAGATTGAGCTGAAACAGGTGCACCCAAGCACTATTTGATTTGCTCTGATAAGAGGGATGTGGGTATGCTCTCTATTTGCATGGAGCATGTTCCTTATGCATTTTAGGATAGATTGAGATCCATGAAAACCTCATAAATGGCACAAAATAGGTATAAAACACCTGTTTTGCCCCTAAGGCCTCAAGGATCCAAAATGATGCTAAAATGAAGATTAAGCTACATGATGTTTATCCTAAGATTGATTTTTAGATCAAATAGAGATGTGATGTGATGCTATATGCTATGAAAAACAATGAAAGAAACTATGTTAATCCATTATTGCTAAGCTATGATGTGCTAAAAAGCTTGAAGAAAATAATGAAATCTAACAATTAGGATTGATTATGCATAAAGCTAGAACTAATTTAGCATGATAACAATGCATGAAGATGAAAGACTAAGCTAATGAATTGCTTTTGGAAATGAGGAGTATTTATAGGCTTTGGGAAGGAGGAATGAGTGGCCAAGATCAAAATCCTTAAGAGAGGTCAAGATTCATTCAAAGGGGAGCACATGGATTGTGCTAGTTCAAGGCCACCTCCTTGTGACAAGTGTCACAAGGGCATTGGGTTGAAAGATGGGAGGGATGTGCACAATTTGGAAAATGTGCCTCAGGTCAAAGGGTGTAAGAAAGGGGTGAGGGGCTTCTTAAATGCATCATAAATGCATGTAAGAGGGATAAGGAGGATTTAAATGCATTTAATGCATGTAAGAGAAGTTTCTAGAACTTTGTTGACTTTGGGTTAAGCTTAGGAGTTGGCTAACCTTGGTTAGGGAATGTGACAAGTTTAGGGGGGGATTAGGATTAGGATTAAGAGGATAAAGACTTTCTAGAAGAGTCTAGAACTTCCTTAGGATAAATATGGATTTTAGGAAATAAATAAAGTTTTATTTATTTCCATAGTTTAGTTTTGAGAATATTTATTAAAATGAATTTAATAAAGATGAAGATTAAATATTTAATCTTAATTAAATATTTTGAGTTAGGATTAGGGTTAGGAAATGATGGGATTAGTCTTTAATCGAAATTAAAGAAGGATTAGAAGATTCTAGAAGAGGTTAGTGGTCTTAAGGAAATTGGCCAAGTTTTGGGCAAAAAATAAATAAATTATTTATTTTGAGATTTTTGGTCAATTTATTAATTAAATAATTAATAAATAGGGGAATAATGTTTAAATAAGATTTAAACATTTTTGGGAAGGATTCCTTAATTAAATATTTGTAATTAAGATATAGGGATTTAATGACATAAAAATAAATTAATTAATTAATTAATAAATGATGATGTCATCAGGGGTTTTTCAAAAAATAAAAATACTTTATTTTCTAAAGGATTTTTAGGTGTCTACAGGTCGTATAGGCACAATCCCTAAAGAGTTCAATTGCATCATTTGAAATGTTCCTATCCAATCCTAAAATTGATGCCACATCTATTAGTAAGTTGGACGCACTATCCTCCCAATAAAATGTATAGTTGAATTTTTGGATATTCAAAAAACATAGCAGAATTTTATGAAAATTAGAAAATTTTATGGTAGAAAACAACAAAAAATCTATGAAAAAATTAAAGTGTTTTTCTAGATCTGAAATTAGTTTTACGAGTTGCATTCTCTTAGAGAGGATAGACCACACCTTACAAATAATCCCTCAAATTATGTACTAATCCCAGATAATTATTACTACTCTTCACACCTTCATTAAGTGAGATAATTTTAAGATTTATATTATTTTATTAGAAAATTTAATGATAAATTTTAAAATAAATATTTATTATATTTAAATATGATTTAAAGAGTGATAAATTTTTCTTATTTAAAATTATGAATAGAAAAATAATAAAATTATTTTATATTGGAAAAAAGAGAATGTAGGATTTGAGCAATACAAATCCATGAAACTCGAAGATCACCTACATACAAAAACCTGTTACAAAGAAGTAGAGACAAGAAGAGGGCAAGCGTTTGACTCAAAAAATGAAGAAGAAAATATCCTCAAATAATTAATGAATAAAATATACAATGGATCAACCTTATAAAGGAGATCAGAAGCCTTGAAAGGTAAACCCTAAAAAGCATAAGTGCATATAATAATTAGTTTAATTATTACATGAATCATGCATGCAAGTTTATATTTAAAACAACTAGTGCATGATTGTTTAAAACTAGTGCATGAGTGTTTAAATATAAAATACTAAAGCAAAATAAGGTGACATCTTAAGAAGGGAGTAAAGGTAATTAACATAATTAATACTTTACTCTAACACCCCCCCTTAAGATGAGCAACAATGCAGCTACAAACAATACAAGAAGAAAGCAAAGGAAACTACAGTGTTGAAAGCAAAAAATAAGTCCCAGTAACATGGCCTGATGAGGTACCCAACACAAAAGAGATTCTCTATAAAGAAAAGAAATAGAGAAAACCACATGAGAATAACTCTACTCCAAAAAGACACAAAGAATAATCTGAAGGACTGAAGAAGCCTCCAAAACTAGGAATGTTCTAGAAAATAGGAACAAGAATGAACATGTAGAACATCACTAAAGAAAGAAGATGAAAACTCTATCAAGAAGTAAGTATTGATCTGAAGATCCTCCATTGAAATAAAGCATGACCAAGTAGAGAAGATTGTAATCTGTATGAGTGCCCTCAAATGACACTACTTGAATCAGGAGGCAAACAAAGGCAAACAATTGAACTTGAAGATACATATGGTATAAAACACCAAATCCTGAAGAGATGATCAATCAAAGGTAGAAGAGTGACTCTAAAAATAAGAAAGAAAGAGTGTCTATATGGTAAATAATCCATCTCACCGAACTGCATAGGTACCTAGCCACTGCATCTTCCTAGTACATAGGAACAAATATTGATACATAGCTCACACTATCGAACCAAGGACACAGAAGAATGATCAGTAGAAACCCCCCCATAATGCCAACAAGGGAGAGGTGATAGGTACACTAAAAATACTATTAATATGAACTACATCATGAAGAACCAAGAACATCAAAGGTGCAGTGAAAGTACAAACACAAATAAAGATACCCTAAGGCTAATTTCATGGAAGGAACACTCACTTGAAAAAGGTAGATGGAAAACAAGGGCAAACATCAAACCCCCCATGGCACTTTATAATGGAGTGCAAGTACAAAGAGTACAGACATGTTCAAGATTCCAAGCATGTAATAGAATGGCACTTTATCTCAGTGCATGTGCATAAAAAAATGCTACAAAAGTGAAGTATACACTGCTCAAAGAAGAGTGAAGGCTACTAAAACAAAAGAATAGCCTAAGAAGAGCCATCCCCTAAAGGGAAGAGATCCTAGGACCTTTAACATCCAAGATATCCACCAAAGTAAAAAAATGCAAAAAATTGAATAAAATATACCTAGAGATGAATCTGGGAAAATGACTCACAGAATTGGAAATCTCTCTAAATAAACTTTCCAATGATATCTCACTTTCCCAAAATAGAGTCCGGATGTGCAAGAGAGAGCTTCTAGAGTGCAAAACTAAACATGTAGATTTGACAGTAAAAATAACCATAAAAAAGACAATAAAAAATTCAAAACTCTGTATCTCGATAGAGCTCAGAACAAGCTTTCCAACGATATCTTTTTTGCCCAATGTTGACATCGTATGCTCAAATTATGAGCAAAAAACCACCGAGTGCTCTGGAGGGCCCAAAATGGTGTCTAGATGTGCTGATGTCAACACTTCACGGGCTTAAAATTGACGGCAAAATGGTCGTCGTAGAATACAAGGCCCCTGGGGCTAAAATTCTGGGCCCCTGGTTACCATATGACCAGGGGCTAAAAATGCATTGGTCTAGCTTAAATTTGATGACTGAATGGCCATCACCTTGCACGCCTCGGGATCTGTACCAGGCCCAATAGATTTTTACCTTGATTTGTGTGCCAATTTATTTGGTCTTGATTTGTGATTAAAAAATTCTTATTTTGTGTGCCAAATATAAAATTATTGCCTCGATATGTGTGCCAATTTGTACAAATTTATCCTCAAAAAGTGTGCCAAGTTGTTTGGTACCCTGAAAAATACCCAAAAATACAAAGTTGTCCAAATTGGATGTATTTTATATCGAAATAAGAGTTTTTGGGTGTTGCAAGCTCAACAGTGAGGTCCGTTTGAGCTCAAAGTGTACCAAAATTTAGGGACCCCCCAATTTCAATAAAAAATAACTAAAAAAACCCTAATCTGAACAAAATGATTTTCTTATCTCTGATTCCTTCAAATGTGAACAAGTTGTAGCAAATTAGGTTTTGATACCATGCAGGATTTGAGAAATATAAATCCACAAAACCTGAATCTAAACTAGATGATTTTCTTATCTCTAATTCCTTCAAATGTGAACAAGTTGTAGCAGATTAGGCTCTGATACCATGTAGGATTTGAGCAATACAAATCCATGAAACCCGAAGATCGCTTGCATATGAAAACCTATTACAAGGAAATAAAGACAAGAAGAGGGAAAGGGTTTGACTCAAAAAATGAAGAAGAAAATATCCTCAAATAATGAATGAATAAAATATACAATGGATCAACCTAATAAAGGAGATCGAAAGCCTTGAAAGGAAAACCCTAAAAAGCATAAGTTCATGTAATAATTAGTTTAATTATTACATGACTAATGCATGCAAGTTTATATTCAAAACAACTAGTGCATGATTGTTTAAAACAACTAGTGCATGAGTGTTTGAATATAAACAACTAAAGAAAAACAAGGTGACATCTTAAGAAGGGAGTAAAGTTAATTAACATAATTAATACTTTACTCTAACAGAGAATAAATTATAAGTCAATTCATATTTGTATGATGATTAAGTTGATGATACAATTTATCAATAGTATTTGGAAAAATATATTATTTTATTTGTTGCTTGTATTCTTTTTTGTTATTTTGCTTAGAAATGAGGTCTTGTTTGAATTGTACACGATATTAGAAAGATACAATATTGATTGGACTATGAAGATATATGCATGGAAATCAACAATTTAAAGATTTTGTAGAACAATAATAAAAATAAAATACACTCAAAATCTATATAGCATTATATTTCTTACCCACATGATGATAGCGATTATATCAGCTAAGACACCCTTATTCATAATTGGCAAAGAGGAAATTGATAGTCTCAATCTATTACCACTTTTTTGACATCCTTTATCATAGCTAAGCATATATGATGAATACTAGTACATGTATAATAATTAGGAAACATGTTTATGTAAATTCAAGACTCCTAACCAATGTTTTCTTATATTTTTAAAGATAATATTATAATATTGTCTTTGAAGTGAGGGTAAATTTATGTACATACTTTCTCATAAATATAGATGTTATGCTGCTTTTTGTTAGAGCCATGTGTATGTACATTTCAACACTTTAGGATTTATTTTTTGATTATTTATTATTATTCTAAAATCTTTCTATGAAAGTCATTTTTTTTAATGATTGATTCTTATATTAACATTCTCTTAGTCAAATTACATATTCCTTCTTTAGAACACTCAAACAAGAAACAATTGCACTATTTTTTTTAATATCTATCAATGTATCTAACTCAATCCTCATGAGACAAGCTCTATCCTCTATTCCAATCTATACAAACCAGTGTAAAGTGGAATAACATCATGGTATCTCAAAGAGTCAATATAACTAGCAAACAAACTATGATCTTTCTCCATTTATCCTTTTTGTAACCTTGGTTGCACCATTAACAGTGCAACCAACAAACCACTGCACCATTAACATAAAGAATATGCCTTGAAAGAAAGTGTTCCACTAGGAATCACATGATTCCCATGGTGGAAACGTTCTAGCCGAGCACAAAACAGGTCAACCTTACTGGGAAAGCATCACACAAAATGCAGAGATCAAAACCCGATAACTTGGGTTATGGACAACAGTTTTATCTCAATCTAGATGCATTCAAAAATTGGCTAGCAGGGACTCAAATCGAACTCACACTCATTTGCAGACAGAGCCGTAGGCTATTAAGGAAATTACTGGTGACTTGCAGATGCAGGAAAGATGATTATTTTATTGATATGAGCAGAAAATTACATCTCTATTGGCCTTCCACCCACCTGTCAGGGCTATGAAGGCCTTCCTTAATGGCTCTACATCAATTGTGGAAACCAACTGAGCCGTTGGAGAACCATTACAAATAGTTCAACCATTATTTGTTAAACTGAAACAAAATTCAACTACACTTTTGCAATTATGCAACCTCTGCAATCTGAGAGCAATAAGCTCAATTAACTACTCAATTAAAACTTATTAAGATCAAAACTTAGATACTAACTATCCTAAAATAGAGACCTATGGACCCTTAATCCAAAATTATCCTATAGCTGATAGCCTAGGGATCCATTGACCATGGTGTATTAAGTGGCTTATAAATTGCCAAACTTATACCCAGGTCTTACACTTGGATCAAACAACATCTATCCTATAATATTTCTTAAAACATTTATTCTATAAGACTCCTTGGTTCCTTGGATGAATGAAGAGTAGTTCAGTAAGTAGAGGGTGCTCCTACACCATACTCCCCATGAGAAATAGAGCTCAAGTTCCCACTTGAGTTTAGGAGATCCAAAGAGGAACCATGTTCCTTTATCTGATCCTCTGTCATCCATGTGGCATCGATGTTTGGGAGTCCCTTCCATTTGACGAGGTACTGTAGGTAGGTCTTTTTTCGAGTTTTCTTCCATTCCCTAGTGGCAAGGATCTCTAACTGAACTAGTTGGCTTGGTGGCAAGGTTGTAACATAAGTGTCATCAGCAATGTCCCATGTGTCAGAAGTACCTGCATCACCTTTCACAAGAGTAAGATCTACAACATTAAAAATAGGAGAAATAAAGAGTGTAGGGGGAAGAGATATCTCATATGCATTTTCACCCATCTTATGGAGGATTGTACATGGTCCGATTCTTTTCATGTGAAGCTTGGTATGCTGACCCTTAGGTAGTCTTTCTAGTCTAAGATAAGCCCATACTTTATCCCCTATCTGAAAGTGAACTTCTCTTCTCTTCTTATCAGCATTTTCCTTGTACTGAGCAGTGGTATGTTCAAGTTTTTCTTTGACTTCTTTGTGCACTTGTGCAATAAAATCTGCAAACTCTTCACCTTGAGTACTGACTTTAAAGTCTGAAGGTAAATCAGTAAGTTCCAAAGGTCCTTTAGGATGCAACCCATAAATAGTTTGGGAAGGAGTCTTCCCACTAGACTGATTGATAGAGTCATTAAATGAAAATTTTTCCTGGGGCAAGATGACATCCCAACTCTGTGAGTGTTGCTTGGTGAGGCAGTGTAATAGACTTCCCAAAGATCTATTTACTACCTCGGTTTGGCCATCTATTTGTGGATGATATGTTGAACTGTATGTGAGGTTTGTGCCCAATTTCTTATGAAGTGTTCGCCAAAAGTGTCCTTGAAATTTAACATCCTGGTTTGAAACTATAGTCTTAGGCAATCCATGAAGTCTAACTACTTCCTTAAAAAAGAGTTGTGCAATGTGAGAAGCATCATTGGTGCTCTTGCATGGAACAAAGTGTGCCATCTTGCTGAATCTGTCTACAATTAAAAAAATACTATCAAATCCCTGCTTGGTTCTTGGTAAACCCATGACAAAGTCCATGGATATTGACTCCCATTTCCTAGAAGGTATCGGTAAGGGCTGGTAGAGTCCTTGATTTGTAGTGACACCTTTAGCTTGTTGGAAAATTGTACAAGACTGTATAAAGTTCTTAATGTCAGCCATCATCTTAGGCCAATGGTAACTCCTCTTTACCAATTCTATAGTCTTATCTATGCCAAAATGACCGCTCATACCTCCACAATGTTTCTCCTTTATGATATTGGATCTCATAAAGCATTTTGGGATACAAAGTTGGGCATCCTTAAACAAAAGATCATATTGAATCAGATATTCTATAAAATCAGTATGATACCTGTCAGAAAGAGTAGTGCAAGCTTTGTAGGCTTCACCAAAATCAGTATCTCCAGCATAAAGGTGCTTCAAGGATTCAATCCCCATGCTTGAAAACTGAACTTCTTCAACCAAACTTACTCTTCTACTAAGAGCGTCTGCAACCTTGTTTGCTTGTCCTTTCTTGTGTTTTATTGTGAAGGTATAGGACTACAATTGTTCCATCCATTTGATATGTTTGAAACTAAGCTTCTCTTGAGAATTTAGAAAACTTAGAGCATGGTTGTCCGTGTAGACAACAAATTCTTTCAGGAGAAGGTAGTGCCTCCATTTCTTGAGGGCCTGTACTACAACATACAATTCAAGATCATAAGTAGAGTACTGTTTCTTTGCATCATTTAATTTTTTAGAAAAGAATGCTATGGGTTTCCCTTCTTGACTTAGGACAACACTAATTGCTAGATTACTTGCATCTATTTCCATAGTAAAAACCTTCTGAAAATCAAGCAATGTTAGGATAGGATATTGTGCTACTCTATTTTTCAAATATTGGAAAGCATCCTCAGCCTCTTTAGTCCAAACAAATTTAGTTTTCCTACCCGCTTTGATTATATCTAGCATTGGAGCACATACATGATTGAAGTTTTTTATAAACTTTCTATAAAATGTAGCAAGACCATGAAAACTTTTCACATTACCTTGGGTTTTAGGAGTTGGCCAATTTACAATTGCCTCCACTTTATCCAGATCCATTTTTAGCGTTCCTTTTGATATGACAAACCCCAAGAAAGTGAGTTCCTTTTGCATGAAGATACACTTCTCCAAATTAATGGTCAACTTGTGATCATGAAGTCTTCTCAACACCTGCTCCAAATGATTCAAATGTTGTTCACTACTACTGCTAAAAATCATAATATCATCAAGATAAATAACAACAAACTTGCCAATAAAATAAAAAAATATTTCATTCATGAGTCTCATGAATGTGCTGGGTGCATTGCTCAGTCCACCTGGCATTACAAGCCATTCATATAAGCCTTTAGTTGTCTTAAAGGCGATCTTCCACTCATCTCCTAGTCTTATTCTGATTTGATGATAACCAGATTTGAGATCTATTTTTGAAAAGTAAGCAGCATTCCCAAGTTGATCCAGCAAGTCTTCTATCCTTAGAATGGGGAATCTATATCTGATTTTTATTTTATTGATGGCTCTACTATCCGTGCAAAGCCTCCATTTCCCATCCTTTTTAGGTGCAAGGACTGATGGGACAGCACAAGGGCTTAATCTCTTTTGTATCAATCCTTTTTCTAGCATCTCCTTGATTTTCCTTGAGATTTTAGCATTCTAATTGGGGGTCAGCTTGTAAGGTGCCTTGTTTGGTAGTGAAGCACCCGGTATGAGGTCTATTTGATGTGTAACATCTCTCAAGGGTGGGAGGGTAGAGGGAAATTCATTAGTGGCTACATCTTTGTATTTATCCAGCAGTTCTTTGACTTTACTTGGCAAGGTTTCTATCTTTTTGGAGACTTCATTGTCTTTGGGTTTGAAAACCAATATATACCCTTCACTATCTGATTCCCTCAATGTTCTTTCCATTTCTTTTCTATTAACAACTACCACAGTGGACTCTTTGCTAGCTTTTTGATCTGATAATGGCTTCATTGTGTAGGTGACTCCTTTTACTATGGTATAAGTATTTTTTCTGCAGTTATGTGTGGCATCCACATCATACTGCCATGGCCTTTCTAACAAGAGGTGGCAAGCGTCCATTTCAATGACATCACACAAGACTTTATCTTTATAGTCACCTAAGGAGAATTTTACTAATGCTTGTTCAGTTACCAAGGTTTTTTGTCCTTTAGTGAGCCAAGATACATGATAAGGACAAGGATGAGGGATTTTATCTAAATTTAACTTTTGTGTCATTTTCTTAGAAACCATATTTTCAGTTGAACTAGAATCAATAAGTAAATTGCATACCTTTCCTTCACACTTTATCTTTGTCCGGAACAAGTTCTTTCTTTGGGATGGCTCCACGGTTTGTGGCATTTAGAAGAAAGTTTGCCTCATCATAAAACTTACGCCCTCTTCTGGCTCTAAATCTCTCAAATTTGGATTATTACCTTGGCTGCCTTCTTGAATTAGTTGATTCCTCCTTTCTCCTTGATTATTGTGCCCCCTTTCAGGACATCTTCCAGCATGGTGCCCAGGCTGATTACAATTGTAACATCTTAAGGGACCATTCCCTCTACCTCTGCCAAAGGGTCTTCTACCTCTAGAGTTTCCTCTAGCATTGTTCTCATTCCTCTCTGACTGATTTTGTTCAGGAGGTTTGTTGTTGTTGCTGGACTGTCCCCTACTCCAAGAGTTGCCTCTGCCTCTAAAATTCTTGTTGAAGCTATTGCTACTGCTGCTGCTGCCCCCACCCCTATTTCCTTGTTCTTGTTTTCTCTTAAACTTCTCCTCCACTTTCAGCGCTAATTGGAAGCACTATTGTACTATTGTGGGGCTGGTTAAACTTAATTCATCTTGAATGGAGGTTTTCTGATGAAGGGTGCTCCCCTTAATACCACAGACACATAATAGAAATAGAGAAACAACAACAATATGCAATAACAGAAAATTGGCTTCTTATTATCTCCACAAATGTGGAATTACAAACTTTCAGAATCACAATATGCAAAGCCACATGGGCATTCCCTTACAATATTTTGTAGGAAAAAGCCTCAAATTATTACCCAGATCTACTACCCAGAACTGCCTAAGACAACACTACGGGCCTTCTTTATATAGGCAAATTCCACCGCTCGAGAAGGTTCCAGAAATTTAGCCCAAAGGGCCGACCAAACTTAGAATTATTTTATTTTACAATTTATTACATCAAAGTCGGCTCAAAATAAATTTTGAAACCCGAACAGAAATTTTGAAGGAAAGTTATTTTCTGCCATTTCAGGTGACTCAACTTCCCAGACCATAAGTCATTGCTAGTTGCTTTGATTGACTATTACAACCCCAATTTGGAAAGGCCACAAAGCACTCTACATGCTTGACTCGCACAAGTGCCTGTCACCCAAATTCTCGACCTCATCCGGGGCCTCTAAAGCCTTCAAAACAGAGTTCAAAGTTTTTGTACCCTGCTGCCAGTACTGAAAATCTTCAATATCTACAAAGCTAGACTTGATCTGTCAATGAAACTTTACCGACAGGCTGATACGACTGAGATGAGCCTCCACATGTGAAATCAGAACATTCTGAGATCGTATGACCAACTTACTAAAAATAGCAAGTTCCCATAAATAGTAGCTCTACACAAGATAGCCCTTATTGAATACAAAAATAGAAATATTTTTGGGTGATGCAAGATTTCTCTTACACCCAGGATGCTCCTGCATCATTTTCAAACCTTGCATATACCTTGCAAGTTTCACACATTCTGGCTCTGTCATCTTAGTCTTCATGACAAGCCTCTAAAATTATTCTGTATATGCTGAGACATTCATCTCTTTTTGTCTCAAACTCATTCTCCTTTTATGGAGTTGGACTTCATAGTCCACAGGGACATATGCTTCCCTGATTTTACTCACCATCTTCTTCCAAGTGGTGATTTTTTGCTTCCCATTCTTCACTCTATCATCTTGGGTGAAGTTCCACCATGTGAGTGCAGAGCCCTTGAGTCTAGACTTGGCAATCTTTATCCTCTGATTCTTAGGGATATCTTCATAATCAAAGAAATTGGATAGGGCATCCACCCAATCCATTGTAGCATTAGGGTCCATCTTCCCTTCATAAGTGGGAAAGTCAAACTTAGCATCCATGGTTCTCCTCTCCATGGATTTGAGAGTCTTCACTAGCAGCCTCTGATCTGTAGAGTCTTAACATGAAAATTAAGAGTGAGAAGGCCAGGGAAGCTGACATGCAAGTAGCCATTGCTACTGGTCAAAGTGTTGTTTTGAAGAAGAAAACAAAAGGGAGGAACAAACCAAGCAAACAGTATAAGAAAAAGCAGGAAAACATTATCAGAGCAAAAAGACCACTTGAGGAAAAAAACCTGAAGAATGAACAAGTTAATAAAAGGCAAAAGATCAGTGATTTAGATCTGCCTAAAGCTCTTGAGCATTTTGTTCGCAAGTAAAATTTGAAGATGTGATTGGTTATATGCTCAATTTTATCTGCCATTGCTGTTACTGCACTGCATGATCTAAGATTAGGTAGATTGGCATGAAGGCAATATAGTTCTTTGAATTATTTTCGTAATGAACTTTCTGGTAGCTGTAACATTGCTTCCAAATAGTTAGCATTTAATCTAGTGAAGTCTAGGTTGAGATCATAATTGTTAAACTAAACTAAAACAACTTTTATATGTAATAGACCAAGCTTATGAGTTTGACATTTCTGAGATATTAACTAAACAAAATGATTTGGCTTAACCCTACATTAAAATGGGTGTCACTTTAGTGGCCTGTCTAAACTAGTGTTTGAATGCAATGAACATGTTATGGTATTGAGAGTCTTTGGTATGACTCAAAATGTATCTTGTGGAATAAATGAACTGGATCTGGTTTTTATCCATCATTATTGTGATAAAGTGCTGCAACACATTATGTGCTATGATGTTTGATATAGAAGTGTATCCTTATCACAAAACAAGAAATTCTATACTTATGCCTTCAATCAAGTATTTACTTAATGCAGAAGTTTATCATGATCAAACAAACAATTCTATTTATAATATGTCCTATAATGTTTGATGTAGCAGTTTATCTTTCATGGCGAAACAACAATCCTATGTGATACTTTCATTCAGTACTTGCTTAGTGCAGAAGTGTATCTTTTCATAATGAGACAAATAACTCTATTGAAAACAAAGGTGGTGATATTTTGCCTCTCCTCTCAGCATTTACAAATGCAACTCAATATTGCAACCAATTAGCTTTTGATTTTTGAAAACCTAGAGGTTGTCGGAGTTCTAACAGTTTGCTAGTGTTTAAACTAATTGTGATATTTTTCATGACAAAACAAAAAATTCTATTGTGATACCTTAAATCAAGTACTTGTTTAATGTAGATGTATCTATTGTGAATATATCTTGACTCTCTGCACTGCACTTATAAGGAAACTTATTAGTCCCGCCTAGCCATAGGCAGAGACTAATGTTTTCAGGTTTCTTTTACCTATTATTCCATTTCTTGGAAACTATGCGCAACTCTCTTATCCTATGCTTAGTAGAAATCATTCCATTAAAGTAATATTTTATTGATTTATTTCTATTTTTTGATTGGCCACTGCTGATTTTCCTGGTGGTATTTTTGTTTTTCTATTATTAAATTTAGGGAAAAAATATTTTAGGAAAATGAGGACATTTGTTGAACACTCCATGTATGTGGGCATCATCCGACAGGTGGCATCCTTATGATAATTCACATTTCTGGCATTTTGAATGCATGCTTCTTTTCAATTTCTGTTGTTTCAACTTCATCAGTTGACAATGCCACAAATTCAATACTCCAAATGACAATTAGGGAAGAATTTGCAGAGTGCACTGTAATTATGAGTGCACACAGAATACCAACTGTGATGGACAGTGACATGGTTGTTGTGATCAATGATGGTAACCCTGAAATTTTACATTCATGTCTCCAATTGCTTTCATGGATTGCTTTGAATTGAACTTTGGATGCTTAAGCAGACTAGTGAAATTAGGCATTTTCTTCACTAATTAACTTGAATGATAATAATTTCATCTCATACAAGTGAGATGGTGGAGTGTGATAAGCCATTGGAGCTAATGGAGAGGGAGGGATCATTATTTGGAAAGCTGATGACAATATTGGGCGCACACATCAGAAGCTTTTCATCATGCAGCAACCATTCAATGATATCTCTTTGAATGCAATTGTTCCTTGGTACAGTAGTTTTACATCCAAGACTAATTTTATCATTCTTTACTAGTTTGTTGATGGTTGCATAAATGATGAGATTCTTTGGTGCATTCCATTTGTCTAAGAACAATCATAAAGATTTGTTTTTCCCAATTCAGGAAGATGACTCTTTACAATTAGCTCTTTTGTGCAGCAAATCAGCTTTCCATTGGTATTGTTCAGTTCTAGAATTGTTACCTCTATCAAGCAATGAGGCTAACAACAATTCCAGCTGACAATGGAAACCTCTCCTAGCTATGGGTAGACTATGATTAGAGAGGAATCTCCGGATTCTAGGCCGGTTCCTATAAAATATTGGCTATCACTTTACTAACCTGAAAAACTTGATGGGAAAAGGGTAAAGGGAATTGAAAAAAAAATTAGAAAATAAGGTGATACACCAATGAATAACTCAGACTTCTCAAATGGATGAAATTTCAATTCTGACTCACAAATGAATACCTTAACAATCTGATTCTCTATTCAACATATAGGTTAACAAACTCATGCTATCAGAGTTCTATCACAAATAGCTTGGAGAATTAACAAACATACATTTCTCAGGCAAGGTCTAGGGGAAACTAATTTTCTTGAGAAGGAATAGAATTTCAATCACTTCTTTCAGATAATAACCAATTTTAACACTTGCCAGAAAAGATGAAGCAGGATTTGATATTGAAAAACAAGTACACAAAATGGGAATCAAAGAATCTATTTCATTTCTTCAAAAATCAGATAAGATGATTACAAAAAATGCCCTGAGAAACATCTATGAACAATACATTCACTAAAATGCCCTCTTTTCACAATCTACCACCCCCAAAAAAGAAAATCTTCCTTCCTTAAGAGGCCTCCAAAACCCTAATCCGGGAATGCCCAATCCCTACAAAAATGCCCTATTTTGGCCATAAATCATGCCAAATAATTAGACCACATGTCATCAAAACTGAAAAAATTCCATCTCTCCTAAATTTTGTGATGCAAGTGGCCAGAGGTACACTAAGAATTTTGATTAGTTTTGTTAAACCTTTATGAAGGGAACTTAACCCCTGGCTCACACATCTTTATATGGATTTCAACAGTACTATGAATGTCCCCTAGCTTTTAGTTGACTGGTGATACCCAAACCAGAATTGCAAACTAAATGAACAGAACTTGGTTAAGCAACCCCAAAACTCATACTTGACATAAGAACAGATTCAAATCTCACCATAAACTTGACCAGACTGACTGTGTCTCTTTAGAGTATTTGGTGAACAACATGGACAGGAGGCTTTATTAAACACAGAGGACTATACATCACGAAAGGGGTTCTAGTGATTTGATCCATTAATTTGGTGTATAACTATTTACAAGACTACTGACCAAACAACAGGAAACTATTCACGATATTGCCAAGAGGATCCCTAGCCATATGCAGGGATTGACAAGAATTCAAACAACAACCAATCCACCTATCGTGGTCTCAGGATAATCTCAGGGACACTGTAATATATGTATTACAAAGAAAACCAGTCGACTCTGTAAAATAGTCTTCACACTGTATTTGATTTCTTAATGTATTTGAATAATGAAACAATAAATTAAAAACCCTGGTCATGTACCCATGTTCCTAAACAAATCTCAAACTGAACATAGATCAGGTTCAACATTTGCATAACACTCGACACATACGTCCTACAAGATGAACTTTAACATGAATCTGGCATTAGGACCTTGCATAGCCGGTAACACTAAACCATTGCATCGAGGTAAACATTCAAGAAGACCAGAATCAGTTTTAAATAGATACCTTTTTACAACATCCCACCGAATCCAATGGCATCGAGCATTTGTTGACTATACAGGGCAGTTGACTAGGGCATGCTCGAAGAATGTGTGTAGGAGACCGAAGGCATCTTCCTTGAGAGCAAAAGGGTACCTTGAAGAAGGCTGAAGGTGCCAAATCCACGGCCTGTGGTGTAGATGTACATTCGATGGGAGTTTATGCACTTTTGTGTATTTCGGTGGTGGCGCAAACCATAAAGGAATCCGCCTAGGGCTCTTTCACATAACCATTTTCCTGCTGGTCCTCCCTGGTTTCTTTTACAAACATAAAGAATATGCCTTGAAAGAAAGTGTTCCACCAGGAATCACATGATTCCCATGGTGGAAACGTTCTGGCCGAGCACAAAACGGGTCAACCTTCCTGGGAAAGCAGCACACAAAATGTAGAGATCAAAACCCGATAACTTGGGTTATGGACAGCAGTTTTATCTCAATCCAGATGCATTCAAAAATTGGCTAGCAGGGACTCAAATCGAACCCACACTCATTTGCAGATAGAGTCATAGGCTATTAAGGAAATTACTGGTGACTTGCAGATGTAGGAAAGATGATTATTTTATTGATATGAGTATAAAATTACATCTCTGTTGGCCTTCCACCCGCTTGTCAGGGCTACAAAGGCCTTCCTCAATGGCTCTACATCAATTGTGGAAACCAACTGAGCCATTGGAGAACCATTACAAATAGTTCAACCATTATTTGTTAAACTAAAACAAAATTCAACCACACTTTTGCAATTATGCAACCTCTGCAATCCAAGAGCAATAAGCTCGATTAACTACTTAGTTAAAACTTATTAAGATCAAAACTTAGATACTAACTGTCCTAAAATAGAGACCTACGGACCCTTAATCCAAAATTATCCTATAGCTAATAGCCTAGGGATCCATTGACCATGGTGTATTAAGTGGCTTATAAATTGCCAAACTTATACCCAGGTCTTACACTTGGATCAAACAACATCTATCCTATAAGATTTCTTAAAACATTTATTCTATAAGACTCCTTGGTTCCTTGGATGAATGAAGAGTAGTTTAGGAAGTAGAGGGTGCTCCTGCACCATTTTGGCAACTATAAGGAATTAAAAATCCCTTTTACATCATGAATTAAGCCAAAATTTAATTATTCTTTTAATAAATTGGCTTTACAATAAAAGGAATAAATTCCTTTTACAAATTATTAAGCCATATTATAAAAAAGAAAACAAATATTAAAAACCTTTAATATTTGTCATGCCATAAAAATAATTATTAAAATTTTTTAAATATTTATATCAAAAAACTAATAAATAACTATCCCAAAACTATCCTAATTTCTAACACTTCATACTTAGCAATTTTGAAATAAGCAAAGTGGGGAGTAAAAACTTCGACCCACTTGCTTCTAATACATATTAACATGCTGGAAATTGAGGACAGATGGAAAACTTCTGTGGTCAAATTGGGTATTGGCTAAATCAGCAACTAAAACATAAAATGCATAAGGAAAGTTTGAAAAAAGTGAAAAAAAAAACTAAGTGTCCCCCTTCGTAAGATTTACATTTTAGTTGCTGATTTAGACGTTGCCATCAAAATGACCCTCTGTCAATACTTAGCCTTGTGGACGCTAAAAGAGTTTACATTCTATTTGAGGCTTCATTTTACAAATGTAACAAGGCATTTCTATTCATTATCTTTACATTTTGAAGGGTTTGAAACCCTAACACTGCTGGTCGATGGCTGGAACTAGCACTTTGTTGAAGATTTTTGCAAAAAATAGGAGAAAGAAACCCTTTAGAACTTGGCATCAGATGCAACTGTAAGTTCTTCACCCTTTTACTCTCTGTAAATTCATTTTTCTGCATAAAAATGGCTATCCATTGTATGAAAACGTGGGTTCACTGTTGCATGAAATATGGGTATTTATTTGAGCCCACTGTTTGCATTTTGCTGATATTTCATTAATGTATTTCTCTACTGGAAATGAACTTTACTTCCTTGCATAAAACACGTTCCATACTTACTGTTAATCATGCATCAATGTCTTCAAAAAACATGGTATTCTATTAGCACAAATTGTGCCTTTGTTTACTACATAAACGCATGTCTTCAATACCTGAAATCGTGCCTTTCCTTGCATGAAATATGGGTCTTTACCTATTTGTTGACATGAGTTTATCTTTGATAGAACAAGGGCTTTATCTGTAACATATTTGAAACTCTCTATGCTTGCAAAAACCATGGGTTTCTCTGTAGATGAAAGTATGAGCTCTTTACTTGCAAAACTCTGCATAAAATATGTTCGACTCTCTGTTCAAAACTTGTTCTAACATTTTTGGTAAAAAATGTGGCTTTCCTTTTGATAAAATCATGCTTCATTGCATTACCGTTTTAAATTAAAACGTGGCTCTAAAAGCTGTGCCTCCTTTTGCTACTAAAAATGTGGGATTCTCTGATGGTTCGAACAACAAGTTATTTCTTTCTTTGCAAAAAAAACATAAAGTTCATTGTTGTTAACGTTTTCTTGAAAAAATGTGACCCTCTATAAAAAGACTATTCTCCAGTTTACTATTGGAAATAGACGCCATAATTTGTATAAACACAATTTCATTTCTTCCTGTTCATACTTGTCAACATGCAATGTTTGCATATATTTATTTCAGAAAGATTAAAAGCACAAAATAAAAGGTTGAAACCCTCTGTCTCTTGCATGAAACAATGGCAATTCTCTATAGCTGGAAGTCGAAACCCTCTGTCTCTTTCTGGATGTTTAAACTCAAACATAATATATATGAACTCAACACTTTAATAGAAATAGTGCACAGTGCTTTTCATTCTTTGCATTAAACAATGGGTTTTAACCCAACAGTTGTGGTTTTCAAACCCTCTGTTTTACTTTGTTTGAACAGTAAACAATAAACACCCTCTATTAAAGTAACCAGTACTTTGATACATGAATTTTCAGCATGAGAACTCATAATTCAGCAGCATCCTGTAGCTTTCATTGCATTAAATTTGGCAAGATTGATTTATAGTTCAGCTCTTCTGTTCTGAAAATGAACTTCACTTTGCAAAAATATTATGAATCCTTAAATGAACTTACTAGTATCTTGCAAGCCTGGGAACATCTAAAAATGTGCATATATATATATAGAAGATGTTTACTGTTGCCACTCATAAATGCACTGATACTTCTGACAAGTATACAATATTATGATAGAGAGTGATACTCTGTTCCAGTATGAACATGAACTTGAAATTGTCATTGCTCCTTCAACATAAGAACTTCATTTTTGAGCTTTGAGTTCAACATATTCAGAGATTGATCTACATTCCAACATTTGAAATTGATATGACACTTATCAGAAATTGTAAATATGAAGTAGTTTTCTGATTTCTGACAAGTACTAAAAAATGTGATCCATTTGCATTCTGAAATTAACATAACCAGCATTATTGAAGCTCCTACAGCAGATTATTGAACACTTTCTTTCTGATATTGAATTTGTCATTTTCTGATATAAAGTACAGCAAGATGAAAATGTTTTATATTCTGTTAATGAAGTTCGAACACGGGCTCGTGACACTCATCAACAACAAAATGCTTATGACTCAGGTTCGAACATGGGTTCGTGACACCCAATCATAAAATTTTGTTAACATTCATATTATGATTCAATCTTGAAGCACTTGAAAATATTCAGTATTAAAATCATTGAAAGTTCTGAAAATGTACTTTGTTTATGATAAAATCAGCATCTTTCGGTGAAACAATTTGATTCTTCTGAAGATTAGCAATCTGGAACTTCCTGTAGCATGGGAAACTAGTTTATTCTGCATCTTCAAAATGACTGAAAAGAATCAGTCCACTGTTATCTACAAAACAACTTGTTAATTACATGCAATTTCAATAAGAAACATATTATGAAAAAGGTTTCTCAGTTCAGAAATACACTAAGTCCCTTTCATTCAGATTCTTGACTTGTCCAAAATGAAATCACACACCACAATAGGTACTAAAAGCAAAAGGTTTCATATTCTAGAACATGTCCCTTTAACACTTTCTCGTAGTGAGTGATAGTTTCATTTTCTTACTACATTTGTTCTTAGATTGATATGCAGATAGAATAGATAGCTGATGTATGTAACTTTTTTCCTTATATTGCTTAGATCCATCAGGATCTAATAGTTATTTCTTTTCATTTTTTCAGGTGATGCTTTCTTAAGGACCAAAATGCAGATGGTGACCTGGGAATGACTTAAATGCAGGGACCTGACAGAGACCAGCATAACCAACACAAACACGAGGCAATGCATGGGAAACTTTTACACACTTCAGTTTTTTGTTCTAATTTGCAAATGTACTCTGTTTATTGAATCATGTGATATGAATCAAATGACATTTGTACTACATTCTTATGAATGCACAATGTAATGATCAATGATGACTTTTCTGAATTTGTAATAATTTGATCAATACTTAGAGTACATAAAAATGAAAATCTGACAACAAATGTAGTAAGTAGATGCAAACTAAAAAAACCTATTAGATAGTGTTAATTAGATAACATGAATGTGCAAATTTCTCTTTTAGTGCCTATTGTGTTGTATGGTTTAATTTTGGATAACAATTTTGGTGACTTCTGCTGGATGTCTACCTACTAGACATGACCTGTAGACTTATCCTAGGTCTTGCAAACTCAGAAAATTGAACCATGAATGCAGTTTATTGAAATGAAAATGCATCTATAACTAGACTCATGCAACCTAGAAAACTTAGACTCAAAACAACCTAAGACCTAGTGCTGGAACAACACTTATTGAAAATGAAAAACCTAGGCAAATCTAACCCTCAAAGCAAAGCTTGAGGTGTATTCCATTAACTGGAATCTGTATCTCTTCTCCTTCAGTTGTGGACAACTGAAATGCATTGCTTTCCTTGTAGGCTGTGATGAGCAATGGGCCTGACCAAAAATTATCAAATTTTCCATGCTGTCCTGGCCTACTTTTCAAAACATCCCACTTTAGAACCAAGTCTTTTTTGAAATTTCTGAATTTTGCCTTCTTGTCAAAAGACCTTTTAATTTGAGCTTGTTTTAGCTCCATTATATCCAAGGCATTCCTTCTATTCTCTTCCAACTATAGTAAATCAACATACCTTAGCTTTAATGGGTCCTCTTCCTCAAATAACTGCATTTGATCAGCAAGTTGCAATGTTGGAAACTCAGTAGAAACTAGCAATCTAGCCTCTTTACCATAAACTAGGACATAAGGAGAGTTCCCAATGACCTGTTTGGGTGTTATTCTATCAAGCCATAGGGCTGACTTTAGTTTTGAATGCCAATCTCTTTTGTTTTCCTGTAGAATCTTCTTGATAATCCTTGTTAGGTTCTTGTTAGTAGACTCAGCAAGACCATTACCTTGAGGATAATAGTTTGATGAAGTATTGAGGTAAACTCCATTTTTAATAGCCCATTCTGTAATAGATAAACCAATGAAATCCATAGCATTATCTGAAATGATAGACTGAGGAACCCCAAACCTAGTAATTATGTCTTCATAAAACTTCAGAACAACAGGTCCAGTAGCTTCCTTCAATGCAATAGCTTCAGTCCACCTCGTGAAATAATCGGTGGCAGTCAAAATTCACTTATGGCCTACACTAGAATTAGGGTGAATAGGACCTATGAAGTCCATTCCCCACTTTGCAAATGGTTGATCAACAATAATAGGTTTTAATTGCAACGCTGCCAGCTTTTGTTTATCTGCAAATAATGCACACTTTTGACACTTCCTAGTCCAAGTATGAACATCTTTGAACAAATCAGGCCAATAATAGCCTGCCCTCAATATTTTCATTGTTGTAGTCTTAGGACTAAAGTGACCACCACATGATCCATCATGAAATTCAGAAAGTATTCTATTTTGATCTATTGTATCAACACATCTTAAAAACATACCAGAATAATCTTTTCTGTATAAAACACCATCAATAAGGACATAATGAATAGATTGAAATCTGTAATACCTTCTTTTGGCCTTATTAAGATCACTTGGACATAGTCCAGTCTTCAAATACCTTGTCATGTGAGATAACCAGGTTGCTGAATAAAAAATCAGAATTGTTTCAATCTGAGAATCATCAGATTTATGAGGAATTTCAGCACTTTCCTCTTCATTTGCAAGTTGGGCACAAAGGCCTTTCCCTCTTACCATCTTGGTAACATGTATTTGAATGTCATATTCCATCACTCTAGTTATCCAACCAGCACACTTCTCATTCACATCCTTGCTCAATAAGAATTCTTTAACACTTGAATGTGCAACCATGAGATACACTCTGTTATTAGCAATCAGATGTTTAAACTTTTTCAATGCCTTGATGGTAGCAAGTACATGTTTCTCAACAAATGTGTACCTTTTCTCATAGTCATCCATACCTTTGCTAAAGAAAGCAACTGGCTGCTCCTGTCCTTCGTCATTTTTCTAAACCAGCATAGCAAAAATTGTATTTGTAGCACCATAAGCATATAAGATAAAATCTTTATTGAAATACGGATTAACTAGAGTAGGAGCTGAAGATAGAGCTTGCTTAATCAACTCAAAATTCTTTTTCCCTTCTTCAGTCTAGCTAAAGGCAACATTCTTTTTCAACATAGAAGTCAATGGTTTCAACAAATTAGCAATATCTGGAATGAATCTCCTTACAAAATTGATCCTTCCAATGAAACTCTGCAAGCCCTTCTTATGTTTAGGCAGTGAAAGCTCTAGGATTGCATGGATTCTCTTGGGATCTATTGTTGTACCTTCCTTAGAAACCTTATAACCTAACAGTTTTCCTTCATGAACAAAAAATACAGATTTCTTAGGATTCAAAGATATTCTGAATTCTCTACATCTCTGCAAGATTTGTCTTAAATGGTCAATGTGTTGACTAGCCTCTTTGTTGTAAATAGTAATGTCATCAAGGTAGACTAAAACAAACTTGTACATAAGATTTTTAAAGGCCATGTCCATTGCCTTCTGAAAGGTTGCCCCAGCATTGGACAATCCAAAGGGCATTCTCCTGTAAGCCATAGTGCCCCATTTTGTAGTAAAAGCTATTTTATACTAGTCTGATTCTTTAACCAGAATTTGGTTATAACTAGAATAACCATCAAGAAGAGAGAATCTCTCTGATCCTGATACATATAGTAGAATCTGTTCCATGGAAGGAATTAGATGTCTGTCTTTCAGAGAGGTGCTATTGAGATCTCTGAAATCTACACAAAGTCTAATCTCACTGTTCTTCTTCCTAACTGGAACTAAGTTAGAAACCCAAGATATGTGCTTAATAGGAAAAAAATATCACCATCTAACAGTTTTCTTAACTCCTCGAGTATTAATGGCTCTAATTTTGGGTTGATAGGCCTTTGTCTCTGCCTAATAGGTTTTGCATTGGACTCTAATTCTATAGTATGCTGAGTAAGCTGAGGATCAAAGCCCTTAAGATCAGAATAGTCCCAAGCAAAAACATCACTAAATTCCCTAAAAAGATCAATGAACAACTCTTTTTCCATAGGAGAATTTATCTTACCAACTTTCAACCACTTGTCTCGAAAAATCTCAACTTCCTCATAATGATCTTCTTTAACCAGCAA
The DNA here is from genome assembly GCA_027943335.1 of Chamaecyparis obtusa. Taxonomy (NCBI): domain Eukaryota; kingdom Viridiplantae; phylum Streptophyta; class Pinopsida; order Cupressales; family Cupressaceae; genus Chamaecyparis; species Chamaecyparis obtusa. The sequence continues at coordinate 1,857,759 of BSBK01005284.1, read as the reverse complement.
GTTGGTTTTACCTTTTCTGAACTGATCATCAGAATTGAAAGCAGATTCTAGGCTAACTAGACCCTTTGGCAACTTATTGGACTTCAATTGCATAATCTGATCTTCAATTTGCTGATTACCTTTGTTGTTCCTAGGAGATGAGAAGTCATTAGTTTCTGTCAAAAAACTCAAAATGTTCTCATCAGTATTGAAAACCTGCCAATATGCATCATTATCAGGTATAGAAGGCCTGAAAACTACCTTAACATGAGACTGATCAGTAAACAATCCTTTATTTTCTATTATATCAGCCTGAGTACCAATTGCAGCTAGTCTATCTGCATGCAGATTTTGTCTTCTAGGAATAGATATTAGATTAAATGCATCAAATTCTGCTATCATATCAGATACCCTAGACTTATACATCTTTAACAAATCATTTTTCATAGTATTAAGGCCTCTCACCTGCCTAACAATTAGCTCACTATCTCCAAAAGCTCTAAGACACTTAATACCTTTCAGCCTTGCCCATTCTAATCCCTGGATTAAACTTTCATATTCTGCTACATTATTAGAACAAGGAAAATCTAACTTATAGGCAGCATAAAATTTGTCGCCATTAGGAGATACTAACATAACTCCTGCTCCTATACCATTTTTGTTCCTTGAACCATCAAAAAATAGATCCCAAAGCTGATTAGACTCCTTAGATTTTGTTTCTTGATCCTTAACTAGATTAGGAATAATAGCATCAAATTCAAACATCATGTAATTTCCCAAACCAGCATCAAATGACTCATCACTATGAGCAGTTCTGAAAGTCCACTCATCTAAAACAATATCTGGATATGCTTCAGTTTTAGTATTATAAGATGAACACTCAGGAATTTCATCTTGATCCATGTTTATACAGTTTGAATTGACTGAACTGGGATTGTATGGCTCAACATGATTTTTGGACAAGGATTCAGATTGAATAGTCACTCTAGTACCATACCTTGTTCTAAAAAATAGGTGTGACCAATCAGAAGAAAAATAACTATCAATCTTAGCTATAAAATCTCTGGATAAACATATGGCAAAGTAAGTTGGTAGGTCAATCACATAGATATCTTGTGGAATGGAAAAATTTGGGCAAGAATGAAGTGTTAGGCTTGCATTTTTTATAACTCCTAAGGTTTTTATAGCAGTACCATCAAGCTGTACTACACCTTTTTCAAGAGGTTCATACTTGAGATTTAGTGAATCAGCCACCTTTTTTGGCATTACAGTACTAGTGGCACCACTATCAACCATGCAATTGTGCACAAGCTTATTACCAATAATCAGAGTAACATAAAAAGGAGGATGTTTCTGGTTTGGAGTCTTTTTACCTTCCTTCTCTGATGTTTTCTAAACATTTGCAGACTTTTGATCAGCTGAAACTGTTGTTTTTCAGTATTTGCAATCTTCTTTACCTCTGTACTTGCTGGCTGCTGTACTTTTACAGGCTTACTTGCCTCTTTAGAAGTCTTTGCTTGAGCTTTTGAAGGCTCAGAATTAACCATAACTACATTTGGTTGCTACTGGACAGTTTGCTGTGAATTGCTTAACTTAGATAAACCTTCTTTTAATATTTCTATTTGACCAGGAATATGCAGAGTGTCCCAAGCAGACAAGGTAACATTAGTTTTCTTCATAGTATCAACAATATTGAAAGGAACTGAAAACTGTACCTTGTGTGCTGATCTAGGTAATCCTTAATTAGCACCTTTCAGATTTTGATCTCTAGTAGCAATAACTGTTGGATTCTTCAAGATAGAAACTGGTGAATTAGAAGTATTTTCAGCAAACTAATCTACTTCAAGAGCTCTCTTTTTTGGCTCTAGTATTGGCTGCAATTGATGTGTCCTCATTAAATCCATAGAATTCTTCTTCTTGCCAATTCAAAAACTCAGTTTCAACACCCAGATCTGCCTGATTTTGAACCTCTTCAACAGATATATTATGTTGTGAATTCAATGAATTTTGAACCATAAGAGCTTGATTCAAAATACCATTAGAACATGTTGACTAATCATGTGGCTCATTGGATGGAAAACACCAGTCAATAGCAATATTATTCTAAGATGGTACAATGTCCCTAACAGCATTAAGAGGTGTTGGATTATACTGTCTATTTGGTCTCATGTTCCAATTTTGTCTATTTGCATTTGAATTTCCTTGAAATTGCTGCCTATTAGACTAAAAATTGGACTGGTTAGGATATTGTGTTGAAGAAGAACCAGCAAACTGGTTTTGAACAACAGGATTTACCTGAGCTTGACTCCTCTTGAGGGCTACCAAATCATTGCCAAAAGATTGTAATAAACTTCCAATTTTTTGCTGGCTGTCCTTAATAGTTTGCAACTCATTTGGATAGGCTACAGGAGCTATTTCTGAAGGCTTATAAGATGGGACAACAGCTAATGGTGGTATCGCTAATGGCATATTTGCTTGTATATTAGGAAAGAAAGGCATAGGAGGCCTAGGAGCTATCTTCCCTACTTGAATAAGACTATTGTTTGCCCTAATAGTGAAATCAAAAGCTAAGGAAAAGTATTACCTCCGATAGATTGAATCATTACAGAAATATCACTATTAAGACTCTTTAAATAATATAGAAATGCATATTTAGCTAAAGGCCTTACCATAGCAGGGATCTGATTCCAAGTCTTCTGAAACCGTAGATTGAAATCACTCATCTCCTCTTGCAGAGCTCTTTTCATTGTCGTTAATTGCTTCACAAGAGATAGATTATCAGATTTGTCTTCAAAAAACTTTGATAACTTTTCACCTAAAGCATCCCAAGTAGCAATAGAATCTACTGTAAGGGTTCTGAACTAGTCAAGAGCCTTGCCTTTGAGTGATGTTGCCAATAGCTTCAAAGCTACATCTTCTTCAGTAATATGGACATTGCATAGAGTTGCAACATCTTTGATATGTTCAATAGCTATCACTGGTCCTTCTCCAGTAAATGTTAGCAATCCCTTTAGAGCAGAAATGAAACATTATTGTGATTTGCAATCCTCAAAGGACTGCCTTGATTGAATGTGACAAATGGAAAATTTCTAGCCATTACTTGATGTTGACCTTGCTACTGAATAGCCAGTGTAACAAAAGGTTGAGCAGGCTGAACTACCTTCCTTTGATAAGTTTTTAGATGTTGGGGAGTTATTGCAGCAATACTTGTAGAAGTTTCAAAAATAGAATTATTAATAGATAAACCTTTAATACTTGGAAAATCAGACCCAGTATGATTAATGTCTAGATCCTCTGGAAGATTAATCTCCTCAATGATAACCTCAAGTTCTTCTGAATTTGCAGCTTGCTATTCGAAAATAGGATTATCAAATGATGAAAAATTTGAATCCAAAGAAATACCTCTAGGATTTTGCAATGCTCTGCCACCTCTGGTTGATCTTCCTCCCCTTCTATTTGACTGTAACTCTTGATAAAAAAACCCCTCCTTATTTGCTCTGGTAGGAGTTCTGCTCATTAAAATTGACACTTAGAGCTGTAGCTAAAAAATTGAAACCACCATATATTCAACAGCTCAGAACTGGGAAGCAGTTCGTGGTCCCACCTGGCGTGCCAAAAACTGTTTAGTTCTAGAATTGTTACCTCTATCAGGAAATGAGGCTAACAACAATTCCAGCTGACAATGGAAACCTCTCCTAGCTGTGGGTAGACTATGATTAGAGAGGAATCTCCAGAATCTAGGTCGGTTCCTATAAAATATTGGCTATCACTTTACTAACTTGAAAAACTTGATGGGAAAAGGGTAAAGGGAATTGAAAAAAAAATTAGAAAATAAGGTGATACACCAATGAATAACTCAGATTCTCAAATGGATGAAATTTCAATTCTGACTCACAAACGAATACCTTAGCAATCTGATTCTCTGTTCAACATATAGGTTAACAAAATCATGCTATCAAGGTTCTACCAAAAATAGCTTGGAGAATTAACAAACATACATTTCTTAGGCAAGGTCTAGGGGCGGCTAATTTTCTTGAGAAGGAACAGAATTTCATTCACTTCTTTTAGATAATAACCAATTTTAACACTTGCTAGGAAAGATGAAGCAGGATTTGATATTGAAAAACAAGTACACAAAATGAGAGTCAAAGAATCTATTTCATTTCTTCAAAAATCAGATAAGATGATTACAAAAAATGGCTTGAGAAACATCTAGGAACAATACATTCACTAAAATGCCCTCTTTTCACAATCTTCCTTCCTTAAGAGGCCTCCAAAACCCTAATCCGGGATTGCCCAATCCCTACAAAAATGCCCTATTTTGGCCATAAATCATGCCAAATAATTAGACCACATGTCATCAAAACTGAAAAAGTCCATCTCTCCTAAATTTTGGCAACTATAAGGAATTAAAAATCCCTTTTACATCATGAATTAAGCCAAAATTTAACTATTCTTTTAATAAATTAGCTTTACAATAAAAGGAATAAATTCCTTTTACAAATTATTAAGCCAAATTATAAAAAAGAAAAGAAATATTAAAAACCTTTAATATTTGTCATGCCATAAAAATAATTATTAAAAGTTTTTAAATATTTATATCAAAAAACTAATAAATAACTATCCCAAAACTATCCTAATTTCTAACACTTCATACTAAGCAATTTTGAAATAAGCAAAGTGGGGAGTAAAAACTTTGACCCACTTGCTTCTAATACATATTAACGTGCTGGAAATTGAGGACAGATGGCAAACTTATGTGGTCAAACTGGGTATTGGCTAAATCAGCAACTAAAACGTAAAATGCATAAGGAAAGTTTGAAAAAAGTGAAAAAAAAACTAAGTGTCCCCCATCGTAAGATTTATGTTTTAGTTGCTGATTTAGACGTTGCCATCAAATTGACCCTCTGTCAGTACTTAGCCTTGTGGATGCCAAAAGAGTTTACATTCTGTTTGAGGCTTCATTTTACAAACGTAACAAGGCATTTCTATTCATTATATTTGCATTTTGAAGGGTTTGAAACCCTAACACTGCTAGTCAATGGCTGGAACTGGCACTTTGTTGAAGATTTTTGACAAAAATAGGGGAAAGAAACCCCTTAGAACTCGGCATCAGATGCAATTGTAAGTTCTTCACCCTTTTACTCTCTGTAAATTTATTTTCTGCATAAAAATGGCTATCCATTGTATGAAAACGTGGGTTCACTGTTGCATGAAATATGGGTCTATTTATTTGAGCCCACTGTTTGCATTTTGCTGATATTTCATTAATGTCTTTCTCTACTGGAAATGAACTTTACTTCCTTGCATAAAACACGTTCCATACTTACTGTTAATCATGCATCAATGTCTTCAAAAGACATGGTATTCTATTAGCACAAACTGTGCCTACGTTTACTGCATAAACACATGTCTTCAATACCTGAAATCATCCCTTTCCTTGCATAAAATATGGGTCTTTACCTGTTTGTTGACATGAGTTTATCTTTGATAGAACAAGGGCTTTATCTATAACATATTTGAAACTCTCTGTGCTTGCAAAAACCATGGGTTTCTCTGTAGATGAAAGTATGAGCTCTTTACTTGCAAAACTCTGCATAAAATATGTTCGACTCTCTATTCAAAACTTGTTCTAATGTTTTAGGTAAAAAATGTGGCTTTCCTTTTGATAAAATCATGCTTCCTTGCATTACCGTTTTAAATAAAAATGTGGTTCTAAAAGTCGTGCCTCCTTTTGTTACTGAAAATGTGGGATTCTCTGATGGTTCGAACAGCAAGTTATTTCTTTCTTTGCAAAAAAAATGTAAAGTTCATTGTTGTTAACGTTTTCTTGAAAAAACGTGACCCTCTATAAAAAGTCTATTCTCCAGTTTACTGTTGGAAATAGACGCCATAATTTGTATAAACACAATTTCATTTCTTCCTGTTCATACTTGTCAACATGCAATGTTTGCATATATTTGTTTTAGAAAGATTAAAAGCACAAAATAAAGGGTTGAAACCCTCTGTCTCTTGCATGAAACAATGGCAGTTCTCTGTAGCTAGAAGTCAAAACCCTCTGTCTCTTTTTGGATGTTTAAACTCAAACATAATATATATGAACTCAACACTTTAATAGAAACAGTGCACAGTGCTTTTCATTCTTTGCATTAAACAATGGGTTTTAACCCAACAGTTGTGGTTTTTGAACCCTCTATTTTAATTTGTTTGAACAGTAAACAATAAACACCCTCTATTAGTAACCAGCACTTTGATACATGAATTTTCAGCATGAGAACTCATAATTCGGTAGCATCCTGTAGCTTTCATTACATTAAATTTGGCAAGATTGATTTATAGTTCAGCTCTTCTGTTCTGAAAATGAACTTCACTTTGCAAAAATATTATGAATCCGTAAGTGACCTTACTGTTATCTTGCAAGCTTGGGAACATCTGAAAATGTGCATATATATACAGAAGATGTTTACTGTTGCCACTCATAAATGCACTGATACTTCTGAAAAGTATACAATATTATGACAGAGAGTGATACTCTGTTCCAGTATGAACATGAACTTGAAATTGTCATTGCTCCTTCAACATAAGAACTTCATTTTTGAACTTTGAGTTCAACATATTCAGAAATTGATCTACAGTCCAGCATTTGAAATTGATATGACACTTATCAGAAATTGTAAATATGAAGTAGTTTTCTGATTTCTGACAAGTACTGAAAAATGTGATCCATTTGCATTCTGAAATTAACATAACCAGCATTATTGAAGCTCCTGCAGCAGATTATTGAACACTTTCTTTCTGATACTGAATTTGTCATTTTATGATATAAAGTACAACAAGATGAAAATGTTTTATATTCTGTTAATGAAGTTCAAGCACGGGCTCATGACACTCATCAACAACAAAATGCTTATGACTCAGGTTCGAACATGGGTTCATGACACCCAGTCATAACATTTTGTTAACATTCATATTATGATTCAATCTTGAAGCACTTGAAAATATTCAGTATTAAAATCATTGAGAGTTCTGAAAATGTACTTTGTTTATGATGAAATCAGCATCTTTTGGTGAAACAATTTGATTCTTCTGAAGATCAGCAATCTGGAACTTCCTGTAGCATGGGAAACCAGTTTATTTTGCATCTTCAAAATGACTGAAAAGAATCAATCCACTGTTATCTACAAAACAACTTGTTAATTACATGCAATTTCAATAAGAAACATATTTTGAAAAAGGTTTCTCAGTTCAGAAATACACTAAGTCCCTTTCATTCAGATTCTTGACTTGTCCAAAATGAAATCACACACCACAATAGGTACTAAAAGCGAAAGGTTTCATATTCTAGAACATGTCCCTTTAACACTTTCTCATAGTGAGTGATAGTCTTCATTTTCTTACTACATTTGCTCTTAGATTGATATGCAAATAGTAACAGATAGTTGATGTATGTAATTTTTTTCCTTATATTGCTTAGATCCATCAGGATCTAACAGTTATTTCTTTTCATTTTTTCAGGTGATGCTGCCTTAAGGACCAAAATGCAGATGGTGACCTAGGAATGACTTAAATGGGGGGACCTGACAGAGACTAGCAGAACCAACACAAACACGAGGCAATGCATGGGAACCTTTTACACACTTCAGTTTTATGTTCTAATTTGCAAATGTACTCTGCTTATTGAATCATGTGATATGAATCAAATGACATTTGTACTACATTCTTATGAATGCACAATGTAATGATCAATGATGACTTTTCTGAATTTGTAATAATTTGATCAATACTTAGAGTACATAAAAATGAAAAGCTGACAACAAATGTAGTAAGTAGATGCAAACTAACAAAACCTATTAGACAGTGTTAATTAGATAACATGAATGTGCAAATTTCTCTTTTAGTGCCTATTGTGTTGTATGGTTTAATTTTGGATAACAATTACATTATTTTTTTTTTTGATGTTTTGGCCTTTACGACAAAGATCAATGCATTGGACAAATGATGTAATAATAATAATAATTTATTGGAAATATATTTTATTATTATATATTTAATTATGCCTAAAATCGATGTGATAAATGATAATATAAATGGTTATATTTATCACTAAGTTTGATTTTAAACATCAAATATAATTAAATAATGAGTTAAATAATAATAATATAATAAGGGATTATATTATTTTATTTATTAATCCAAGAGGCTCAAAATTGTGGACCCAAGTCGGCTGACTTGGAGGTACACGTTTCGGCATGGATGAACTCATATATTAAGGAAATTTCATGAATGCTAGAAGCAATCAAAAACATAACACTGTCTTCTACTTGTCATTGATTCTTGGAGCAATCGAATTCATTCTTGTAGTAGCAAATTCGATCTTGGATGAGCGATTTGGTTAGCAATCTAAGAGCGGATTTGTGGACTGAATTAGACCTACATTGGAAGTGAATTCTTCCATCAGCAAATTCATTAGAGCAGATCTACTAATAAACATTTTACCAAGACTCGGCATTTATCTAGAGCGAATTAGGCTGAAAGGAATCAACAGTCGAATCATCATATAAGACCTTATTGATGTGGAAACAAGTTCAGACAAAAGGATGGAAGAATCTGCCACATAACAGTATTTACTTAGTGCAGATCAGATAGGAATCTAAACGGGCCAGATCTAAGAGCTGATTAGCAACAAGTTTGTATCAGATTTGGGAGAACCCCTAGGTGTGCTAATTCAAATTGGAAAGGTTGATTTCTGGGAACTATCTCTCCTTTCTCTGTGATTTATTATATCTTGTGCTTAGTACTTGAAAGACTTCTATAGATTGTATTTTCTTGGCTATAATCTGAAAACTTTAACATGGTATCAGAGCCTAGGTAGAGTAAAAGATTTTTTTCAGATTTAGGAATTCAATCTAACTCTTTCAAATCTAAATAAGATATCATGTCAACTGGGGTTAGACTAGAACAGAGAGTTGAGGGAGATATTAACTATACATCTTGGAAAATTAGGATCTTGATTATATTAAGGGAATTGGAAATTACCTCAATTATATAAAATCCTCCTCAAGATAATAAGGATGCAGATGAAAAGAAGGAATGGAATAAAAAAAACAATAAGGCTATGATAATTATTGTTGATAGTGTTAAAGATCATATTGTGCCTACAATTGTTAGTTTGGAGACTGCACATGAAATGTTTACTACATTGACTGGTATGTTTCAAATCAACAACACTAACAAGGTTCTAGCTCTTAAAAATAATCTCTCCTGAATCAAGATGACTCAAGGAGAATCAATACATCCTACTTCATGAGGATCACAGAGCTAAGAAACCAACTATCATCCATTGGATTCACCTATGATGACAAATGATAGATCTAAATGGATTACCACTTGCCTAGGATGCATTCATTCAAGGAATCAGTGCCCGTCCTAAATTACCTTTACTTGATAGGTTAAAAACAAACTGTCTTCAAGAAGAGTCAAGGTTTATATCTAGAGGATCAATCTTCAAGGAAGACATACAAGTCTTATACTCTCAAACCTTCAAGAAAGGGAAAGGCAAGTTCAAAAAGAAGAGAGATTTCCAAGGAAAGGAAAAAGATAAATGATTGAACCAGAAGGAAGTTCAAAGGACAAGGAAAGAAGAGGGAGGAACCATAAGAAAAAGAAACCTTTCAAGAGGGACTTCTCTAATACACAATGCTATAAACGTGAAAAGTTTGGTCACATAGCCGTAAATTGTCTTGGAAGGAACAACCTTCAAGCATCCATTGTAGAGGTGAAAGAACCTGAATTTGAGCACCTTGCATTTTGAAAGGATCTTGCATATTGAGAGGGAGCTTTATATATGGGCTCACTTGTACCAATTATCTAAGTTATAAACTCCTTCCTTATTTTGGTTATATGCATTGACATATTTTTGTATGAGTGGCACCATACATAGCTATTTTGAATATTTAACTTACCTTATGTATGTTGCATTACATTGGTTTACTTTTGCATATATGTGAACATGCTTCCTATATTCATGGTTGAATTATACTTGTTCTATGAGAGACCTACATTTGGATATGTACATTGGTTATGCATGAGGATAAGATTTAATTTTTGATATTCTTATGTGGAAAAGATTTAATTGTGCTTATTCTTATGCTTATGTGGATTCATGAGATAAGATTTTGCTTATATGATTCATTTGATTACACTTATGCTCATGGCTAAGTTGTTCTTATGAATTGGAGATTTATGTTAGTATTTTCCAGATTTATGATAGGAATAAACAAACTATAGAGATCTTTCAACTAAGCACAAGAAAATAGAAAGAAGAAATAACCAAGATAGGAGAGATAGTATCCGAAGATCAAGATTCACAATATGACTTGAGTTTGTGTTGATCTTTGATCAGCAACTTTAAATCTCTCTGATTTATCCTTTAGTATGCAATCTAGGTCATATGTCAATCTGCCTTTTATGTTCCTCTATAGATGCTCAATGAAAACTGGAACAACTTCAATTTTCTTTGTGACAGATTTTGCCCCAGTTTGATGCCTAATGATAGTCCTTTAGAAATGATTAAAGGATCAAACTTAATTGCAGATATATTGAGAAGTCTGTACAGAATTTATCCAACCAGCACTTAGCATAATTTACTCAACATTATGGATCTATACTTCTGCTCCAGAAAATCGCTCAAATGAAGACATTATCACTGCTCCAAATACTTCAAATTCACCGCTGCAACTTTTCCCTTGAGTGATCAATCCTTGAGAAGAACCATATGTTATGTTTTTTATATCTTTCTTCTCAAGTTTGATCCTCATATATATGTGAATGGAGGAGACTCTTTAACAGGCTGACTTGGGCCTTTAAAAAAATAAACCTTTTTTATTTAACTTCTCCTTACGAGGCCGTCTTGGGCCCTTTAAATAAACTTGATTATTCCATTCAAATATTAAATTGATTTTCTAATAAACAATAAATAATAAATATCTCTATATTTATTATTATTTATATATCAAAAATATCTCAACCAATGCATGATATATTTGCCGAAATGCCATAATATCAACACTCCCTCTTGGACTTGAGGCAAAGATCCACTCATGGATTCTTTATCACAAAAACATAACCAAAATGGATTTCATAGATCTCTCATCTATGAAGGTAGATCTCCATACTACCAATTTTGATAATAACACATACCTTCATTATCATTTCCAACCATAGATTTCATATCCATATGAAAATCATGGTAACATCAAATCACAAGATGTTTACCAACCGGATGTGGATTTCCTAAATCCACGAGTCTCTAAGACTCACAACAAAAATGGATTCCTTATCCAATGATGCCATAGATCTCTCATCTACAAGATATCATGAGAACACAACTGTTCCTCATTATTCCTCAACCATACATCTAATATTCATATGAGAAACATCATATCATATGATGCTTACCATCCAAATGTGGATCTCCTAGATCCTCTGGTCTCTACTACCCAAGAATATCAAGTCCATGATATTCATGATAACATCAAGTCCATGATGTTTTATCAACCTTAAGTGATATCAAGTCTATGATATCAAATTTTCAATTAATTTGTGAATTTCCTAAATCCACTAGTCACCTTGACTCTTTTGAATATCAAGTCCATGATATTCAAGGTAGTATCAAGTCCATGATAATTTCCAAAAACAAATCATCTTGAGTCAACCATCAAATCCATGATATTTTCTATCCAATTTGTGGATAACATAGATCCATGAGTCCTCTTGACTCAAACAATAGAATATCAAGTCCATGATATTCAACCATAAGTGATATCAAGTCTATGTTATCAAATTTCCAATTAATTTTTCAATTTCCTAAATCCACTAGTCACCTTGACTCCTTTGAATATCAAGTCCATGATATTCAAGGTAGTATCAAGTCCATGATACTTTCCAAACACAAGTCATATTGAGTCAACCATCAAATCCATGATGTTTTCTATCCAATTTATGGATAACTTAGATTCATGAGTCCTCTTGACTCAACCAATAGAATATCAAGTCCATGATGTTTTATCAACCATAAGTGATATAAAGTCTATGATATCAAATTTCCAGTTAATTTGTGAATTTCCTAAATCCACTAGTCACCTTGACTCTTTTGAATATCAAGTCCACGATATTCAAGGTAGTATCAAGTCCATGATACTTTCCAAACACAAGTAATCTTCAGTCAACCATCAAATCCATGATGTTTTCTATCCAATTTGTGGATAACTTAGATACACGAGGCCTCTTGACTCAACCAATAGAATATCAAGTCATCCATGATATTCATGGTATCATCAAGTCCATGATGTATACCAACCAATTTGTGGATAACTAAATCCACGAGTCTCCAAGACTCAAAAAATGTCAAGTCCGTGACATCAAACCAACATCAAGTCCATGATGTTAAGATCATTGGTCTAACGAATATCAAGTCCATGATATTCACCAAGTTCTCGAAGTAATGGCCTATCGACATCAAGTCCATGATGTCCATCAATTACTTAGATGTGGATCCCTGATCCATGAGATATCAAATCTATGATATCCTCGAGCATTGATCTAACAAATATCAAGTCCATGATATTCACCAAGTGCTCGGAGCAATGGCCTCTAGACATCAAGTCCATGGTGTCCACCATATGCTAAAATGTGGATCCCTAATCCACGAGATATCAAATCCATGATATCCTCGAGCATTGGCGTAACGAATATCAAGTCCATGATATTCACCAAATGCTTGGAGTAATGGTCTCCGGACATCAAGTCCATGATGTCATCATATGCTCAACAATGGATCCCTAATCCATGAGAAGAATATCAAGTCCATGATATTCTAAGTATCCAATTCATAAGAAACAACTTAGTTATATGCATAGATGTAATCAAATGAATTAGACACAACCAAATGTATCTCATAATAAAAATCTCATCTCATGAATCCACATAAGTATAAGAGTAACCAATATGATCATAAGATTCACGTTCAATGTAAAGAAAATGTGTTCACTCATAGAACCACATGTAATATAGTCTCAGCTATAATCAATAAATATAGACTCAGCTATAAAAGAAAGTATGATCCATTCATACACAATAATCCACTAAAGTATGCTTCACAAGCTTAAGTATACAAATGACATACAATCATATTAAGTAACCAAATGTAATAACCAATATCCAAATGCAGTTCTCTCATAGAACAAGCATAATTCATAATCATAAGAGTAATCACATAAGTCTCACCACATAAGAGTAACCAAGTTTGTCCAATATATAACTAGGGGCAATGTGATCACAGCAAGATGCAATATAGTTCCTTCTATAAGAAATGTTTCCACACATATATATGATCAATAGTAGAGCATATATAAAGGATAACATATGTCCATCTAACGTATGCTCCCATGCATACAACAACATTATCTCTAAGTATCATAATGTATGTTCCCCAAAAAAAGGATACCAACATACACAACATATGCCAATGTAAGTATGCTCCTATATTCATTAATCAATAATGTATGCACCCATGCATCAGTAAAGAAAATAGTTAATTAGTTATACTAACAATCAGCTCTGTATTTTCCCATAACAACATAAGGTATAGCATGTATCATAGTGTAACTATTCATAATGTAATGTATGCTCCTCATGCATAGTAGAAAATATGTTGCTAATCAGCTGTGTATGATCCCATGCATAAGTAAAACATATACTAAGGTAAAGTATGCCTCCATGCATACAAAACAGAAATATGTCAATGCAAAATAGGCTTCTATAGCAAGTAATCAACATGACATAGGGAAGGAGTTCATAACATAAAATTAAGTGAGCCCATGAATGAACTCCCTCTTAAGCCACATACCCATAATCACGTCATACCAAGGTATATGTTACTCAAGGTGACCTACTCCTTCTGGATAATCCTATCTTCTCCCTCTAACAAGATCAAAACTCTCTCTCAAGGTTTGTTTCTTGGATCTAACCAATAACTGAAGGGCAATCTGAAAATATGCCTTAAGAGAAGATAATATGCACTAGGAGGTCAACCAATAAATAGAAGACAACCAATGTATAACATATGCCAATATGCAGCCAAAGCCAATCTATGAGCCTATACATCAAAAGGCTAGCAATCTGCAGTGAATGTCCCTTTATGACAGCAGAAAAGATAACATATGTCAGGGCAAGGTATGCTATCAATCATCATTCCAAATAGTTGATCCAATTAGTTATTAACGAAGAATCATATTCTCTACAGATAATTCCACACATACATGCCAAGGTATATTATAACCAATGAATCAATACTGTAAGATTGATATGCCAAGTGTACTTTCTACACATTAATAATACCAATGTAAATGCATAAAACCAGTATGTGTATACCAATGTGAAATAGTTGAAGTTTCCATACATCATATGCCAAACAATATGAAGGTATGTTGCAATACCATGTGAAGTATGCATCTCATTTGTGCTAATAGCAGATAATCAACTAGATATGCAAGGTATTAGATATGACACTAACTAGCTATGATCCTAACACTAGAGTCCATGATTATACTCCCTCTAAATCATACATGCCATGCATTTTAACTTAAGATGATCTACTCCCTCTAGATCAATAAGGAAAGACAATTTCAAAAATGAAAGAATCTTGAGATCTACCCATATCTTTCTAGCCAATGAGAATTAATAAGTTTTCCCATCGAAGGCAACTAATGATATTGTAAATAAAAAAACCCTCATTACAATTTCAGACCAAACCCTAGTTGCCATAGAGTTTCTTAGTTTTGAAAGACTTAGTTTATACTCCTAAATCTAAAAAGATCTTTTACCCTACCAATGCTCTGATACCATGTTAGTATTTTCCAGATCTATGATAAGAATAAACAAACTATAGAGATCTTTTAACTAAGCACAGGAAAATAGAAAGAAGAAATAACCAAGATAGGAGAGATAGTACCCAGAGATTAAGATTAATAGTATGACTTGAGTTTGTGTTGATCTTTGATCAGAAACTTTAAATCTCTCTGATTTATCCTTCAGTATGCAATCTAGGTCATATGTCAATCTGCCTTTTATGTTCCTCTATAGATGCTCAATGAAAACTGGAACAACTTCAATTTGCTTTGTGGCATATTTCACTCCAGTTTGATGCCTAATGATAGTCCTTTAGCAATGCTTAAAGGATAGAACTTAATTGTAGATATATTGAGAAGTTTGTACAGAATTTATCCAACCAGCACTTAGCATAATTTACTCAACATTATGGATCTATACTTTTTCTCCAGAAAATTGCTCAAATGAAGACATTTATTGCTGCTCCAAATACTTCAAATTCGTTGCTGCAACTTTTCCCTAGAGTAATCAATCCTTGAGAAGAAAGCATATGTTATGTTTTTTATATCTTTCTTCTAAAGTTCAATCCTCATATATATGTGAATGGAGGAGACTCTTTAAGAGGCTGACTTGGGCCTTTAAATAAATAAACCTTGTTTATTTAACTTCTCCTTACAAGGCCAACTTGGGCCCTTTAAATAAACTTGATTATTCCATTCAAATATTAAATCAATTTTCTAATAAACAATAAATAATGAATATCTCTATATTTTTTATTATTATTTATATATCAAAAATATCTCAACCAATGCATGATATATTTGCCGAAAGGCCATAATATCAACAATTTAGAGAATATCATGGATTTGATATTCTTCCCATAGATCAGGGATCCATTGCTGAGTAATTGGTGGACATCATGAACTTGATGTCTGGAGACCATTTCTCTGATCGTTTGGTGAATATCATGGACTTGATATTTGTTAGACCAATGCTCATGATATGATGGACTTGATATCTCGTGGATCAGGGATCCACATCTGAGTAGTTGGTGGACATCATGGACTTGATGTCAATAGACCATTACTCCAAGCACTTGGTGAATATCATGGACTTGATATTCGTTAGACCAATGCTCTAAACATCATGGACTTGATATTTTTTTTGGACACTTAAGTCAAGTTGACTTGTGGTTGGTAAACATCGTGGACCTGATGTTACTTTGAATATCATGGACTTGATATTCTATCTCTTGAGTCGTGGAGACTCGTGGATCTAGGAAATCCACATTTGGTTGGTAAGTATCATATGACTTGATGTTACCATGGAAAGATGATTCTCATATGAATATGAGATGAATGGTTGGGGAATGATGAAGAACATATGTGTTCTCATCATATCTGGTAGATAGAGACCTACCTTCATAGATGTGAGATCTATGACATCATTGGATAAGAAATCCATTTTGGTTATGTTTTGTGATGAAAGATCTATGAGTTGATCTTTGCCTCAAGTCCAAGAGGGAGTGTTGATGTTTTGGCCTTTACAGCAAAGATCAATGCATTGGACAAATGATGTAATAATAATAATAATATATTGGAAATATATTTTATTATTATATATTTAATTATGCCTAAAATTGATGTGATAAATGATAATATAAATGGTTATATTTATCACTAAGTTTGATTTTTAAACATCAAATATAATTAAATAATGAGTTAAATAATAAAAATATAATAACGGATTAATTATTTTATTTATTAATCCAAGAGGCTCAAAATCGTGGCCCCAAGTCAGCTGACTTGGAGGTCCACATTTTGGCATGGATGAACTCATATATTAAGGAAATTTGATGAATGCTAGAAGCAATCAAAAACATAACATTGTCTTCTACTTGTCATCGATTCTTGGAGCAATCGAATTCATTCTTGGAGCAGCGAATTCAATCTTGTATGAGCGATTTGGTTAGCAATCTAAGAGCAGATTTGTGGACTGACTTAGACATACATTGGAAGTGAATTCTTCCATCAGCAAATTCATTAGAGCAGATCTACTAATAAACATTTTACCAAGACTCAGCATTTATCCGGAGTGAATTAGGCTGAAAGGAATCAAAAGTCGAATCTTCATATCAGACCTTATTGATGTGCAAACAAGTTCAGACCAAAGGCTGGAAGAATCTACCACATAACAGTATTTACTTAGTGCAAATCAGATAGGAATCTAAACAGGCCAGATCTGAGCACTGATTAGCAACTTGTTTGTATCAGATATGGGAGAAGCCCTAGGTGTGCTAATTCAAATTGGAAAAGTTGATTTCCGGGTACTATCTCTCCTTTCTCTGTGATTTATTATATCCTGTGCTTAGTACTTGAAAGACTTCTATAGATTGTATTTTCCTTGCTATAATCTGAAAACTTTAACAATTTATATAATTGATCTAATAACTAATAAGAATTATTATTGGCTAATATATTAATTCATATCAAGATTTAATCAAGAATTTAATTATACGACAAAAGCGATCTATATATGCATTCATATGTCAATCTTGGCTCATGATAGTCTACCCCTCCCAAATTTGCTAGTCCTCAAGCAACTAATAGATAAACCAAACAAAATTATACATAAGTACACACTTGAAAGCATATGCATGAATATGCAAAGAGATGAAGTATACACAAAGCTTACACACTAATGCATGAAGACATGAAGTATATAGATTGATGCATGAAGAGCATACACAATGTATACACATAATACAAGAATTGTTACATTTATTGTCCAAACCCTACCATTCAATAAGCCAAGGTTAGGAAGATGATTTCAAAATTTTATTTCATCACTGAGCTCTTGACTATAAATCTTGCAACAAGGGGAATACAAATTAGCATATACATAAATTCCAAAATGTGAGTATATATTTACAGCTTATGGTGATAGAGAGCATTATCTATACAGGTTGGACATCTTAGGGTTGGCCACGGGGACCTCACTAAGCCCAAGGGCGGAACTTTGTCCCTTGTCCAAAAGCTTCCCCCTGAGGTGTTGTGCTTAATAGGTGCTTTCCTTCCATGTCAATATAGGTTAGGACATCTTAGGGTTGGCCAAGGATCAGTGCATGATCCTGCCATCCTGTAGGGTAAAGATGGTAGGATCATATTGATTATTTTCAACATATGATATAACATTATTTATTTATATAATTGACTTGATAAGAAATATTATTGGCTAATATATTAATACATATCAAGATTTAATCTAGAATTTAATTATATAACAAAAGCGATCTATATATGCATTCATATGTCAATCTTGGCTCATGACAGACAAAGCTTGGAGTATGCCTATAAAGGACCAGAAACTAGATCAGCAATTTGCATTAAATGTGGAAAACTATTTCATAGAGGCATAAACTGCTCAAATACCACCTTGTAAGCATCAATAAGCATGATGCCAAAGGTTGTCTTGGAGTCATTGAGGAAATAAAAAGAGAAATGAATGTCATACTTGCAACCGCAAAAGAGGAAAAATTGCAAAGGGAGAGGACAAGACTAGCCATGGCAGCATCCATAGCTGAACCTCAAGGTGCTCCAACCAACCTTGAAGCAAAATAAGCACTTCAGAGTATTGTTGGCTCTCTTTTGTGGCCCACATATCTACAAATCCACCATTCCTCGACCACTTCAAGTATAGCACCACCATCAATTCTACCATCTATTAGTAATTATTTTGTGCACACAAACACACCTGAAGCATAACCATAATTGAGGCAACTAGGTGGAAAAGGGATGTAGACATTGCATGTGCTGATTTTTGGTACATTTTAACATCCCTTTTAATGTAGTAAACAATCCTTATTGGCACAATTTGGTTACCGCATTGACAAATTCGGGTAATCTTAAGGCATCTTATCGCAGAGACTTGAGTATGAGGCTAGCCCAATTGTTTTAAATGTTTTAATAACTAATATTGAGTTTTAAAATTTAGACTAGATTTATCTTCTTTTACTAATAGTAATGACTATTTTTTGTTGAATTTAAACTATTTTTTGTTTAAAAAATAAATTTATGAATTAATCACTTTGTAATTGTAAGTTGCTCATAAATGCAATTAATAGGACAAGACAGGTGGTGGAAGAGCAAAGAAGGGAATGGAAAAAAAATTGCTGCACTATTTGTTCAAATAGCTAGACGGATGGGGAAAACCACAACATCATTAATTTTTTAGTTGCTTACAAAATTAATGTGGTTTTCTTGAAACCAGTGGATGCCTCCAACAAAGAAAAATGCTGAAACTTTGGCTCTAAGCTTGGGGCAAGTTGTCATGGAGGTGAGAAATGAAAATGTGGTGCAGATAATAACTAATTATGTAGCAGCATAAGTGGCGGTGTAATGTCCCCAATATGGAGCCAAGGAATTAATAAGGGTATAAAATGAATAATTAAGTAGGAGGAAAAAAGCTTAAATTATAAGTTTGGACACTTAATTCCCTAAGGCTAGAAAATTAATTGAATAGTAAGGGCATGAATGAATAATTAAATAATAGCCCAAAAAGCTAAAGTTGATCAGCAATTTATTTAATTATTCATTACGAGCTAAAGTGGGAGCTACTTTAAGTCGCAAATGATTTTACTAAAGGACAAATCCATGGTGTTGTCCCTTAGTAAAATCATTAGTGGTAATATTAATGCCTAAGTCAAGTCGCCTAAAATCAAGGATTTATTGAGGAGTTCGCAAATTTTTGGGATGGAGAGTCTTTTATTAGGAGGTCTAATGGGAATTAGAGGTTATCATTATGCATATTGAAGCTTTTTATTTTCTTCTCTGCAAGAAAAAACTAAGAGTTTTTCAGGACGAAACCCCTGGAAATCCAAATCTTGGACACAACCCTGGGCCCTCATGAACTGTCTATTCATCAATCTACAAGAAAGGCGATTTAGTCTGCAATCTGATATCAGTTATTGAGCTGCCCATCTAAAAATTTTCCTCTATTCATTTCAGCAGAGATTAGTCTGCCCCAAATACTCCAGAAGGCAGCAATTTTATATTTAGCAGGAATTTGGCACATGAAGGAGGAATCACAGCTGGTACATGAGGGATATACAGCATAGTTTGGAGAAAAATCAGTGACAATAATGGTTAAGTTTGTAATAAATCCCTGCTCTTTATTTCCTGAAATTAATTTATAGTTTACCAGGCTTTCAATTCGAAAATATTTGCAATTTCATTTCAAATCCATATTGGTTGTTGCATGCAATTGAATGATAAACATTTATAATAAATGATTGCAAAAGAAAAATCTTCTTGAAATGGGAAAAGATCATTTCAGGCAGCTTGTAGAATCCTCTAAGAGAAACATGGGACAGTTTTTTGGACACCTAATGCAGCACATTTCCTTGACCTTCTTTTGGAGGACATAGGCAAATTAGATTGGGTGACACTAATTGTAAACGATGCAAGAAGGATTAGAAAATACATCTACAATCACCCTTGGGTTCTTCACTTGATGAGAGAACACAGCCAAGGAAAAGAGATGGTAAGATTGGGTGTTGCAAGCTTTGCAATGGTTTTCTTAACATTGCAAAGAATTATTGGTTCATTGACATTTTTGAAACAAATGTTTGCAAGTCAAGCATGATTAGACTCAAGTTATTCGAAGAAGCCTAAAGGAGAGGGTATTGCATGCATAGTCTTCAACAACCTATTTGCACAAAGAGCTACAAAGATTGTGACGGTACTTGAATATTTTTCTTTAATTCTTGTCCTTCATTATTAATTTATAAATTTAATGAAAAAATCTTTTTTGTATTTTTCAATTATAGGTGTCAGAGCCCTTGGCTAGAGTTCTCCACTTGGTAGATGGAGAACAAACCCCATGGGATATCTTTATGAAGCCATGGATAGGGCCAAGGAATATATCAAAAATCACTAAAGCGTGACCACCTTAAATTTTATCCCATATGGGAAATTATTGATAGGAGGTGGAACAATCAACTCCACCAACCCATTCATGCAGTAGGATACAACCCTCATTTTTTCTTCTCGAGTTCCTGCTCAAATCCTAGTGAAGAGGTTAAGGAGGGCCTCACTACATGCATTCAAAGGATGACACCTAAGCTTGGGGTGAGAGGCCTTGTTGTGGCTACATTGGAAAATCATAGGGAATCAAGTGGAAACTTATTGTTTTAAACTTAGCTAAGAGAGGAAGAACCACTCAAACACTAGGTATAAGATTTGGAGTCTTTCACATGCATCTTACAAGCTACAAATTTCAAATTTACAAGTTTACATCTATTGATAATTTGATAAAATATCTTTGCACTTTGCTTTCTAACACTTAGATATTTTGTCTTGTTGATTCTTGGAGGAGAAATTGGAGTGGAAATGCCCCAAATCTCCAAAGATTTGCCCTTCGAATCTTATGCCAACCTTGTAGTTCATCCAACTAAGAACAATTGAGTTGAGAGACCTCGTTGTGGCTGAATTCAAAAATTATAGGGAATCAAATAGTAAGCTATTCTTTTTTGACCTGGCTAAAAGAGGAAGAACGACTCAAACACTAGGTATAACATTTGGAGTCTTTCACATGCATCTTACAAGCTAGAAATTTCAAATTTACAGGTTTACAACTATTGATAATTTGATAAAATATATTTTCACTTTGTGTTCTAACTCGGCAATATTTTATTTTGTAGATTCTTCGAGGAGAAAATGGGTTGGAAATACCCCAAATCTCCAAAGATTTACCCTTCAAATCTTATGTCAACCTTGTAGTTCATCCAATTGTGAGTGCAATTGGAGCCTATTCAAGGCCATCCACGTGAAGAAGAGAAATTAGTTAGCTCAACAATGTGTCAATGAACTTGTCTTTGTGCAATATAACCTTTGGTTGTGCACAAGGATTATAGAGGAAATATCAGTTCATCCAATTGATTTGGTTGATATAGATCCTTATAGTGATTACACAACGGAGAAGCAGCCTCCATTGTTTACCAAGGATGACATCTATGATTTAAAAAGGTTGGCTATGGAGGAGAGGGTTGTATTTGGATTCACATTGGATGGCATTGAGGAGGTTGACGATGATGAGAAGTCATTGCCAATGCTAGCAACATATGCATACAAGATGGAGGTCAAGCCACAACTTGTCTTGTCGAGTGAGGAGGCACAGCCACAATGGACTCCTAGGACTAGACCCTTTATTTCTACTTCTCCCCTAGTTTTTACTAGAGATGGGAAGAGGAAGATGTAAAATGTTTTGAATCTTGATGTTGTGCTTACTTTTAATTTTACAAAAATAATTTGCTATTTTAATTTTGCTTTAGACTATTAAACTACCAGTCATTGGCATTCCACATGAGGATGCCATTTTGTACCCAATTTGCATTTAAATCAATTAAATATTTCTAAGCTCAAGTTGTTTCTTTTATGTACTCATTTATTGACTCATTCGATGCATCTCCTCACTAGATTTTGCACAAAAAAAAAAGCATTTCTAATTAAATTTAAACAAATTTTTAAGTTGTCAAGTTTTTTGCCATGTTTGTTTTTCGGGCCTTGGCAAGTTTTTGTTGTTGGTGAGTTTTTCAACACCATAAGCCAAGATAATGTCTATTTTAACTAAGCATTAGTATGCATCATGATATCATACAAACATTATTCATATTAAAATCCAATTAAGGCAATAGTCACTCCAAGGTAGATTCCTATAAATATAATAACCTCACTAGGAATTCGTTTGAAATGTTTGCAAACTGTAATCTCAAGGTTGGTTGCCCTTGTATTGCAAGAGCATGGAAGGTGGGTTGCCCTTCCATCCCTCAGTTCACCTTGGAAGCTGGTCATCCTCCTTAATCAAGCCCAAGAGCATAGAAGTTCAGTCTTCCATTCCACCACCTAACCCACGAGCATTGAAGGCTAGTCATTCATTCCAGCTCAACACGGCGACTTGATAAGAGCATGAAGGCTGGTCATCCTTCACATTTGCAATATGTTTCTCTAAATTCAAAATGGATTATTATATGAAACTATTATCAAATATTTATAATACAAAGAAGCATTTAGATTATTACAAAGATCAATAATTTCTGCAAGTACCACCATTGCATGAACACATATATAGGCTTATAATTCTAATTATTTCCCAGATTTATCTTCTTATTAAAATTAGTGCTAATATTAGTTCCTGATCCGATTATCAACTCCTTTCTTTCTTCTTGTTTTATCATGTGGAGAACCAGCCTTCAACAAATGAATTGTCCTCCTATTTATATCTTCATGTGGAGGGGGGTCACACCTCTTCAACAATCCGTTTTCAAAGAGTCACACTCCTTCATAATGGAGCACTGCCATTTATTTTAGTTTTCATGCTCTTTGATAAATGCTGCCTAAATATTTATATCAGTTGGCCTCCTCATTTAGTTCCATGAATCTTGGTTGGCCTCCAATAAAATGTTCTAAGCTTGAGTCTTGGTCGGCCTCTTAACAATGAAATGCTAGTATTTTTTGTTTTATCTAGTTGGCCTCCTTTGATAAATTGCTGATCTGGAGTCATTTTTCTGTTATTTTATCCTAGTTGTTCTATTTAATTGCCTAGGCATTATTAAAAATTGAAAGAGGCTATGATTTGTGCTGTAAAAGCAATGTTTTCAAGGCAGCGGCATGACATTTAATATTCAATCTATCATAAACATATCATTACCTAGTGCATATCCATATCAACTGTGTCATTTTACTAAAAGTAAACTTCTTTAATGCATGGACACTCTGGATTTTAGGCATTTATGAGGTGAGATTATGCTGCAAAGGAAGCTTTTCCATTAAAGTCTTACTTCTTCAAATATGGCTTTAGCATTCTTTGTGTAAATAAAGCTTGCACAAGAAAAAGACTTTGACATGTTCTCCCTTTATTTCAGTACTGAGGCTCTATTTGGCTCCAGCTACAATTGGCCAAAAACTAAAAACAGATAAAGCATGTCAGGCTGATCTCAAACCTGTTCAACTTTAGCTGCACTTCTTGCTGATTTTCCATACAATGCTTCCTTGGTAGCCAATTGCCCTTTAAGCTTCTTATCTTTGATTTCCTAAAACAATGAAATAATAATACGGCTATTACAAATACAAAAGAAGTATACACAGTCTCAGCATAAATGAGTTAATCCTAAAGCCTAAGCTGTCCAGACACACTGCATAATTAAATTCCTTCCTTGTTTAATTCTCATGACATCTGTTCATAGTAAAAACAAGTTCAAGGGCAGTAATAAATTTTTACATTTAAGTGCACACCCTTTCCTCTCAGATATTTCTTGACCTGCTTGTCATCCACATTCTCGTTGTCTTTTGATGTATCCATATTTTTCTGCAAATCCATTTCAATAAACATTAAGATATACTTATATGAAATAACATAGAGCTCATTTTTATTTACTAACTAATGGGTTTAAACTTAATTGTATAAAGACGGACTAAACAAAAACCCCCAAAAAAAGCTTTAAAAGTTTGATTTTGCACTGTATATGGCCAATATCACCCCCTAATATTACCCAAGCCTCTAATCATAATTTACCCATTCACATTTGTACAACTAAAATTCTGTCAGTAGTAGCAGTCCATGTATTGTCCCGGACTGGTTTCCACATCAATTCTCTGCAATCTTCCCTCCGAATAATTTTGCCAATAGTTTGTTTGATGGTTTAAATGATCAAATAGAAATAGAAGAATGCATTGACTGAAACGCAATAACTTCATCCATATAAACTCAAGCACATAATATTTCTTTTATTGCACCAGCAAATGAGTTCACAACTGTAAGATATACATATATATTCATAACCTCTTTTCAACCTGAGATAAATAGCAGCAATTACATTCACCACTTCTGGAGCATACAGCAGCAGCTACACTTCATATCATTCTTCTATAATTTCTCCAAAGCAGCCTTACGTACAGAGAAATGGCACTAGTACTTCCCACGACCCTTCACCCTTCCACGCGCTCCGGGAAAGTGCCCTTTGTTGAGCGTAACAATCACCCAAGAGCAAACAGAGAGAGCCAAATCTGAACTTGAAGAATTAACGACTAGGAGAAATGAGCAAGTCGAATATCTAGGTCTGTTTTTGTCCTTCTGCGTTCCAAAATGGGAGTATACACGGTCAAAACCCCTAGTGCCCACAATTTATCGCAAAGCCCTCGCTATTTATTCACATTGAGAATGGTGAACGTCTAGAGAGGTTTATACACTTCGGAAGGGATTTATACAAATTAAAGGTCTACTTTAATTAAGCCGTAGGCGTTTCCTATGAAAGGGCTCGAGCAGATTGAAATGATTAACGGTTGAAAATATCGTAGGAGGAGTGACGACCATGAAATTCATCCCAGCTGTACACGTATATTTTGCACATCCACCGTTTTTCTTTTTGTTCTGCTTTACGACACCCTTTATAGGATATTTAACTGCTTTGACCTGACACACACCAAGCACTGGTTGCTGAATAAATGCGTCCTCCTGCCATCGCTGAAACTCTTAGACTAACTGACAGGGATGAAGATGAGGCGCTGCTCTTTCTTTCTCAAAATTTGCAGAGATATGGTTCTCCTCTTGTTCTTTCTGTTTGCTTTTTTCAAACAGAAACGCTGATATCGTAACTCTGAAGCGAGTTTTGGGTGAACTGCATCATAGGATTGATGTGGCCTTGTGCTGGATAGGGAACAACTGCTGCATGCCCTGCCATTTTTCTTTGCTTCCTAAAGAAGCTGGGATTAAATGTAAAGTCTTATGTGTAATGCTTTTAGTGTCACACAACGTTTGTATGACTGTAAAGCATAAAAGTGTGAAATCTTTCCAGAGAAATTTTCATGTGCAATGACTATTTCCACTCAGCCTGAATTACACTGTTAACCCTCTGCTTCAGTCGTTATTGAAGAAATGCAGATCCAAGTTACAAAGTTTTCCTACCTATTTTCTTCTATTTTATTTTATTTTTTAATTTTTAACAGAGTATGGTGTCGGATGAAATATTGCTCCAGAAGAAGATCCAAATTCGGTTGCCGTTAATGGTTTGGCAGAGGCGATGTTGGTAGGAATATTCGGAATGTTGATTGCAGTGCTGAGAGGACGGAAGGTTGTTTGTGGTTTACCATTCAAATCTTGTACTTCCAAATGGGAAAGCAGGATAGTACATGCGAACTGTTTGACAGAATGCCTGAAAAACATGTCATCTCACGGAATGTCATGGTTGCAAGATATGCACGAAATAGAATTTTTGGACGAGGCTTTCAAAATTTTCAAGCAAATGCACTGTTGGTGTAAAGTGAGGCTCCACAGCCCTTTCCAGCATCCTCCCTTCCTGTTCTTCTGCCTGCTTGCTTCTACGGAGTTTACAGAGAGGATGCTTTTCTATGGAAATTAATTACAGTTTATCTTTCTGCGGATTTTTGAAGCTGTCTCAATCGTTTGATATTTCAGTCGGAAGGGATTGGATTGAATAACAACTCTGAGAATTTTTAATTTTTGATGTATTTTCTTAGTTTATCCTCTGAGAATTTTCAGAGCAATCTCATTCGTTTGATATCTCACTCAGTTGGGGAGAATTGGATTGAACAACAGACTTTTAATTGTTGAATTTTGGATCTAATTTCTACAGTTAATCCTCTGCGAATTTTCGGAGCTATCTCATTCGTTTGTTTGATTAAAGTGTGAACACTCTCATGTATTTTTAACTTGAAGCAGTGGTCTAGATTATAAATTCTGAGCCAAGTTGCTGTTTCTAACTGCTTGTAATGTTTTATTAAACTAGTCAAAAGCGTTGTTTACTTTCTGACTGGAATTAAATGTGAAATTTGGGTCTATAATAGAAGTTTATTGCTGGCGAATTTAGTTTGGCACATTCCAGTTTTCAAGTTAGTATTATAAATTTGTGAAGCCTGGCCCATCTGTTGGAAGGTCTAAGCAACATGTTTTCAAATTGTCTGGCGTCCGTCCTTGGAAGAGATCTGGAAGAATTTGTCATTTTAGTTTTCTAGGGAAATATAGGTCTGGTATATTTTGGTGGGAGAAGTTAGGATATAATATAACATAGGTGCAGAGTAATTTTTTGGACAATCTTAGGATGGATGGAAATTGTCTTTGCATTGAAGTCTTGCTGGAATTATTCTGTCAATGAAAAAATGTTGTGTTGAATGTTTCCTTGCTTATATTGCAACTGAGTTTACAAAAAAAAAGAAATGTCATCATAAACATATTTTTAATTTTGGAAATCACTCATTTCTATTCAATAATGGTTAATAGTTGTGTAGATATCATGTCAAATTGATATTCATAACACTGCAATTGGATTCCAATTGGATGTGGCATTAGTGAAAAGAATGAGATAGAATTAAAATTAAAAATAACAGTAAATAAATGAAAGATATATAATTATTTGATTAATATATCTATTATTAATTTATACACTCTTTTTTTAATAAAAAAGGATCTAATTTTATAATTTGTTATTTAAATTGTTTACATATAAAATCATATTATGTTTGAAACACATGGAGAGAGGGAGAGATCTAGAGGGAGCTATAACAATCAAAAGAGGTAGATATAAAGTGGGAAAGAGAGAGAAAGAGATAAGGAGACATTGATAGAGAGGAAGATGGATATGGAGGAGAGGAATATACATTAGAGAAGAAAGGGGGTAGATAAAGAGAGGAAAAAGGAGTAGAGCTGCTACAGGACACCAAACGATTCAAGCTTTTGTGGCCGTTAGATCTTCCGTGCATTTTTTAGTCTTTTTTATTGTTTCCGTCTTCCTTGTCCATCACTTTGTTCTCTTCCTATCACCACTATTACTCGCATACATGTGACAAGTTTTTTTTGTGGCCTTTTGCCCAAATTTCAATAATTATAAGTATCTTCTATGAATTTATGTCTCTTACCGTTCCAAGGTCAGTCTAGCCTATTAAATATAACTTGAAGAGCCTTCCCTTTGAGGAAGCATACATGCCCCTCTTTAGAGATAATAATGTGCAAGATTTTGCAGATGGAAAATCTGTCAAACTTATGCTTGAAAAGCGTTCAGGTTGGTATTATTACAACATTAACATATCAAATACCTTATTTACAGGGCGTTGGGTCGATATAAATTTGACGATACTAGAAAGTTCCAAATCACATCAAAAGAGGAATTTTTCTTCATCAATCATCGGGATTCTTGAAAAATCTAACAAATTTGTTGACTCTTTTCAAAATGGGTATTATGGGCATACGTTTTTTTCTACAGTAAATGATACTTTTTATGCCAGATTCTCCCTAGAATGTCTATTTTAGCATGGAATTCTCAAATCCCTTAGCATGCATCCATGCTCAGCTTCTTCACAGCCACAACAGTCCCATACATGGCAAAAATGCCTTGTAAAGCAATCCAAGGCCCCCATCCCCAATAACCCTATTTTTTATCAAAATCATTGGTTGTAGTGGCCAAATCAGTCATACTCATTCTACAAAGTCTAGGATCAAAACTTTAGCTTTCTTCCTTGGTGTTTTCCACAACCACCCTTTGCTCTGCCCTGATCACCTAGCTCCTCATCTTCTTCGAGAGCTCATATAATTTCTTGGGCCAAATGAGTGAGTAGTAAAAGCCCCACAGTGTGGAATCCTCCAACCCCCGCAATACCCGCAAGAAGAACAATTATGCTCTTTCTCTTTTTCCTTTCTTTTCCATCATAATTTTAGGGGTCGCCCCTCTCTATACTATCCATCAAATAATGATTTTCTATGTACAACCAACACCAAATCTGGCGTGCCCAAAAGAAGTGGTCCTAGTTATGTTCCTTGTTCTACACCCACATCATATTTAATAGTGTTGAATACAATGAAAGAGATGAGTTCACCACCATCTTTATGATCCACCTCACAATGGACATTTCAACTGCATTCCAGAACCATTTATGGATAGTTAAAAAAGGACAAATGTAAGAGTCAATGGGTAAACTACTAAGGCAATCTCTACATGCATAATGTGATTGTCACTTATAGAAAAAAGTGGAAGCGTAGTTAAGACACATGGACTGGTGAAGGAAAACTATTTTGTGCAGCTCTTCTTAGTACCCAAAATATGATAGAAGAGACCTGCGTGCTCTAGAAAATGCCAAATCTACAAAAACCCTACAGATACACAAATACTCATTGAATAGAATGATTTCCTTTTTAAAATAAATAGCGAGGGTTTGCATTTGTGAAGGGAAAATGTGAGCGCTCTTATATTAGCACTGGCTGCAATTAAGGAATGTCGTTGCTTGCAGATTAGAGAAGCTTTGGGAAGACCTAAGATAGAAAGGAAAGACAATAATATTTTTGTCACATCATTGGTAATGACTGTGAGATCTATCGTTCCTCATTCACCATTGTTTTTTTTAGTTATGGATTAGTTTCTCCTCATAGTAGGGTTATCTAAGGGGCAGTTTAAGATAAGTGGCGTGACATTCAAAATGGGTGCCTCTTTCATAGAATGAGATCTAAATTTATGATTGGTTATTTAAATTATTTATCAACAAGGTCATGTTATATGTGAAATATGGAGAGAGGGAGAGATCTAGAGCAAGATATAGTAATAGAAAAAGGTAGGTATAGAAGGGGAAAGTGAGATAGAGAAAGAGGTAAGGAGATAGCGATAAAGAGGAAGAGAGTGCTAGAGATGGAAAGGGATATATAATTTAAACTAATTTTAAATTTCATATAATAACCTATTCCACCTATCCATCAAAGAAAATGAAAAAATCTCTTCAAATGTTACCAATATTTTAATCTCTCAATCCATAATTTTTTGCACATAAAAATTAATAAATTTGGGTTGTCAAGTGTGGGTACATTTAATGCATCGAATAGAGCACAATAAAAAATAAATGAAAGCTATAATACTTTAGAAAAGCACGGTAAAAGTAAATATAGTCTAATAAAATGAGAAAAAGAAAGTTGTTCTATGAAGCAAATAATGCAGTCACTGTGAAAATGGTGGGGAAAGGAAGAAACACAAACATAAAAGAATGGGGAAAATAACCGATAACGAAAAAGAAAATTTAATAAGACATTGAATAGTCTTTCATATTTATTTGGGGAGCATGAAAGATTGCATAAAAATGGATGAGAAACAATCAATGGTCATAGAAGTCTCAATGGTCATTCATAGCTCTCAGAAATTGTGAATCATTAATTTATGACATCAAGGGAATAGAAAGGGAGGGGAGCAATAGGTAGACATAGAGGAGAGATAAATATATATAGAATCTGAGACATAAGGAAAGAATGAGAGAGTGAGAGATAGAAAGGTGAAGATAGAGATAGAAGTGATATGTAAGGGGGGAGAGAGAGAGAGAGAGAGAGAGAGAGATGGTGAGATAAAGTGATAGAAAGATAGAGATATACAGATATACAGAGTGAGAGGGAGAGGGGGAGATATAAAGGAACACATTGATAGAGGAAAGTAGATATTGAAAAATAGAGGTGGAGAAAGGGAGATAAATAAAGGGAGAGAGCTCAATATACATAAACAAAGGGCTTGATTGGAAAATACAAAAAACCATAACTTTCATCTATGTTTTGGCATTTTTATTTGTTTGACCAGAAATTCAAGGTGTTAAAATTTTTGGCCAAAGAAAGCATTTTACTATTCTTTTGCAATTGGGGGCCATCATAGTACATTAGCTCAGAGAGAGAGAGAGAGAGAAAGAGAATTTTATAGCCCACCGTTTGACCTCATATACTTAATTAAAGTATTCAAAAAAGAAGAAGCAACATTTTCCCTAATTAAACTTTCACACCTCTTCGACGTACCCATTGCACACATAGGTGCGATTGCTAGTCGATATATCTTTAAGCGCAATTATACATGATGTCGAAGTATAAGTTAGAAAAGGTGGACAATTAGCTAAAGCATCAAATGTTGGGGGTGGTAACAATCACAAGATAGGGTTGATTGAGCACATTAAGATTATCATTTAGGGAGATTTGTTTAATATTTGAGATGTTTGCTCTTTATTATATTTTCTATATTGAGCTTTAATCTTCTACTCAATAGATTTTTTATTGCCTCAATCATAACAAATCAACTCATTGAAATAGATTTAGTAAATAGAATTAAAAGAAGCTTCACAAATTTCTTGAAAATTTTAATCAATTAAAAGAATGTGAGGCCCCTAGGTGAAATCCCCTACCACTAGTTGGGGTAGATTAGTCTCACTATCGAATCCAACACTCTTCAGGCTTATGTTCTAGGGTTTTTTGCTCCTAAGAATCTATCTAAACCCAAATTAGAAAAATAGTCCAAGCATAGAAAAAATGAGCCTTAACATCTTTTTATAACATCCCCATAGAAGCTTCTAAATAAAAAATTTGACATCCTACTCTTTTTATAATTTAATTAGTCTCAGGAATCAAAGTGACTTTATTGTTTGTCCTTTAAGAACCCTCTCTAAGTCATTTTGTTAAACTTATTAGATTAATACAATAAATATTGCCCATAAAATAAATGTTGATGGATAAATATTAAATAATTTCCTTTTCTCATGCCTTAGCCTATGGGAATTAAATAGGCTAATTAAATGATCTGAACTACTGTACGGAAAAGGGCATTATAGTTCTCTCTTCCTAAAATTGCTTGCCCTTGAGCAATTGTAGATTGGAATGCTAAATAATATGTTCTCTCTCCCAAATGGCATCCTTTGTGGGCAAGTCCCTCCATTAGATAAGGTACTCCTTGATTACTTTGCTCCTCAATCTCCTCTTTATGACATCTTGAATTTCATCAAGTAGCAACATCAATTTCCCTTTCTCATCCAAGTTTGGAAGCTCTAGTGAAGAAGTAATAAGTTGTCATAATGCCTTCTCGGGGCATGATACATGAAAGATATTATGAATCGCATTGTTTGTTGGTAACTCACGCTCATATTCCACTTCTCCCACCTGCCAAACTGTATTGTAGAGGCCATAGAAATGAGGCTTTCACTTTTTTGTACCACTTTTCTTCAAGTAAGATTGTTTATATGGGTGAAGAAGCAAGAAAACCATGTCTCCCACCTCAAATATACACTCATATAAACATAATTTTTTGGTTGGTTTTGGGCACACTATAAATTATCCTTAAGTGTATTACGAATATCCTAATTCTTCTGGATCCAAATCTCAACTTTGAGTGCCCTATTATCACCAAAAGTTAGATCCAAAAATGATTGAACATTATATCTGTATAAGGCTTTGAAAGGGTTCATCATGATCAACA
Source organism: Chamaecyparis obtusa (assembly GCA_027943335.1). Classification (NCBI taxonomy): domain Eukaryota; kingdom Viridiplantae; phylum Streptophyta; class Pinopsida; order Cupressales; family Cupressaceae; genus Chamaecyparis; species Chamaecyparis obtusa. The sequence goes on along the minus strand of BSBK01005284.1, from coordinate 1,825,631 downwards.
TGTGGTAGATCATGTTTTAGAAATGCTCCCATAAATGCAACCACTTGATCTAGGCCTTTTGTTGCCCCACTACATAGTTTTGCAAGTAACCCTCAATCAATTTATTCATTGTCTCTGTTTTACCATTTGTTTGAGGGTGATAACTAGTCTTAGGGGTCAACTAAGTGCTAGCCAACTTGAATATCTCATGTCAAAAATCACTAGGAAATATATTATCCCTATCAAATCGACTATATTCCTTGGTAATCCATAGAGTCTGAGCACCTCTATAAAAAATAGATATGCAACCTATGGTACCTTATACGTGAGATAGTGAAGAAATGTGCAAACTTGGTCAACCAATCAATTACCATGAAAATATTATTTCTACCCTACACCTTGAAAGAATCATGATGAAGCTTATAGATATGCTCTCTTATTTCTACTCTAGAGTGGGCAGAGGTTAAAGCAAACCAACTCAATATATTTGTTCTGGTTGGTTTTGTTGACAAGTCATCCGCTCCTAAACATGATGCAATATGTCATCCTTAAGGCCCTTCCATTAGAAACTCTATTTGACCTATATGTAATCTTTGAAATATCCTAGATTTCCTACCAAGCATGTATCATACATGGCTTACAATTTTTTCTC